>VXAC01001431.1:196028-255314 GCA_013399225.1 Rhipidura dahli
AAAAAAAAAAAAGTAATTATTACACCATCCTGAAGATACTCTCTGCACAGGCCTTTACCTCTGAAACTTCAGCACAGGGAAGATAAGCAGTATTGAAACTTAAATTCCTGTCTTTTCTGTCAATAGTTATTTCAACTGGACCTGTTCTGCTGTTTCTCTATAGAAATACAGTAATAGAAAACTGCAGCTCGCCTCAGTAGAAGCCAATCAACTCCAACCTGATGAAACACTGGAAACTTCTGCATTTGTCAAGGGAAAAAATTTGCATTTTGAGTATATTTAGGCAGAACTAGTCAGGAAAAAGAGTTAGAAAGGCTACATTAAGTATGTGTTGACTGTATTTGTCAAAGCAAGTCCCAAAGTGAGATTCTGAGTCTGGGTGAAGTAAAGGAATACGTGTGTCCATTATTTCTTCTAAGTGTGATTATTAAATCATGTATTTTTTAGACATCTAACATTTTAATCCTTATCTTTTGGCACTAGATCTGCATTGCTTGAGTGGGAGTAGGCAGATTTTAAAATAACAGCTCATAATTTTAACTCTTTTTAAATTTACAGAGTTTGGTCACCAGGTGTGTCTTCTCGGTTTTATAAAATTCTGGAATCATTCTGATATTTATCAACTGTCTTAATAGAAATTACCCAGTGAAGACTATGCAGCTGGGAAACTAGTTACTGAAATGAAAAATCCTCTGTATTTTCTTGTATTGGTATGCATCTAGTATGACTTCATTACCTACAGCAAGGCTTATTTTTCCAAAAAAAGGACTTTTAGAAACTACAGAGAGGTCATGGGCAATACAGACTTCATTCTACCTCTGAAACGATGGTATTTGAAGTGTTCATGAGTTCTAACACTTCTAGCACTGAAACTTATTCATACCTCTAAGCAAGGGGTCATAGTGAGAAGTCCTAACCATCTGCTTTGAGAGTGCTCCCCTGTTCCAAAGCACCAAATTATCAATACTTTTAAAACTGAGACAATCTACTTAGTTCTCTTATTTGCAGCCACCTTAATAATAGAATGAAAATACTTCTGTGATGTGTATCACCAGATGATAGGACCTGAAATATTTAAATTCCGAATCTGTTTTAGAAAAAAAAAAAAATCTCTTCTTTGAAAGAGTCAAGGTTGTTGAATTTAAAATAGAGTGGACAGCAAAAAAAGACTCAAAGAACAAAACTGAATGTTCCTGATGTCTCCCTACACACTCTACCCCTGAATTCCCCTGAGATCAATATCACTTGCATTTGGTTCAAGAAAGAATATTTTCATCTGTTTCTTAGAACAGTGGAAGATGCAAAGGTACTAAGCAGTTTTAATGAGAAGGAGAATCAATCAAGGGTCATTTGTTCAGCTTTCAGCTCATTTTATGAAGTCATAGAATGGTTGAAGGTGCCTTTGGAGGTTATCTGGAGCAAGGGTCCTGTTCAAAGCAGAGTGAATTCAGGACTGCGTCCAGCCAGGTTTTAACACCTTCAGGGATAAAGACTCCTCTTTGGGCAACCTCTTCCAGTGCTTGATTAGCCTTAGAGTAAAAATAGTTTTTTCTTATATTCAATTGGAATATCTTGTACTTCAGTTTGTGTCCATTGCCTCTCATCCTTTCACTGGATAGCAGTGATAAGAACTTGTCTTTGTGTTCTTTACTACATCTTTTCAAGTATTTATTCACCTTGATAAAATTCCCTGAGGTTTCTCTTCCCCTAGCTGACCAGCCTCTGCTGTCTCAGCCTCTTCTTCTGTATCAGGTGTTCTAATTACAGTCATCTTCACGGCCTTTACTGGACACTTTCCAGTATGTCCACATGTCTCCTGCACTGGACTGGACACAGTTCTCCAGATGTGTCTCACCAGTGCACAGTAGTGGGGGAGTATCATCTGCCTGGATGTTTTGCAAGGCTCTTTCTAATGCAGCCAAGAATGCTGCTAGCTGTCTTTGACCCAAAGGCTCATTGGCGGATCATATTCTGCTCCTTATTCATCAGGATACCCAGGTCTTTTTCTGCCAGCTGCTTTCCAGGTACCAGTCTGTATTGGTGCACAGGGTTTTTCCTCACCAGGTGTGGGACTCTGCTTGCTGTATCCCTTGCTGTATTTCATGAGGTTGCCCTCTGTCAATCTCTCCAGTCTTTCGAGTTCCCCTGAATGTCAGCAGAACCATGTGGTGTGTATCAACCACTTCCAGTTTTTCATCATGTGCAAACTTGTTGAGGATGCACTCTCCCCAGTCTCCCATGTCACTAATGAAGATGTTAAACAGTATTCGTCAAGTACTGGTCTATGAGGACCCCCACTACTGACTGGCCCTCAGTTACAGTTTTTATTGCTGAGGGCAACCATTTGAAGCTGGCAAATCAACCACCCTTCTGTCCATTTCATAGTCACCTTACTCAGCCTGTACTTTCTCAGCTTCTGTATGAGGCTGTCACAGAAGAAAGTGTCAAAGGCCTCACTAAAGTCAAGGTAAACAACATCCACTGTTCTCACCTCAGACACCAAACTAGATGCCTTATTTCAGAAGGCTGTCAGGTTAGTTAGACAAGAGTTCCTCTTCATAGATCCACGCTGACTACACACAATTACGTTCTGGTCTTTCAAGCAAATAGAAATAAGTTTCCAGGGTTATCTGCTCCATCTCTTTCAGAGTCTCACTGCCCTGTATTTCCCCAGACTTTCTTTCCTGTATTTCCTGAGAAGTGATGTTTGCTTTCTTTCCTCCCACAGGAATGACTCCCATTGTCATGATCCCTCCAAGATACGCAAGAAAGGTCTTGCAGCTACATTGGGCAGCTCCCTCAGCAGTTTTGAGAGCATCCCATCAGACTCCATGACTTGTATACTTCCAGTGTCTCTAAGTGTTCCCTAACCTGGACCTCCAACAAGCATACATCTTCCTTGTTCCCGGATCTCCCACTGTTTTCTCAGATTGCTGAAGGCAGGTTTTTTCAATAAAGACCAAGTGGAAAAGACCATTAGCACCTTGGTTTCTTCTGTGTTCATTCTCTCCAGGTCCCTTGCCATGTGCAGCAGTGGGCCCATGTTTTCTCTAGATCTTTTATGGCTGAAATACCTTTCAGGTTACCCCTCATCTCCCCCACCGACTTCAAACCCACATGGGTTTTGGCTTCCTAACACCAGCCTTGCGTGCTCAGTGGCTCTATATGCCTCCTGGCTCTGTTTACAGAGTTTCTCCTAAATATCCATTCCACACACATATCTTCAATGTGGTAGATTCCCAGAAACACCAGGCCACGTTATCTGTTGTGCTTTTCACTATGGGATACCTGTCTTTTGCTGAAGCCTTTGAAACACAGTCTGTCTTGGCCTGCACCTCAAATAGAGCAACATATCATCCAGACATCAAAAGCAAGAGGAGAGGAGCACATGCAGGTGACTTTTCATTAAAACCCTTGCTTGTTTTACACTTGGCTCAGACAAGCTATTCATTAAGTGTTCCTGGCTCTCTGATCACCTAGACACAATCTCTTGTAGAATTCATAAGCATTTTCCCTGCTCCTATCACAGGGATTAGGGGCAGCAAGGCTGGCTGGAAAAATCAATCAATTTCATCAAAGATTTCAAAGTTTCTTCAGTTAATTTTTCATCTTGGTTTGGGACAAAACCAAGATCTCATGGATTAAAGGCTCAAACTGGCCTTCAGGCAGGATGTTCCATTCTAGGTGCAAAGTGATTATCTTAGCTAGCATATGAAGTGAAAATAGTAGAAACATAACACACGAGTGAGGTGACCAGTTTGCTTTGTCCTGAGCCTGTTTTTCCTGTGTGTTTTTACAGTACTCATTACTTGAAAATCCTTTTATTCCTTTCTGTTGCTTCATTTCTTATCTTCAGAAAGGTAATTTTTGTGGAATTTTTCTGAACTCTTTCCATTGCTGCACCTTGTGCAGTGAACATTCAAAAGGTGGTGCTGCTAATGTGCCTGAGATCCTATAATTTCAGTTTTTTATGTCCTGTGGGTCATACCTCCTTAATACTGTCTTACTTCTTAGGCAGGTACTGCACACTGATGTTGAGGTTTCACTGATCTGCTCACATTGAGAAGTAAACCTTGTTCAAAGGAAAGCAACAGCAATGAAGATCCCAAGGTTTGTGTGCTGCATGAGCTCCCTCCACCTGTTTGAAAAGTGACAGTAGCATGCCTTTGGAAGCAGAATGTACACTGTGCAGTTCAAATGCAATCCCCATGCTCTGCTGAAAGAACCAGGGCTTGCTTCCCCCTCAAAGTCACAACTGCCCCTCCAAATTTCAGTCCTTTAAACCATAGGAAAGAAATTATATTCCCCCAAACCATTGCCTGTTCCAGGGCCCCTTGTGAAATTTCAGCCACAGATGAATGTGCACATATTTATGAAATCGCTTCTCCTCTAAGTTTTAATCAAATTAGCTAATAGCACTGACATTTAAATAATGGTTGTTAGGATCTTGTTTTAAACCTTCTTTTGAGATGAATAAAAGCAGTTAACTCCCCGCTACACTGTTGTCTCTGGTTATCTGCAAGTTCATAAATAGAGCTTTCTGTTCTTTTAACCTTAGTGTTTGAAGACATTCTTTGGAATTTGATTTATTAATGGTTATTTTTCTGCTCACCTGAAATTCCCTTAGAAATAAGCACCTCAGCATCTCAAGTAGACCTCTCAACTGATTTTTGACATGTACTTCATTCCATGGCAAACTTCAGTTGACAAAGTGTAAATGTGTAAAGTCAGTCTGAAAATAAGATGAAATTAAAAGTGTCTTCTCATCTTGTAGCAGCAAAATCATTACTCTTCATTAGTCATCACCTATATTTCATGTTTCCACTTCTAATTTGGAAGCTGGTACAACAGTGAATCATTATGGATTCAGGCTTTGTTTTTTTAAATGTATAAAACCTAACCATTCCATTATGGACTTAATTTTTGTTATAAAAATTATGTTTTACCATCCATGTTAGAAAATCCTAGAAAGTAAAAACTGCACATTACGAAGAATAACAGTATATGGAAATTAAAGCAGATAGAAAGGACAAAGGAAAAGCCCTAAGACTATGAATGAAGAGAAGCACCAAGTTATCCTCTTGACTTCATACAACAGCAATCTATCTTGCCCTTTTGGGGTGGCAAACATTTTCCCTGCCAGGAAAGGATACAACTGCATCAGATTAGGATCAAGTAAAGAGGTCAAAGGCATTAGATATGGCATCTGTGTTTAAAATGACAGATAAAACAACTGTGTCCCAAAACATACAATTCTCCAAGCATTTACGCTCTCTGTATTTCCAAAGGACCTACTTTCTCCAGTGCTGACATGGAAAGGTCTCATCCACAACAGGTGAAGAAAGTCCTCCTGGTAGAGGGCTCATGGTTGCCTGGTCTATGGACCTGAACCTTTGCAGAAGCACACCAGTGCTTTATTCTTTCCCTTGGCATTGTCCTTATCTGACATCAAAGCTCGGTCAGGAGAGGCTGCTACACCTTTTTTTCTCCTTTACTATTTCTCTGTTTTTCTGAGAAAAACAGCAGGACTCAGACATACTGCACACAGCCAAGTGAGGAACATGAAACAGTCCAAAACTCACACAGCTCACAATCTAAGAGTACAGAAAAACGCTAGGTGAGCAAACAGCTTCGTAAGTAAATATAGAAAAGTTGTATTTGTGTGTTGGTTTCAGGTAATACCTGTTTATCCCACATGTTGATATCAGAACACACCAGAACACACAAGAATTTCTCCTTGTAAGGTCATCACTTGGAAGGAAACTTAGAAGGAGACGATGGTCCATCCCAAATATGTAAAAAGTTATTGATAGGTATATTGGGGTAGAAATGTTATGCAAGTCTGAAATGTGTTACAGGAGAAGTGACCATTTCTTTCAAGGAAGTGGGAAGAAGAAAGTAATTTAATTTTCTGGTATTAATTTTCCAAGAAAAGGAACTATCCCACATTTGTTGGTAGGTCACAGTCTCCAGAAAAATAGCAAAATATGGATTTAATATAATACTAATAAAGCCATTTCCCTGAGCACTTTATGTTTGCGTATGCTTGGCTTTTTTTTTCCTTATTTAGTCAAGCTTTTCCCAGCAGTGGATCAATCACTTGTGCATCTTGTCTGCAATCACACAGAAGTATTTTAGAGTAGAGAGGGTGGGTGATGAACACTCCACGCATATATTGGGGTAACCCTATTCATTACCTTAATACAAATATGCAATACTCACAATATCCATTATGGTCACAGCAGAAGTTGTTGGATAAGAGATTTCTTAAGAAAAAATACCATTCAGACAGAGTCAAAGTAACCAGTCTCCCCTGCTCCACTCTCTTGGCCTTGTGGAGGTCTGTGTATGTGATTCATCTGTAAAAGACAGTTCAGTGTTCAGAGGCCTTTTTCATATCAATAGGTTTGTTCTTGGCATAACATGAAATGATAGGTTGTATTTCTTTATTCTGACATCCTTCAGATTGTGCAGTGAAACATAAGCCCAGAAGCTGACCAGAAGCAATTATATAGTCTTGCTTGTAGAACAATATTCTTCTCAAAAGACATTGCCTGCTGTGCATCCCTGCTCTTGTAACAGAGAGTTTATAAACAGATCTTAGAAAGTGGCTAGGCCAGCACATTAAGTAGCATCCTGCAAGACAGCTCCAGTGAGGTCCAGGGCTCTGCAATTCTTCCATAGCTGAGAAGACAGCATTACTGGAAACATCTCCAGTTTATATCCTTGTAAAACCAGCTGGGAGGCACACCTTGCCCCACAGCTATTTGGCCAATATGAGTCCATTTCATTTTCTGTGGGTCATTTGTGAGACAGGAACCATAGAAGCATTTCCAAGGAAGTCAGCAATTGCCTAATCTCCTGCAAGTGTACTGTTCAGAAGTTACACCAACATCAGCTTTTCTTTAGTTTGTGAACATTACAGCAAGTCTTCAGTTTTTGTGTTTGTTCTCCAGACCACCCTATGTCCAGCAACTCAGAGTGTGGGGAAAACAGTTACACAACAGACAAAAACATCAGTCTTTCTGATTGAAATATAAAAGTAGACCTGAGTCTGGTGTGTGTGATACACCTTGGATCCAAACTACTTAATCACTTTTTGCAAAAGTGCTGAATGAATGAATGCAGCCACAACGTGGGTAGGCTGGCATGGGAGCAGAGAGGAACCACTTTTATATTGACTTGTGTGACCAGGCAGGAGCACAAAAATGGGGCAAAAGGGAAAAGGAAACAGGGATGAGATCTCTTTTGATTTCCTTCCTTTTCCATTTCCCATTGAATGTATATACATTCTGAAATTATTTAGAGGCTGCGCATTTGCTACCTGACAATTCAGGGCACTAACAATTTGATTCTGGAAGTGGTTTTATTTGGACATTATAGAAATATGCCTTTTTCTCACTTGTGGAGGTGAAGCTATGACAAACAGGTTTCACAAATTGCTGTTCAAGAGATGCTAGCTACAGTATAAGGGGTCTCAATAAAATTATAAGATAGAAAAGCCAAAGTATAACTGAACGTGTGATATCAAAAGCTCTCACTTCCCTCTCTCAATCTTTCTAAACAATCTAGGGGGCTGGGGAGGAAAGATCTGTTTGAAGAAGGAAGTAATGAAGTAAATCTGATGAAATAAAAAAATCTCCAGAAAATAAAGAACAGTTAGGCTTAGTTCTATATAAACAGACAGCTTGATGTAGAATACCAAAAGATTTTGTTTAAACATTATGCAATTTAAAAGAACTCATCTTTTCAACCTGCAAATCAGTTTCTCCATGAAATGTGGAAAAAAGAGCCCACCCTACTACTAAGAGTTATATACAAGCATAGAAAATGTTTGCACAGTTAACACAATATCCTGCTTGCCAAGATCATCTTGATCTAATTCTCTCGTCAGCAAAGCCATTTTGCTGAACAACTATCTCACATTTTGTTTACATGAATTTTTTTCCTTCCTAGAAATCAAATATTTTTTATATTCTTTGTGATTTTTTTCCACTCTCAAAACACAAAGAAATTTGATTGAGAACAACGCGCTAAAGCAAATCAATGTGTGTGAGTGGCCACAAACATCACATTGCTTATCTTAGTGAAAAACTAAGCAGCTGCTGGCTTTTAGTGAGGAAGGAAAACAAAGACTTGTTAGTATTCCTGTGCACACTTTTCTCTTTCACTTAGCAGCTGATTTTGGAAAAAGAAAGAAACAGAACTGATCTGATGTCTTTCCTCTCAAGATCAACCCACATTGTTCCTAAGGCCGGAAGAGCAGGTGAATAAAACACAGGACATTTGCCACTTCCACGGCTTCCATTGCCCAGTTTATTCCATTGCTTCCCTGAGAACAACAGAAACAGACTCCAGCAGAGTAATTAGTTCAGCAGAGAAGTCGAGGGAATCTGCTGAGGCATTTTGGCATGGGCACACTGAGTGTTGAAAAATCCCTTCAGCAAAGGACTGTTTTTCTGGCTCTGCAAACAAATCTGTAGGGAGCAATTTTCTCTTCAGATGTGAGGCTTGTCCTCACATGGAGAAGTGCAAGTTGCATCAGGCTCGTTAAAAGAAATGCAAGACAGAGGAGAGGGGGAGGCCAAGGAGAGTGCCAGCGAAGCAGGGGAAGCACGGTCTGAAAAGACAGCCATGCAGCAGGTACTGTTAACCAGGATCCTGTACACCAAAAGGACATGCCAGGGAAATGGGTTTTATGTCAGACTGATGTCAGAGCCCCACCACTTTGACCCCATCACACAGTTTCCTGATCAGCTGTATGATGGGACCAGGAAGACTTTAGATTTCTTATCCTGTGGTCCACATCATCTAAGTTGACCTGCCCCACCTAGACCCAGCTCCCATTTATCAGCAGAGGAAGGGTGACGTGTTGAGGACCTGGGAACCCACCACTGACCCCTCAAACTGAGAAATGTGGTGCAGGTTGCCTTAGGCAAACTGCAACCTCAACCTCAATGTGCACCTAGATTGAAGTGGGAGGAAGTAGCCAGGGTTTCTATAAGAGGTTCCTGCAAACATCAATTCATGTAATAAATGAAGGTAGAGAGAGGGCTGTAAACTGGGCATAAGAAGTAGTTAAGACAGAAAAACACCTTGGAAATGCTGATATCTGATCAATACCAGGCACATTTTAAAAGTTTGAATGAGAGGTGAAGGATGTAGATGACAACTGTAAGCTCACACAGAAGCTCTGCAGACTTCTACCACCAACAGACAACTCCCAGGTGAAGGAAGTGGTGTGGTTGACTGGCCAGCATGAAAGCAAAGGTTACAAGAAACACGGCATCCCCATACTCTGTTTCTGGCTCTGCCATCTCTTTATATACATAACAAGCTGCATTCTTGAGACCTGCTAAAAAACCCCTTTTTCATTATGTTTATTATAAGGTGCAATGGCACAATGATGTTTGTGTATGGACAATGACGAATGCCATGCTCTCATGGCATTTGTGACCCTTGCAACATATCACAGCAGGATACAAGCATCTCCCCTGTCCCTCTGCCCCGAGGTGTACAGTTGCTTTGTTGAAATTATATTTTAAGAGTGACCTTCAACACAAGATGCAGATGTTGCCCACTTTTGCCCAACTTTCATCTCCCTAGTGGTGCCTGCAAACCCCACACCTGCAGGGGTAAGAGTGTACCAAGCCACCTGCTTCAAGAGAAGATATGCTTTAAGACTAGCTAATGAAGTCACCTAAGATAAGCAGCTAGGGTCAGATGCTTCAGCATGATTTATGTTAGCCACAGAACAATGCTTCTTATTCCCTGGAAAATTATTTTGAGATCTCTTTCTCCTTTGTTCAGCAAAGGACAGAAAAGCTGCAATAGTGCAATATTAAGAAACTTAGTGTCCCTTTGGTTCAGTATTCTCTGCTTTCTGGAGAGGCTCCCAGAGTCAAAAAGCTTGTATTTACCCTCATAACAAATAGCAGTTATTAATATGGCACAGTGGCTACAATTAAACTTACAGTAGTTCAAATGTTTCTGTGGTGTGGTACTGTTAACTTGCCCTGTGCACAGAAGTCAGCTGAGTCAGCTTTCATCACTTCAAAACCATTCCAGGAGAGGAATGGAAGTGTTTGCTTTGGGCATTTCCCAAAATACAAAAATAGTAGCAATAAAAGTATAGAAGGCATATGGTGGGCTTGTGTCTGGGGATGCAGCCGAGGTGAACCAATATGTACATATTTAATTTTTATTCCAGAGTGAAATGTGTTTATTCTTTGAGGCTGTAAGAAAACGAGTGGGTTTTTTTTCCAAGCAAGAGCTCACACAATTGTGTTAATGCATAATGTAATAAGCATTATCCAGTATCTGATAAAAGTAATAACCTAGACACCATAAGGTTTAGAAGGTAGTTAAATATTAATTCTTCATGCATTTGAAATTACCATGAAGGGAGAAAAGGGGACACCAATTACGCTGTGGCACCAAAATGATAAAGTTAATTACTTTTCTCATCCCCCACCAGGAGGGTGAACACAAGATACTGTTCAGATATAGTGAAAGAGGGAGGTAAAGGAATTTGAACAAAAGTAGCATGGCATTTCCTTGCAGTAGATCTCTGTTCATATGTTACAGTTATGTAAGATCAAGAAAGACAGCAGAGATGGTGTGAACCAAGAGTCTGTTTTGCCTGACACACTGGTAAAGTTGTTCACTACTGGTTCGTCTCAGCAAAGCTATTATTCTGGCTCATCTCAGCAGAGCTATTATTCTGGTTCATCTCAGCAAAGCTATTATTCTTTGAATGCTAGAAAGGTCAGCTGGGGTTATCTGCTGCATAAGTACTGGCTGCCCAAATTCATGGGAGGGAGCTTAGCTCTTGTGCCGTTCCTTCTGAAACAATGATATTTGGGTCATTGTTTATGAATCTGCCTGCTATGAGTCAATCCTCCTCTCTGTCCCCCTTTTACATGGCCTGTAAACAACTTTGCAGATGGGCTGACATCTCACTGTTGGTGGAGAGCTTTGGGTGAATATCCTGTTGTGTTACCCCAGCAGAGGAGGTGTGTGGTACAACTGCTCTGCTTGCAGAGGTGTGTGGGAACTTAAAGATGGACCTAGCTGAGAACACTGTCTGGAATCCAAATGGAAGTGAGCATATTCTACTTTGTTCTCTTTCATTGTTGTAATTGAATATTTCTGGAGGAGTGCAAGTGAGAAAGATATATAAAGAATAATAAATAGTGTTTGCAAGAAATTTAAATCCACCCACCTGATCATTAGGGTGAAACAAGGGACCGTTTCTAGATGTGATCCTGCTGTGAATTAATAACCATTTCAATTTTAAAAGCTTGACTTTCCCCACTAATAACATGTTTGTAAAATATTAAACTGCCTTTCTTGGCATTTTGTGTTGTGGAGGCTGCATTTTTAATTCTAAATGTACCCTGTTTATGATATCTTTGGGGAAAATGGTGTTTGTGCAAGGTATAGTGAGATATTACATCTGGCATCCTGTTAATGGCTTTTAAATCTGGTTCTCTCTCTGATAAAGTGATGCTGATCAGAACTTTTCAAGAGATTAGTCAAGTTTCAGGAGTAAATAAATTTTAAATTACTGTAGTTTACATGGGTAATGTCATCAGGATTCAGTCCTCATTGCACTTAACTGCACACTGCAACAGAGATTAATAACATGGATTGCTCCTTAATGCAAATAATTAATTCAGTATGCCCTATTGTAAGAGTGGCTTTGGCATTTAGGTTTTTGATGTGTAAGAAGCCAGAGGCAGACAGCGCTGACCATTAAAAACAGTATATTATTGATTGATGTAGACTAAACAAAAAATGCCAATTAATTACTAGAAAATTAAGTCTTGGCTGGTTTATTCTGATCCTCAAGGACCATTAAAGGGCATAGTTGAAACCTGAGCTTTTCTGCAGGGTGACTAACATATCTACCAGTACACCCTATTATTCCCATTCTCGAGTGAGAAATAAGTAATACTGAGGAAGACATTCACTGAAATGCAAACATAAATGTTTCTTTATAATCAGAATTCTGTCTTTGTGGCAGTATTTTTTCCCTAGGCAAATAATTGTCTTAATCATACTTCTCAAGGACCTTAGATGACTCTAAAAAAAAAAAAAAAATCAACATTATTGTGATAAAATTTTGCCTTTTTTTGTCAGGTCAAATATGTGTTTTCTGGTAGATAAGAATCCATGGCCTGAAGTCATGATCCCAGCTGACACTCCTGTTGACAGAAACAGGAGAGTTCTTCAGATAAAGATGGATCCTAAATTGTGAGGATTTACCTACTTTAAGTTGTTTTAATACAAGTACAAACATGATGAATTTTCCTCTTTAAGCATTTCTATCTCTGCATGATGTCTTGCTGTTCCCAGTGCTGATATACCAATTTTTCACTCCAAGACATGTTGAAGGAATGGAAGTAAATAAAACAGAAGTGTACAGAAATATTTATTATAGTTTATAATTAAATTCACACAGGCTTCACAAACAGGTTTTTTTTTCATTTGGAACTGTAGGCTTTTTATAGGGAATAAACATCTTCTAAGACATGTTCATCAGCCAAGCTGCTATGTAGTGGGAAAATTATTTTGGAAAAACTGATTTTGATGTTTGGGTGAACACTTCTTAGTCAATACTGAGATACAAACAGACATTATTGAGCTGTGTGAGCTTGTATTGAATTATTATCTGTTCAGTGTGCAGAAAATGTCCATGCTTTCAATGCCAGTGTGTGAGATAATTCCCTCTACTCTATTACTTGTGATCCCTACAACAGCATCTGAGCAGTCATCCTTTAGTTGCTTGGAAGTGTTTTTAATTTCAGTAATTGTTCATAATTAGGCATCTCCTGATTTTTGAATTGGCGCTGTTCTGTTCTGCATCACTGAAACAACAAGAGTGAGCAGCAATCTGTTAAGTTATGCTTTAAAGAGAGGTAAATTTGGCTTGAACCACTATTACTTGTCAGCTGAAATCAAAATCAAAGAATCAAAGCCATGATTCTTACCAGATTTTTGTGCCACTGTGATATTGCTGGAGATCCAAATATCAAGGCATGGGATGGCTGTGAGAAACTTCCTGAACCGGGTTTCACAGCACGCAGAACCTTTAATACACTGACATATGCACAGCTCTTACTTCATTACACAGGGAGCTCAGAACAGACCTTCTGGGAGAACCTGAGCTGCTGCCAGGAATCTGGATGAGCATGGCTCCCCTTAAGAAACAGCACAGAGTTACTACACACTGCAAGCAGGATCACATTTTTTTACAGCTTGGGGATTGGCCTGCAAAATGCCACCCTCTCCTAAGATGAACTAGGTGCACCACAAAGCAAATGTCTGCTCTTGCTGGGATTGCTGTCAACCTCCTCCTCTCACTGCAAGAGGCATTACTTCCTCTTGGAGCAGCTGCTTTCCTCCATGTCAGCAGAATAGTGACAGGTCATGGGTTGAAATTATTGCAACCCTGGTGTTTGTTTTTCCCATGTTGTGGCCCAAATGGTTTCAACACTTTTGACTGGGTTTCCAGGCCTTTATGTCAAACAGTAAGACGTGATGGGATCCTCAGGATAAAGTCCCTGCAGCACTTCAATTAAAAAGTTTAAATTTTCACCTGGTGTCAGTTTAAATAAACAGTGTGATTGCCTTCCTTCCCCCCACCCCAGCTATTTCTGCATAGCCCAAATTATTTCTGTGGATTTGTTTTGGATTTGCAAAAGGTTAGTGATCATCCAAGACTGAAAAAGCTGAATACTGTATAATTCTTTCTTTTTTGTGGACTCAGAGTAACCACCTTGCTTGTCCTGAAGTGTGGAACATGCACTGAAAGTTCTGCCATTTTAAAGTCTGTCATGAAAGTTGGTCACCACAATCTTTGGCCATTCCTGAAAATCTTGGCCTATATTAGAAGTATCCCACCTTCAAATTACTCAGAGACTCAAATGCTAAAAAGAGAAAAAAATTGTAGCCTTGAGAAGGATAGTTTGCTTGTGTAAGAAGCCTCTAAGCAACAAATCATGGACTTAGCTCTTCTGTGTATGTTTCTGAAAGTGTATTAAACCCAAAAAAGCCCTGAAGCCAAAGAGTCCTTAATCAACAGGAGACACGTATGATTAGCTGTGGCTGAAAATTTTCTGAGTGGTTTTTCATCTGTGAATTCTACCAAAGCCTCTCTTAACTGAGATGTTCCACAAGAATGTGTGACTATTCAGAGTCTCAGGGAACCACAGATATGCTTTGGTTTGAAGAAGCCAGAAAATTTTATGTCAGTGACAGCATAACAACTTCCATTTTTCTGCAATATACTCTGTAATAGATGTAAAGAGTAAAGTCAAACACAGCCATTTCAATACCACTTTTACAAATAAATATTTTCTTTCACAGGCAGAGAACCAGATAATGAAATATTTTGTCCCAGTTTGAGGACACAACAAAGCGTCTGAACCTCAGCACCTCTCACTTGACATCCTTCTGCCCACCAGACATCATGCTGGAGCTGCTCCTAATTACAATTAAGCTAAATCTTACACTACATATACTACAGATTAAGTGCCATAAGCAACCAAAGAGACAGACTACCTGTGTCTGACATACAGCAACAGGGCTAGGGTAGATGCTGTGCTTTGACATTTCAAAGTGTGCTCAAAATCGGGATGCTGCTGCTGGCTGGGGCCCCAGTGCAGATCCAGGTGTCTCTGCTTGGATCCCAGCGCAGATCCTCTACATGTCACAGTCAGGTGTGGCGTAGAGAAGTCCTGAAGGGCAGGGAGAGCACTGGGCCACTGTGGAGTCCTGAGCTCAGCAGGGTGACCATGATCTTTCAGAACTAGTTTGGGCATTTCTGCAGATGTTAGTCCCAGCAAAATTAATTTATCCACTTGCATGTTTTTTGCTATTGTTGATAAGCTACCTGGACATCTTCATTACCACATATTTCCTAGGGTGGGAAGCAAAAAAGGAATTATGCAGGCATACAAGTGCTGAAGACTAAGCTTCTTTGGGCTTTTTGTGAAGACTAAGCACCCTCCAGCTTTCCCCCCAGGCCCCTCCAAACCAGCAGCTCCTGGCCACATATTTTTGTGTCAGCTTTTAGCACAGCAATGTAGGTACACTAAAAACACAACTAGAATCATTACCCATGATTCAGTAATCATGGAACGGAGACACTATTGCTCCTTTCTTTCCTCTCAAAAAATCCTAAGCAGTGGGGAAACCTGATTTCTTACACAAATCCAGCTGATAAATCATCCTCATTTTTATAGGAACTAAGGGCAATTATTCCCCTAAGGAAGGTGTATCTTAACACAGCCCCGCATGGATATTTTGTCACAGTTTCTGCATACCTGAAATTGGAAAATCTCATTTTGTATTTAACTACCAGATGCTCTTTAAATAGAATGTCTTCAGCCAGGCCAATAAACAGAAATTCCGGTCTCTGACTCTAGAAGTTTCCTTGTGGAAATTCTTCTCTTCCTTCGATAAGTGAGGTTCTGCTCAGGTTTGGCCTAGGACTGCTTGCTTGTATAGTAATATCAGATAGGGACTCAGTAATATCAGGAATGGACTCTCTTACCTCAAAGCACTCATGAGAATATGAAAGAGGAGCGTCACTTATTTCAAAGATGTGGTGTAGCTGAGTGCTTATTTTCTGTTACTGGTCGTATCCAGATGACAGCAGAAGGAATGTCTTTTGCTTGTTCCGTGGATAAACTTCACATACTGAGTAGTGGCAGCTGCTGTCACAACCAAACCACTTACCTACAGTGAAAAATTGTGTCTGATAAAAACTAAGTTTTTGATGAAAATAAATTGCTTACATTGAAACAGAGTTGTTATGCGTGACTAGAGTGCTTCTCTTTGATGATTAAAAATATTCAATTTGCAAGCACCCTTCTTCCAACCACTATTTTGACAAAACAAGGCCACTCACCCTCATCAGAAGAAAGTGAAAAAGTCACCAGATAATAAATACATAAGAAATTTCCTTCAAGGGAATTGGAATGGGAAGAAGGACAGAGCTTATTCTTGTGAAGTATGTAGTGCTAGTGCACTTGCAGTTATGTTTAGATTGATTTTTGCCTGGGTAGTTGTGGGTTCCTATAAAATTGCTGACACACAAAGACACTATTCAGTGTCAAGACTGTGAATATTTCATTTACTTGTTTGTTCTTTTTTTTTTGCTTTTGTTGATGTTTTTGTTGTTCCTTTTACCAAACATTAAATACAAACACAAGTCTGTCTCTTTTCTTTCCTTCACCTTTTTTCTTTCTCATTTTCCTGTAGAACTTGAAGGTGGCATTTAACTGCACTGTTACAGAAAAATAAGTATCTAACTTTTTCCAGAAGACCTTAAATTCTTCCATATTTGCTAAACAGCACTGTGAACTATTTGAACAGAACAGCTGACATTCAGCACATTAATATCAACCTAAGCAAGCACCAGTAAAATTCCTCCTGAGGCAAAGGAAGGTGGTATTTTTTGATTTTAACTCCACTAAAAACCTAGTAATATAACTGAGAAATCAAAATAGAACTGAAACTTTTCATCTTTGGGAAATCATTTATCTCTTCCATTTGCATCACAAGAAGGCCTGGAAGAATGACAATAAAATATAATGAACCTTTGAGAGACATCTTAGTGGAAGTTTTCTCCATTGAAACCATACATGTCTTTACCTTTTTAAAGACATTGAGTGAAATTCAGTTCGTTACTGAAAATCAAATTGGAAGCTCAATAGCAAGAAACCTTAAGCCACAGGAAAAACCAAAACTGTAACAAAGGAATAAAATTCCTTTGGTCCAAAAAGAGTTGAACAGGTCAATAAATACTTCATGTTTAAGCTAGTTAAAGATACAAAAATTATTTTATTCTTCCTATTTGTCCTTTTTTATGAGAAGATTATATCTTTTCAAGATTTAGACAATTGAAATTCCCTCCTTACTGTGCTTGTCCCTTTACATATTGTACAAATCTTACTCATCAAGCCACTTAGCCAGATTTTTCCAGAACTTCTTCCCATAAAAAACTCATCTGTATGTTGCTTTTGAAGTTATTTTTGGGATGAAGCCATGTGGAGCAGCATTAATTGTCACTGCTCCAAATTACCAGGGACATTTGGGACTTTCTGTCAAATCAGTGGAAAATGAAGCTATTGCAGGTGTCCATAACAACATCCCTGGCACCTTGTTCCACAGCCCCTGCACACTCCCAGGGAAGATAAGCACACATCTGGGCACAATTGCTGATGCCAGGACTCACACAGATCACACTTGAATATCCATATTTCTTAAAGCGTGTAAAGAAATCCAATATTGTTGCCAGCTTTGCTATTCTCTCATAAATAGAGCTTTCAGAAAAGAAAAAGATAGCTGGAAATGAGCCAATTACAATTGTAGAGTTAACCATGTATTAGCATCAATCCCTTACTAGCTGTTCAAAGGCATATTGGAGCATGCATTTATATCAGCCTAAATATGAGCACTGTTACATCAGTTTTAGTACAAACAATCTGAAACATTTTTTTCTGAATTTCTAGATATGTGTCCCACAAATCTGTCTAGACTCATCATTTCCTGGATGTTCTTGGTGGAAATAAAGTGTCTTGTCCTGGGGATAGCAGCTGTTTCAAGAGTGGCAGATGAGGGGTTGTCCTATCTAATGGTGAATCTCAAAACTTGTTTTGGTCTCCTCAGTTGTTTGAAAAACAAAATTGCAATTTGGAAACCAGTTTGAGCCTCTGAAATACAAATAATTGAAGTCTGTGTGTAAGGCAGCAAATACTCTACACATTGAAATTAGTCTGGCTGCAATGTTGTAAATGGTGCTACAGTGACATCAGAAATACACATGGCTGGCTTATGATGCTCGTTGCCATATATTTAAAATAAGCCAGGAAAAACAAGAATGTAAATTCTTTCTGTTCCTAGACATAAGCATTTTTTTTCTTAGGCATGCTAATAGTCAAGACCACCCAAGCACTTAGGAAGTCAGATTAAAAGTCAATTTGCAATTGAACAACAAAGCATGTGCAGATTCATTCATGTCAGCAGTTCTTCATTATGGACCCACTTCAACATTCATCCCTGAGACAGAGAGGATGAACCCTGAAGAAGAGGGTGAGGTACAGTGGCACACCGTATAAGGGACAGTGCCCTACCCTGGGTTAACTACAACATATCTTCAAAGCAACAGATTCATCACTTCTGGATCAAGTCTTTTCAGACTTGATAGCTCTGAAAATTCTCAGCATCTTCTTCCAATCAAGAGGCTGGCAAGTGTTTAACCATCTGGGTTACGGAGTGAGACTATTTCACACATTTGCGTTACTAAGATACATCATGTTTAACTCTTCAGATAGAAACAAATCCACATATGATGCACATGCAGCTCCAAAAAATGGCTTTCAAAAAATACCAGATCTTGGTCTGTATGCATCACTTAGAATTTTATCAATCACCAACTTCAGTAGGCCACACACCAGGTACCATCTTTCCTACAAAGTGTCCATATTTAGAAATGCAGAATAGTTTGTGTTCGAAAGGACTGCCCAGGTATAGAGGGGATGGACACTCACCACTTGAGGCCACAAGCTGCGTGTTGAACAAGACAAGGGAAAAGGCAGGTAAGAGGCAAATCCTGCAAGGTGGGATAGTGTTTTTTATCTTGATAATGTCCTTACATGAGGGGCTCAGGTGTGAAAACTCCCCTCTGGAAGAGTGAACTACTGGGACATTCTCAGGTGAGCCTGAAGATATTCATCCCTTCTGATGGGCCATAGTTGATTCAACCATGCTGAGGCAAGAGGCAGCTATAACATCTTAGAAGGTATCAAAGACTCCCAAAATGTCCCACAAGTCACAGTATTACATTATCCAGTGTAAAACTCCCTGGCATTCCCACCTAGCCTGGGTGTATATTAACCCAACAGATTTCATGTTTCATGGGCTTCCCCCACCCACAATGGGTCAAGAGCAACCATCACTTCAACCAACAAACATCAAGATTACAACAACCAAGTCTAATGGCTGGATCCAAGGGTGGCGACTATATACCTTTCTACTCTTATTCTTTCTTTCTTTTACCTTATGCATTTTCTAAAGTGTTATTTTTATGCTTTTGTATTACTACATTTCCAACAAAAACAGCTGCATGTTAAAATTTGCCAGGAGCCTTATTCTACCTTAGCCTTCTGAAGTTTCCAAGTAAATGTTTGTTACTGAATGCCCTGAGATCTATTTCTCCCGTGCACCACCCAGAGTAAATGAAACAACCTAAACCCACCCAGCGGATCAGAGCATAACAAGTTGGAAGCACTGTGCAGTCCCTGTCTTTCTGTTCAACCACTCAAGAGGTGTAGGAAGAAAGGTTGCCAGTGAAGACTGAAGAGAAAACCTGCTGAGTACCTCAGCCTTCTCCTTGTCTGTTTTACCAGTTTGCCAACACTGTTCATCAGGGTAGGTACACTTTCTTTGATCTGTATCTTCTGGATGCCATACCTGTATAAGCCCTTCTCGTTATTCCTTGAAGCCCCTGCTAAGTTTGCTTGCAGCTTTTCCTGGACCTTCCTCACCCCATCCCAACACAGCCAGACTGTGTCCCTACACTATTCCCAGCATTCCTGTACCTACTTCCATTGTCTAGGCATTCTTGCCCTTTAGTTTGAGCAGAAAGTCTTGACTACCAATACCAGTCTCTTCCCTTCCTTTCCTGATTTCTTATACCTGTGGATCAAGAGTTCTTGTGCTCTAAGGAAAGTGTCCATAAAGACCTGCCAGCTTTGTTCTGCTCCTGTGTCCCTGAGGCAACTTCCCAGGTCATCCTACTGACTAATTCCTTGAGCAGCCAGAGTTTGCTTCCTTAAAATTCAGGGTCCTGACTATATTCTTTGCCTGTCTCATATTCCTCAGGACTGCAGGCTCCACCAGTGATGTTCACTGTAGCCCTGGCTGCCTCCAACCTTGACATGACCCATGAGCCATGACCCATGAGCTCACTTGCACTGGTGACCATCAGGCCCAGTGACAGATGCACTCTGTCAGGGCTGTCCATTTCCTGGCTTAAGAAGTTGTCCTCCATGCATTCCAGCAGTGCCCTGGACTGCCTGCAGCTCACCATGCTGCTCTTCCAGCAGATGTCGGGGGTTGGAGTGCCCCAGCAGGATGAGATCTGGTGGGTTCAGTGGCTCCTGTGCCTGGAGAAAGAAGGTGTTGTTGTCATCAGGCTCCCCTTGATCAGGTGGCCTCTAACAGACACCGTCCACAAGGTTCCCTCTGTTACCTCAGTCTCTGATTCTCACCCATGGACTTTTGACCTGTTTGTGTGCTGTTCTTCAAAGAGAGCCCTTCACAATCCATTCATTTCTTGACATAGAAGGAAACCCCTCTGGCCCTCCTGCCTTGCCTGTCCCTTCTGAACCGTTGTCATAGTTTAGGAATGGTATTCTTCAATACAGTATTCCCAATAAAGAGGACCATGTGCTGCTCCCCTCCCCCTCCAATGGCAGGCACTAAAGGCAAAGATCATGGGTTGAGAACAATTTGCAGGGAAACTCCATGAACAATCCTGTTTCATTTGCTTAATGGCTTGTTGTTTATCAGGACCCCACCTGAAATTGTTCTTGTTTAATGTCACATAATAGAGAGGGTTTACTGTCTGACTGTGATCTGGAATATGCATTCTTCAAACCTCACAGCACCTGTGAAAGCCTGTGCTTCCTTCCTGCTGGTTAGTGGGGACAGAGCTACTATTTTATTGAACATGTCCATTGAAATCTGACCACATCCATCCTGCCATTTTACTCCTAAAAGCTGAACTTCCCAAGCCTTGACCTACTTGGGTTTATGGCAAAACCAGCCTTCAGGAGGATCTGGATTATCTTCTTTCCTTTCTCAAAACCTTCCCCTGCTGTGTTCCCCCACACAATGATGTCATCAGTGCATTGCAGGTGTTCTGGAGCCTCACCCTTTTCCAGTGCAGCCTGGATCAGTCCATGGCAGATGGTGGGGCTGTGCTTCCACCCCTGGGGCAGTTGGTTCCGGGTGTACTACATGGCCCTCCAGGTGAAAGCACAGTGGCCTGCACTCTGCTGCCAGAGAAATGGAGAGAAAGGCATTTGCCATGTCAGTGGTGGAGCCACTTTGCTGCTTCAGACTCCAGTTCTTACTGAAGCTCCAGCATGTCCGTCACAGCAGTGCTTCGAGGTGGTCTGGCTTCATTCAGGCCCCAATAATCCACAGTCAGTCTCCACTCAACATTGGACTTACACACTCACCACAGGACCACTAAAGAGTGAGTGAGCCTTTCTGACCACCCCCTGGCTCTGCAGCTTGTCCATGTCACGGATGAAGGTCACAGAGTCCCAACTGGTGTAGAATTACCAGCAGTGCACTGTTCTGGCAATCAGTACCTGTTGACTGGCATTCCATATCTGGTGCCTTGTACCTGGTGTACAGAGGCACCTGGGAATGTGAGGTAGGCAGGGAATAGGTTTGCCTACTGTCTTGAGTGTGGACTTGCCTCCATTCACTCCTTCCTTTTAAGCTACTGTCTTCAGCCTGCTGGGGCAATAATACAAGATCTCCTTGATCATCTTCTCTTTCTGATGTTTTCTGTTCCTGTTTCCATCTCCAGGAGGTCAGAGAATGGTTCTGCCAGTCCATTTCCTTCTCAGACTTCCTTAACCTTCTTACTTCCTTTCGTAACTCTGATGCCAGGCTGAGAAGATGATCCACTTGGTCGCATCCACCTCACACAGCTGTTGTGTCCACTGCCACCCGTTACTACTGATGGACTCTGACACTTCCTGCACTCTGGGCCCTGGACGGTTTCATATTTCCATGGAAGCTCTCTCTGTGTTGCCACACCCATTCTGGCAAGTGCAGAGGACATGACTTTCTGCCTGGTGGGTACCACAGCTGAGCTCTTTGTGAGATGGAGATGACCACCAGCAGAACCCTTCTCTTTAGCTGGTAGGATGACTTTCTGCATGAACTGTCACAAAAACAGCTGATGTGCCATGTTCTGCTTGCCTGCTCTCTAAGCAGCATTCCAAGATACACCCCACCATTTTGTCAGACACTGCCTTAGCTTACAGAAAGGGAAATGTTTCCTGAGGTTCAACAAGGCCAAGTGCCAACTTCTGCACTTCTGTCACAACAACCCCACAAAGCACTACAGACTGGCTGGAAAGCTGCCCCGAGGAAAAGGATCTGGAGATGTTGGTCAACAGCAGCTGAACATGAGGCAGTGTGTGCCCAGGTGGCCATGGCTGTGATCAGCAATGGTGTGGCCAGCAGGACCAAGGCAGTTATTGTCCCCCTGGGCACTGGTGTATTGTACTGGGCACTGGTGAGGCCACACCTCAAGTGCTGTGGCCAGTTTCAGGCCTCTGATTACAAGAAAAATATTGAGCTGCTGGAGTAAGTCCAGAGAAGGACAATAGAGCTGGGGAAGGGTCTACATGGTAAATCATAAGAGAAGCAACTGAGGGAGCTGAAGTTGTATGTCCTGGAGAAAAGGAGGCTGAGGGGTGACTTTATCACACCCTACAGCTGCCTGAAAGGAGGCTGTAGCAATGTGGGTGTCACTCTCTTCTTCCAGGTAATAAGGGACAAAACAAGAGGAAAGGGCCTCAAGAGGTGCATAAGAGGAGGTTTAGGTTGGATCTTAGGAAAAATTTCTCCATGGAAAGGATTGTAAAGCGGTAGACCAGGCTGCCTGGGCAAAGAGTTGAGTCACCATCCCTGGGGGTATTTAAAAAATGTGTAGATGTGGCCCTGGGGGACATGGTTTAGTGGTGGGTTAATGGCTGGACTGACCAATCTTGTGAATACAAACACACACAGAGCACGCTGGTTTTCATCATGTGAGAAGTCAATACAAAATGCAAGAATTGTCAAAGATGGCAAAAAAGTTTTTTGTCCTTTACAACTCTACCACTTTTTCTCTTGAATGAAGAAGAAATGAAACTAGCTAGGTACTTACTGAGTATCAGAGAGCCTGGACAAGACAGCTAAACCTGAAGCCCTTCTCCTCCCTTGGAGGAATCAGCAGCAAGGAGTGTGAAACAGAAAGCATCCCCTCTGATGAAGTGCTTTCCCAGTCTATGAAAACTTTTCCCTGCTTCTTCTCTCATGCAAAAGTTACACCTCTTGAACACCTCTACAGGTTCACTCTGCTGATCTTCCAGCTGCCCACCTCACTGTCCTCCTACAGCACTGACCCCTACTGTCCTTTCATGTACTCTTCTAACAAAAATGGAGGAAAAATCTATAACTGTTTCTTTGTTCATTGTACATGAAGGGCTCACAAAATCAACTGGATGGGTCTTAGGCATGACCTCTGTTTAAGATTCACAAATGTTTCCTGCCTGTATATGAGGGGAGAAGGGGGCTTAGAAGGAAGGGCAGCACTCTAGAGGGTTCTACAGGATGAGTGGCAGATTTGAACTTCTCACCGGATTTGAAACATTTTATAGCATCACTTCTGCTCTCTGCCTGTGTCTAAATGTAGAATGGAGCAGCATGAAACCATCTTTCCCACAGCCACCTGGCTTAGTCAGGGAACAAGGCCAAGAGAAAGACATTGGAGATGAGCATGGGGTCACAAAAGTGTCTCCAGCAGCTTTTTCACAGACCATTAAAACAGTAAATTCCCAGAAGGCTGAGCTTTCTGTTCATGCCTCTCCACACAAATTCAGAATGAAGTTTTCCCTGACAGAGGAAACATACAAGACAGGAACCCAACTGCTCTCTGAATAGCAGCCATACCATGAATGATTACTCGCTATCTTCATTTGTTGTCAAAACAATTTGAGTTGATTTAAGTATCTCCCAGATGGCTGGCTTAACACATAAACCGAATACACATCCAAGATTCATCACCTCCTCATTGATTTCTTGGTTCTAGCTATCCTTTCTAAGTGGCTCCGCATCTTGGATCCGTCCTGCCAGTTGGGTAAGTAACCACCTGAACTTTCATTGAACAACTGTTCCTCAGACCACTTATTCCTGTTACTAAGGAGAAAACTAACTGCTCCTGTGTTGTAGTAGTAGTAGTAGTAATAATAATAATAATAATAATAACAATAATAACAATAATAACAATAATAATAATAATAATGATAATATCAATAATAATAATTTAAAAAAATGCCACATAGCTGCAGTGAATACGAATACCACTTCATGTCTTTTCTGTAATTCATGTGTTTCTGTAATTTAGGGTTTACTGCCCTAGGAGAGGTGCCAACCAGTCAGCCAGGACCTGAATTCTGGAATGAAACTCAGCATCTACCTGTGCCATCATACTCCTGGCTAATGAAAAAAAAAAAAGACGAACAACCACCTGAGTTTTGACATCCAATCTACTCACTCCCTGTGCAACAGACAGGACTGTGCAGTGGAACCTACAAGGTCAGGTTTTCTATTCATGTAGGAGAAGAAATAACTGGAAACTATGGGGCATCCAGCTAGAAACATGATGCTACTGCAGAGTTCAGGAAGATATTAAGATAGAGGAAATGTAGTATATTCTCATTTTTCAGTTGTTGAGGTATTTTATACTGAAGTTGCAAACTCCAATGTACATCAATAGACCAGCGTTGTTGCAACTTGTAAGAGTATTTGAAAGCCTCTTGTTAAAGTTAACTTATTACCAGCTCATCTGAATTTTCAGCACATTTATCATGCTTATGGTATGAAGATGCTAGTGGAACATACCCCTTTCGGATTAACTACAGAACAAAATTAAATGCAGAACAAAAACAGCTTCAGGCAGCATAAAAACATTTTCAGTAAGGGCAATTGAGCAACTATAATCCATATGATGATGCATGTGGAATCATCAGTACAGGAAGTGTTAAAGTCATTAGATGGGTTTTGGAAATTTAGCCCTGTGTTCCTTGATTTGTAATCTATATCCAACACCACTTCAATATCCGTTCATTCTTTCAGCCTGTGTCCAAGATCTCCAGCTACACCCACTTCGTGGCATCCTGAAATAACCTGGAGGTCAGGAACTCAATACACAACATTATTCAGTAATGAGATAGAGGAACTTCTAGCAAAGGCATTCAAGTTATGGATGTAAGAACAAAGTTTCTTTTGAAAATAAGAAAATATGTCAATTTATAGCACACCACATGCTTCATGCACTGCAAAAGCTGGTTGTAAATCATAGAATGGCTTGTGTTGGAAGGAACCTCAAAATCAAAGTGTTCAAGCCCATCTACCAGAGGCAGAGTCACCTCCCTTCCACTAGACCAGGCTGAATGTGAAGCGGCTTTTCCTACTCTAAGTGTGAAAGGAGGAAGGTGCTCTGCACTCATGGTGGGCTGATCACAGCATGTGTTCATCTCTGTGAGTTCATTTCCTACCCTGCCTTGCCCTGAGCAACTTGCTCGGGTGCCCTGCTGAAGACTTGAGTATCTCTACTGGTGCTTTGAGAATACCTCCGACCTCCTGAAGCACATTTAGCCTAGGTGTGATTGGTCTGGCCCAAGTTTGTCTCTGCTAAAGAAAGAAATATTTTATAAATGATGCTAGGCAAAACGAAAAATTTACCAATGGTTTGGATTTACAGTTTCCTCTCTTGTTTGAAAGTTCTTGGAAGAGAAAGAGATGTTTTGTATTTTCAGTTAGCGTAGAATAAATGGAAGCCCAAATGCAGCAACATGCAATACAGCATGTGCTTTTACCTTCTCAAGTTTACAGATTTTGCAACAAGCTAAATGCACTGCAGTCCAAATAATTCATCTCAGGTTCCCACCATGGAAACAGTTCACTGGTATCAATAATTTGTGCATCATCTGTGTTTATCTCACAACCAGACATACTTGGCTTGTGTCCCTGGATTAGTTATAAATTTAATCCATTCAATCCTTCAAACAAGACAGTCACTAAGAGTTCATTGTCTCCTTGCTAAATTTTCATAACTCAACAACTTCAGTGGAGTTTAGACAAATGGATCATAAGGGGAAAAGCCCTGAGAATCTGTTTTCATGGGATATGAGGTTTCACCAAGAGCAAATTCACTGTACAACAAGTGAATTAAGTGTGTTCATCAAGGGCAGGACATAGTCTTAAAATACTCTGTCACTATGGGATACACATGTCACTCTGACACACCAATCAGTCATAGAGTGCAATCCCCATTTCTGAAAACCAAATTCATGGTAAAATCAGCTTTCTCAGTTATTTGGAAAATGCAGCCCCAGCACCTCTGGCTGACTACAGGCAATTTAAAGAAGCTGGCCATGCTGTTCACCCTTCTCCAGGGAATGCCAGTATTCACATCATATTTGGGTCCTGCATCTCATCCCCTTGTGTTAACAAAGCTCCACAGAGTGATGAGACTGAAGGGAAAATCAATCACCCTAACATAAATCCTTAGGTACCGTATCCTATGCACTTTTTAAAAAGAGCTTGCTTGCACTTTAAAGTTCTTGCTTGGTAGTAAGAACCTCAGCAGCCTAACAAGATTAGCTGTGTGGGGCCTGACTGCATGAATGAGCTGATGGGGCTTTCTGATGATGACAAGCAGAAGGAAGAGAATAGCTGACTATGAGAAGTCTTTGTGTCTCTCCTTTTTGTAAAAGTGTTCACTCATGGTTTGCAGAAGTGCAAACTCTGTTCAAGACATAAGGACCAGTTTTGAGCTGGGAGAAAGAGGAGAAGGACCAGAAAAAGTTGCAGTGGTCAAACTATCTTGTTGCCCAGAGTGTTTAGGTCCACACAGATGCAGAGAACAGGAGCAGCTTGTCTATGACCCTTCTCACCTACCCTCTGTTTACACCAAAATAACTTTGTGGAATTCTTGCTGATTTACAGCAGCTTTACAGAAACCAGGCCCCAGACTGGGAATGTCAACCCACACCCCAATGCCATGAGTTTCAGGATTTTTAACAAAATGCTGTATATCCTCACTGGAAAAGTTGAGGGGCACTGTAAAAGAATCTGTAAACATATTAACTGAATCAGACGTTAGCAGGAAAACCACTTTTCATGAAATAATTCAAGTCATGTACAAAAAACACATCATGCTTCATACTTTCCACCCAATTCTAATACAGTTTGAAATACCTCACGTCCAAAGAAAGTTGTACTCTCACCAGCCAGCCTTTTGTGGATGTAATGCCCTTTAGCACATGCAAACACCTTATCAAGTTATCACAGCATATCCTTTCAAGGACTCGGAAGGCAGCTGCCACCCACGATGGCTCTCGCTGCCTGTAGCATTCCAGGCACTTGCACCTCACTTAATACAGAAACAAAGACAGCTTGGCTGCCACACAGCCCACAGTGTGCTATTACAGCTGTGAAACAGCTAACTTTGGCAGCCATATATCATTAAGGCTTTGTTTCAGAAACTCTCAGAATAGAATTTTGCCATGAAGCCACCAGTGTTAAGCCAGTAAACTGGCACAAGTGAGCAGAGTGCCTGGTGAGAGTGGGATGGACAGGGTTCTGGAGATGATGAAAGTAAGGTGGAAACAAAACCACCACCAGGAAGATAACACCAACAGCAGTCATTTAACAGCAGCTCCTCCCAGGATGTCAAAGTTTTTCAGCTCGTGTAAGTGACTGGACAAACCTAGGCTGGCTGCTGCAAGTCACTAGGCTGAAAGAAAATGGTTCTGAAATGGGACAGAAGTAATGTATGTTGAAACCAAGGTCTGTTCTCAGAGAAAAAGACTTTGCCTTGTTTATTGCCTTCAGGATATTACAAGGAAAAAAAAAAAAAAAGACTCCTTTTGCGGGGGAAAGTAGATAGTCATCAGAAAGAAAATAGGTCAGATATCACAAACCAGCCCCAAAAAAATAAAATGCCACCTGCACTGAGAAAGCTGAAGAGGACAGGACTCAGAGCACAGGTGCATCCTTGCAGGCCAGGCTAATATTTCCTGTTAGTGCCTGTTCAGCAGCAAAGGCAAGAATAAGTGCTAAAGGCATTCCCTCCCCAGGGATGTGCCTCTCCCTGCAGAGACAGCACTGTCTTTGAGGAGTGAGCCTGTAGGAGTGGCTTTCCTCGGGACTTCCCTCTCCAAACAGGGCAGTCCCAGTCACACTGTCTTAAGCATCCCACATGCCTCAGCAGCTGCCAGGCGGCAAAGAAGGGAGTAGAGAGAATAAGCAGTAATTTTTAAGACAGATTCAGCTATTTTTTAAAATGTACTTGGCAATCTAGAGCTCTGTAGTGACTTTCAGACATGACCTGGACCAGAGAGAGCATGCACTGAATGTATCTGGTTTTGTGTATGTGTGTGTGTGTGTGTGTGTGTATGCTGAGGAGACCAGAGTGCCCTGGCACAGGACAGCTGAGCCCTGCCACAGTCAGCCTGGGCAGAATACCCCCAAGTGGCAGCCCACCATTTCCCTGTCCCAGCCCCACTCTGGTTGCAGTGCAAGGCAGTGGCTGGGCAGTGGTCACATCTTCCCCACCTCTCTGGACTGTGATTCACTCCACTGCAGGCAGGAGAAAGTTTACTTCCTCTTCTGCTCTTTTCTGTTCACTCCTGTATGCACCTGTGAGTCATGCAGCCTTTCATAATCCAGTCCAGACATTTTTATCAATAAAATTAGCATTGATCAAAACCAAAATAATTATCTTGTACTGGAGAATCCCTATAATTGCAGCTTCTCCTGACTCAGAAGGCAATCTTGCCTCTACAGGCCTCAGGATAAATGGTCTTTCTTGCTTGCTTTTAGGCTAATGCTCTTTTGCATTCACATTTCCTAATCCCTGATGGTGTGTGCAGAAAGGACTGAAGCAGTAGGTGTTTCAAGTGTACTCTCTCAGCATGTTTTCTTAAGCAGACTTGTATGAAATACAAGTGAATGCTTAAAGAAAGATGAATTTATAAAATGCAACACAGATACTTTTGGAAATAGGATTTCTTTCATGGTCTTAATGTGATCCCATTTGCTTTAGTATTTAACCAATGACGACACTTTTGTTACTTTTCACAGGAACATTTTCCTGATATTCCCAACTATACTTCAGGTTGGTGCTACAAAAGGAGCTTGGGAGTGCAGAGAGGATTAAGACTGAAAGAGGAGACTGAATTTGGGTCCCAACTCCTAATGTCTGTTGTCTGGCTCTTCTATTTCAGCACCACAGGTTTTCTGGTAAATAGTTTTCTGTGGAAAAACAAAGTAAAGCCACATCTCCGGCTGAGTACAGAGAATCTGCATCTGGAATGTGGCATCTGGAATTGGTCTAAGCCTGGAAGGGACATAATTCTGCCTGAATGAGTTCTAGGCATAGAGCAGAGAGTCAGAATAAGGAACTGGAGAACATGTGGATGTGGCACTGTCTCTTTTAGCTTCAGCCTGCTCTAAAGCTGTCTTGTGGTGACAGTGGGAGAATGTGTGAGAATAATTACGGGAGTGAATGTCTGGCACTTCTGCATCCAGGCTCTGCCCCAAATCAGGGACCAGAAGTATAGAACACACATCTAGAAACCATTTATACAAAGGTCAGAACAAAGAACTTCCTTGCATGTATTTTGAGGCTAAAAAGGAGCCCAGATGGTAAAAATATATTTGGGTACATCAGCCTCAAGCACAGTACAGTTCCCTGCCACATTTATTTTTATTGCAAGGGGTAAAGCAGATTGCTTGGTACAAGGAGTTCAAAGTTGTTTTGTGAACTCTAGGCACGTTTTGCATGTCAGCTAAATTATAGGTACATTAAGGAGTCCATCAAATATCCATAGACCAAGATACTATTTATAGGGGCTTATGTTATGATGTGCTCTCCCTAATTCAGCAGATTTTAAAACCACTTGACTGTGGTATGAAAATCAAATCTGTGCAAATATAGGAAGCAACTAGCAAATGTGTGTTTACATAATGAAATTGGCAAAATATTACAGTCTTATCACAAAAATCTGCTGAGGCTTTCATCTCTTAGACCCAGCTGCTAGAGTAGTTTCACTGATGAAGAAAAGTGATAATGCCCAAGAGGAGACATTGCCTCTTCATCTTCTGCTCCTGGTAGAGAAAGTAACATGCAAAACTCCTGCAGCATGTCAGCAAGACCACTGGGCCAGAGTCATGGCAAAAATGAGATTGAGATACTCTGTGAAATTTGATGGAATTTAACAGCTTTACAGGTCAAGGATTTCACCCATCAACAGCACCGGGGCTGTTCTAGATTTTCATGCTGGATAGCTGGGAGCTGGGAGGAACACAGAGTTATCCCCAAAGGTATGTACATTTTCATTAGATTTCTCTTGATTTAGGAAGTCATCTCTGTGCTTCTCCTTTGAGGACAGCACAAGTACAAACAGTGAGATCAGAAAATTAACCTTAAGGAGGCAGGAGCTCTCTGGTGGGCACAGTAGAAGTTAATAGCCTTCCTCTGTGATGCACTTCTCTTGAGAGCTCTGCACTAGCATCTTGCTCCTGCAGAGCACAGTGAAGGCAGAAATTTGGAAGGGTGCCAGGCAGTAATGGACTGAGCCATTTGTGTGTCTGTTTTACCATTCAGCACACCCTGATAGCAGGGCTGATCAGCAGAGCAGACCAGGAAATGGTGCATCACTGTGAATATTGAATATTCCCTACATAATATTACCAGATAGTCTGATAAGTGCTGCTGAGTAAAAATACAAATAATAATTCCCTGTGGATGTAAGTATTCAGAAAGAGATATGATTTTTGTTAGTTTTGATCAATGATTTTCGACCAATAAATTTGGTGCAAATGAATTTTCAAAATCTTATACCATGATATTTACTTGTCAGTTGTGTTACTGAAAGCCCTGTGTCAGAGGCGAGTACATGCAACCACTCTGGTGAAACCAGGCAGGGACCATCAGTTCAGACTTGTACTCTGTACTGTCCTCCTCCTTGGGCCTCTGACCTCAAAGAGAGACGGGGACAAATTAATCTATACCATTGCTCCTCAAGGAAGTACAAAAACCTGCAAAACATTTGTCCCTGTATATTATAAGAATTACACTGTAATTATTGAGTTCCCTTAAGCTGCCAGCTAGTATTACACAGATCATTTCGTGCCTTCTCTGATCAGGCACTTCTGCTGCCCTTAGATTTACTAAGGTGGCCATGGCTGAAGCATAGGTTTCACTTTTGCCTAATTCCTTGACTTCATTCTTTTGTTTATTCCCCTCCTTTCTCCATGCAGTACTGGCAGGGATGTGTACACAGTAACCCAAAAAAATAACTGCCTCATCAAAGGGGGGATATTCCTGCTGCATTTAGATTTGAAAAATGCTCCATTTTATCAAGTCTTAATTACAGGCCAGATAAAACCTCAGAATCCATGTCCAAAGTGTTGCAGCTAATACACATGCCCTGGTGCCATCTCCTTTTGGGTCGACTCTGCCTACAGAAATGGGATGTCATTTTATAGAATAAAGCCTGAATTTCTAGAAATATCAGTGGCACATGGGTGGGAGGGAGAGGCCATGTTGCAAGTCTCTGCACTGTCAGAACATGGATGTCATGCCTCCTGGCTGTAAATGTGAATGCATGGACTTCATTAAAGTAAAACGTTGATGAGCATTCACTGATGTGGAGGGGAGTGTCTGCTTTTGCAGGGTTTTAACACATCTGAATTCAGAAACTCTGTAGCTACAGCTGTCCAAAAGGTTTAAAAATATCTGCTGAAGAAAATCATAGGCTGGATCCGGACTCTCAGAGGTTGCAGCACTTGGCAAAATAGCAATATTTGTGTTGTTGTCAAAACTTTCTGCTTGAAGAAGCCAGATATCCATAGAGAGCACGCCCAGCAGCAAAGGCTGCTCTGTGGGGGAAGAAGGGAGGGGAGTTTCTGGAGAATAAACCCCCTGTTCCCTTCCTGGCACAAGCAGGTGCAGGAGGGGAAGCAGAAGGGGTGTATCCCAGTGCCAAACTAAAACTTGAACTGAGGTTTATTCCATGTTATTCAGCAACTGCATTTGAGTGCTGCCCATACGGGTGCTGCTTAGGAAGAGTGGAGACGCACTCAGGGGCCACGGATAGAAGAGAGCTCGTCTGCCTCTGCAAAACACAACCCCTTTTTCCTCCGCTGTTTTGCAGCCAGGAGGAAGGATGAGGAGGCTGGACAATGCCAAAGGGATCTGTAGTTTGTAGGTCTTTTATTAAACAGTGCACAAAGTGGAGCACATCCTGACACATATTTTCTTTTTTCTGTTCCACAGTTTGTTTTCCTTCACCAAATGTTAAAGCTATGAAATCAATAACTGATGACAAGTGGGTTTAATGTGTAAAGTAAGAGGAATGTAAGTAGTAGTTAAAAATTAACAGTTACAGGCTGAGAACAGGATTTTTTTCATTTCAGAAACCACCTGGGGCCATTTGTTTTGCACTAATATATACAAAGATCTGGAATGTACCATGTTATTATCCTGATGATGATCAGTACATGCACAAATGTTCATATTTAGAGTAAATCCAGTTATGTCTGGATGCCTTTCTGCTCTGTTTTATGCAATTATTCTGTTTAGTCATGAATCACAGACCTTCTAATTAAGGCTCAAGGTCAGGCAAAGTGGAATGGAAGGTGACCAGACTTCTGGCTAAAAGCCTTTAAAGCCATTGGCTGTTTACAGGAATTCCCATGCACTTTAACCAAAGAACTAGATTGACAGATCTAGTATTAACAGACCAAAGTTAGTTCCTCTAATTTCTCCTGCATTCCTGCAGGCAGTTTCCTCTAAGTGAGGAATTAAAGGTCACGTAGCAGCTACCTCCTGTGCTACCCCAGCCGTGCTTTACCAGCCCTCAGCCCCAGGCTCCTCGGTGGGGGAAGTGACCAGATGCTGCACAGTCAGTGTCTCCAAAAGCCAGCAGCTCTTTAGCACCTTGATATGTCTTTCAAAATGACACATTATGATTTCCTCATTTCACGTGACAGTGCTGGTATAGTACACAAACAAAAAGGGGATGTTGCTGGGAAATTCTGTGTTTCTTTATTCGGTTTCACGTCTGAATAGCTTTCCAGTGAATTTCAAATGCCTGCCACTGAACTCCACCATCTCCCATAACTGTTGACCTCTCGCAATTCCTGTGCCTCTTTGGGAGGTCTATGGCAGATCTCTGGAGGAACCTTCTTGTCACAGTCCCTTGATCCTGCATTTTAGCAGAGGCCAGTCACAGGGTGTCTTTGCCCTGTTCTGCAGTCTTCAGGAGCAGAACCTGCCTCTTTCTTTCACAGGTCTTTGGGCAAAGAGCAGCTTAAGAGACACCATTATTTTGTCCATTGTGAGGGCCAAGGACTTTACTCCACAAAAGGCAGGAGCAGCCAGGCAACTAACCTAGTCCTATCACAGTGGTGGATTATGTAGGAAGAGAAAAGTAATACCCTGATAGATGTTAGCAGGTGGGATTGTCCATCTGAATTGCCCTAAGGAGCTTCAGCATCTTCTTCCTGGGTTGCATGCATCACGGTGTCCTGCTTGCTGATGCAAGATAATCTCAGTAACCCAAAAACCAGTTCATGTAGAGAAACACTTTGCTCCTATTCTGTCATCTAGCACCAGGTTTCCCCTTTAATGGATCTCACAAGAAGAAGATAACCTCAGTGAGCAGGGATGAAATGTGCTACATCCTGGTGCTTGCCTTGAAGCTACATTCTGCTGTATCCACAGAGTTTGGATACCAGGGCATTCCCTGCTTCATCCTTCCAGCCAGCCAGGGCTATGAACATGAGCCAAGGAGCAGAGAAACCTGAGTGGAAGTTCCCATCTATGTGTCTGCTGGAACACAGGGATTTTGCCAAAACTGGGTTTGGGATGTCAGCTGACCAAAGGACTAGGCTGAGCTCTCCTCTTTCTCCCCACCCAGTACTTTTGAATCACACCGATATAGGTGGGGAAGAAAGATTCATACCAGTGATTTTAACCAATTATGAACTGTAGAGAAAAAGAAGATATAGGTAAGCACAAGCTTTGGTTGTAGTGAGAAGGTAGATGTGGAAAAGAAATAGCAAGAAAAGTCTGGGTTTAGAAATGTTAGGTCTCTCCAGTTCAGTGCCCTACCAATTTTCTCATTCTATTTTTTTTTTTTTTCCAGAAGACATTTATGTAATAAGAAGAAGGGAATAGAATTGGTCTTAGCTGTGTTCCATGTCTAGTCATATGCCTTGTCATGTCTAAATAAACTGGCAGCTGACATTTTAGGTGTTCTTAGCCATGGGGTTTCCAGAAAGCAAAACATTTTTTTTTCTACTTTGTGTGTGTCTCTGTGCTAGTGTCCCTTTTGGAAAAACTGTGAATGGACTACAGAAACAAACAAAACTGAGCAAAACAAACTGAACTTGAGAAAAACAGACCCATGGCTAAGGACAGCCTGTTTCCAAAGGGGAATATGTGATCAGGGGCTCAATTGTTTATTTGCTGAGAAAACAATCTCCTCAATGTCACTGATACATCTTAGTTTCATGATAGATGCATTGCCTTTCACTGTCCCAGCCTTTTTTTTTATGACTTTGTTTGGGGTTTAGCTCAGATGAATTATTCTTTGGAATGGAGGTGCTGTGTTGCTTCTTTCAAGTGAGATTGTCAAAAGGAGAGGCTTGTGTGCCAAAGCAAAGGGCAAGAGCATTCTTTGATTTTCACTCATCTTCCTCTCTCTGGGACCAGATCCTGCTCTCTGATGAGAGGGATACCACTGGCAAGCTGCACCCCAGCCTGATGAGCAGGAGACTTCAGCTGGCACCTCAGTCAAACACATATTCATGCCCACAGTTGGATGTTTTTCACCCATGGGGAAGCCAGAGAACAGCTGACCCACCAGCTGCACATCAGCTCCTGTGCTTCATGGTAACCAGCCAGCTGCCCAGCCCTGCTTGCACCAGAGTTCCCAAGATGTCACAATCTTTCTAGTAACTAGTGAGTTTCAGAGTCAAGCCTGCACCAGATCAAGATGACCTCTGGTGTCCTTCTGCCTTTGAACTGAGTTAGAGCTGCTAATCATAATGCCCCAAACACTCTAATGAGTGCAGCTTTGCTCTTTGCAAATTTTGGAAGATCTCAAGCAAGAGATGATCTTTTCTTTCACAAGTTTTCTCAGGAATCTTAGACTGTATTATCTTGCACCAAAAAAAAAAAAAAGTACCAGTCTGTCTGTGGGATTTCTTTTAGTAAGTGAATCTACATGTGGAGCTTTATATCTTTGTCACTGAAAAAATACTCTTATTCATCAAAATAGAAAAATGTAAAAGCAAGGAGTATTTTAAATGTGATTATTGGACTAGTCAGTCATCTGATGTAATGCCAAAATCTAGATTTCTCAGAACAAAATTTGATGGCAAAAATAAATCTTGAATTATTCCCTTTGCCCCCGCCCCTTGCTTGTGATTACACTATATTAAAAGCAAGTTGTAGCTAACTCCAATCTGAATTTCTCTGTCCTTCAAAACTGTCATACTTTTTTGTTGCCAGTTGCTGAGTATAGAAGAATATTTGCTCTTTTCATGTAAGAGCTATGAGACATGTTCTTCTTGGTCAAAGGAAAGGGTTATTTCTAAAATTTTTTGCTGTTTTCTGAGTCCCATCTTGCATTAAAGAAAATAACTCTTTTCTTCCTTTTTTTCATGGTTGAATTATAATAAGAGTGACCTGATGAAAAACAGTAGAATGGAACAAGGAAAAACAGGTCTGGCAGGTAGAGTGTATGGAAAACAAACCTAACCTCGTTTAGTGGGGCCAAAGTTAATGGTCACAGACAGTCTTTGTTCATGGAACATGTTCTCCTCCTCTGAAGAAAGCAAGCAGTTGTTCTGCTAAATTAAAACTTAATGTGAAATGCACAGCCTTTTTTATGGGAAGAGAGTTCCCCATCCTGGAGAGTCCCTCCCATCAGGAGGGAATCACTTCATGCAGAAGTCTGACTCCTGGAGACCTCGTGTCTTGCTGGAGGATGAAATAAGGCTGTCTAGGACACTTGCTGTGGGAAGAGGTGCTCATGATACTTAGTGTAAAGTGAGAATCTATTTTCTTTTTTTTTTTTCAGAAGGAGGAGCAGAATGAATCCCACAGAAAAGGGGTCAGTGCCCAAAGTACCCTCATTCCCTACTGCTTTGTCCATATTGTATGTCAAAATTCTGGTCACAGAGTGAAAATTCCTGGGCACAATGACAGGACCTCTCACTTCACCTCTCACCAGTGTTGGGCCAATGTTGTAAAATGCTAACAGAAGCCAAAGAGCACTCCAGCTGGTAAGGAAGACCTTTGATCTTTCTTTGGTGTTTTCGGGGAATGCTCACTTCTAAACCACACTCAAAGTGGGGGCAGCACTGGGGCACCTCTTCCTGAAGCACTTTAACATACTGACCTCAACCTCTTTGTCCCAGAGTCAGGAGTAGGATATGGCTAATGAGTGGGATCAGCAACAAAAATACTGGCCATGCATTGGAATAAAGGACAAACGTCATATTGCCAGTTCGATATTCCATGATGTTGATGCTGGCAGTTCACTGGGGAGGACCAGCTGTCATTCCAAAGGCAAGGTACAGCACTTCTGAGCTGTCTGCTTTGGATTTCTACTTTCTACACCTCATTTTGCCAGGATTGTCTGCCTGAAGAAATCTTCTTGAGGGGCTAAGATGTTTCATATGATGGGGCATTTACCACACATCTTAGTAAATTAATCAGAGAATATGTCAATCCTGATATCAAAGATATGCATTTTATTTCCAGTGTAAATTTGCCTAACCTCAACACCTGGACATTAAGTTTTAAAGACTCACTCTGATTAAATATCTCTGTGGTATCTGACACCCTCTCTCCATACAGTGCCTTATAAACTGATCCACACACTTGCTAAAGTTCTCTTCCATAAACTGCATTAATTTTATTAGCTCTTCATGTCTCTCTCTCACAGAGGTATTCTCAGTTCTCTTGCTGCTTTCTCTGATTTTTTCTATTGTCCTTTAGAAGCAGACACAGGTACTGAATACCACTTTTGCAACTGGGTGGCCCTTTCCTGCACAAGGAGAGCAGCTCTGCTTAGTCATGCTCTGCTCAGGTACTAACATCCTGCACAAAATTACAGAGCTGCCTCGTGCTGGCAGGTGGATACTGTTGGCTCCAGCCAGGATGGGAGAAGGGTTTCTTTCATTGAAAGGGATAAACAAGGGGCTGAGACAGAGGGGATTCATGCAGAGAAACCTTAGCCAAATTTGGAGAAAGAACTTTGGCTGAAGTTTGCCTTATTATTGTTTCTGTTTGAATTGCAAATAAAGGCCAGGAAGGAGGCATGTTTGGACTATGTACAGCATGTGAGTACTCTCTTAGAGCCAGCGGGAACTTTGCCTGCTCACCCACACACACAAATGGATGCACTCAAATCTCAGATTCCTCTATCCCTTCAAGAGATGAGTTTGATGAACTTACAAGGTAAAAGAGAAAACTCCAGCTGCAAGCAGAGAAATGCTGGTGACCAAATTACAGTATTTAAGTACAAAGGCATGATTTGGGGGTAAATATGGGTTGTACTTGAAGCAGAATCACATGAGACCTGAAGATGTCAGACTGGAATGTACAAATAGCAGATAATGAGTGGTCCTTTGCAAAACTGAGAGAACTACAGGAGAAGTGCAATATGTGAAACAGCGATGGCCAGACAGTGCAGTTCCCACATGGTGGGGATTGCCTTCTTCTACTGACATATACAGCACTCATCTGTTGAGCTGAGTTGTCATAATCATGATATCACTGAACAGCCTCACTGTGTTAAGTACAGGCAGATGGTCATAAATATGCAACCACTGCAGGATTAAGGAGAAGAAAATCACATGTATTATCTTAAAACAGAATGACTGCTACCCAAATGCACACATATATACACATGTGTGTACACACAAACTTCTTAGTTTGCCAGTGCAACCAGGATCTGGACAGTCCTATTCCACAATGACCCCTATATAAGAAGTCATATGATGCAATAGCAATAAAAAAATCTTCAGTTGTGTTTCAAAATAAGCAAGGATGAGTGAACCCTGTGAGGGAAAGCTAATACAGTATAAAAGAGTCAGAAGATTGAGGGGTGTTTAATTTCCCAGGGTTTCAATGAGTGAATTTTCCAGTCACCACACCAGGTCAGAAACCCATGTCCATTCCAAAGTTAATGCTATTTTCTGATCTTTGAACCCTAACACCTGTCAGCGTCACATTCCCAGAGGACAATACTGAGCCTGGCATTTCTCTTTAACAAAGAAAATATTTACAGGCTTATCACTCCCTGAACAACATCCATCCTGTTGGACTACTAGAAAAGTCATTTAAATACAACTGGAAGCTACTAGGGAAATGCTGTGGGTCTGAGTGTCATCAGACATGATTTTTCCTGTCACAGTAGAGGTATCTGAAATAACTGACTACACTGGCTAGTTACTCTGGCTTTATGGGTGTAACTGAGAGAAGGATTTGGCCCCAGTAATTGGAAATGTAATCCAGTTTTTATTCAAGTTTTCAGAATCCATCTTTCAAAAACAAGTTTCCACGACACCTTGTACTCTCTATCATAGCTCTCTGTTTGTACAGAATAAGGGTGAAATGGAAGCCTTTTATAAACAAGGAAGTAGTCTAGCTCACTCCCTTATGCAGGAAAACCCAGAAAAGGACAACTCTGAAGTCAGTTGCTCCCTGGATCGAGCCAAATATCCACCCCCTTTGCAAAGCAAAACAGAGCCTTTGGCTCCCCTCTCCCGCAGATCCGCACGTGGTGTGGGAGATCCCCCAGGAGCAGAGGGGAGCCCCGTGCTGATGTTCTGGCTCCCAGTCCCTCGTGGCCTCCCCCAGCACCTGTCAGGCACAAGTCCCCCTCCTCGAGAGCCCCTGCTGCAGACGGGCATCACAAGGGAGAGTCCTTTCCAGTGCCTGAGGAGTGTGGTGCTGGATAAAACTGCAGGAAACACGAACCAGAGCTTCTCCTTGTCAGGCTCTCACCCACAAAGCCTGCCCTCAAGCATCAGCTCCATGCAGGATGAAGTCTCATCCTCCTGCACAGGAACTGTCCAAATGTCTTCAGTGACCTGCAGGCGCTCAGGTTAAAGGGCAGATTGTCACAGCTCCTACTGAACAACCCTTTCCCCAGGGAAAAGCAGCTAATGCCACCGGATCAATGTGCTCAAGGACAAGAAAAGGTTTTCTCTGATTACACTGAGGTAACAGTTTCTGGCCACATCTGAGCGAAATTCAGGTTGTTTTCTCTTGGGCCCTGAATTAGATACTTGAACTTGCTACTTTGACTTAAATAAAATTCACATCTCAGAGAGCCTGAAGCTGAGGGGGGAATTTGGCAGCATAATAGTCGGGCCAAGAGAGATTCACAATGACCTTCCACCCACTAATGAAAAACTACCTCTGCTACATAATTTCTGTTGTTTCCTCACGTGCAGCAGAGTAGAAACTCAGTTAATAAAGAGCAGTTGCAATTTTCAATGCAGAGGCACTATAGTGGGCTTGCAGTCAGGAGAGCAGGGCTAAGACACAACTGCTGAGTAATAACCACAGCTCTGCAATGCTCCACCCTGGGTTAGGTTTTGCCTAGCTGATGCTATACGTCAAAGTTAGCTTGCAATTAGAGAGCAGCTAGCCTGGAGGCAAAAGATAACTGCAGTGGTTCAATAACAGAGATTAGCACAGGTCATGTAATTTGCAGGAAATTATTAATCCTGCAAATGTTACCTTTCTGCACTGGTAGTGATTTTCAGTAATTCAATTGGTATTTAAATTACTGGCTAAGCAGTTTGTGGCAAACAGCTGTGAAGTCATAGCTATTTCTGTAAGCAGCTCTCTGGGAGCACTGGAAGCAAGCTGCTCGGATCGCATGACCCCGCTGCATTTCCTGATTGGATAAGCTGCAGTCTGACGACTGGGCTTCTGCAGCACGTTATTGTGACTCTCAGTCTGAAACCTCCTTTCTGCAAATTATCTGACATATCCTCAGAAGGTGGGATGTAGAGCAGAAGTTTTAGCATTTTTTTTAACATAAAATATTTAAAGGATGGGTGTAAAAAACTATCAGGCTCGTGCCTAGAAGAGGCAAGCACAGCATCCTTGTTTAATGCAGAGAGCAGCAGGCTTCTCCACAGAACACCTTTCTGCCTTGCCAGCTTTTGTGGGACCACCCTGACAACTGGAGAGAGTTCACTTTTCAAGTCTGTTCAGTCTTTGGCTTCTCAAAAAGGCCTGTCAGCAAGGTGGCTCGCTGATACAAGCTGTGGTGGGGGATTCATGGTATGGCTGCCTCTGTGCAGGGATTTATATGAGGTTGACAGCATGAATCAGATGCTCAGTAGACAGTATGCTCCTCAGGTATTGTAGCTTTAGTGTGAGAATAATTGTGCTACCAACATCCAGGCTGGCCTAGTGGGCATGCTATCTCTTTCATTTAGTCTCACTTCACATTAATTTTTCATAAGCAATGACCCAGGCTGTAAGGCAAAGCAGAATTAGGTGATATTTCTGAAGATTTTTTTAATCTACTGACTAAACTAGATGCCTCTCTATGCATACAGCTATAAATGTGTGTCCCTTCTTCAGCAATCCTAATATGCAAGCATTAAATATTTTGGAATGGATAGTAAGTTATGGTATTTTTAACTATGATATTTCAAATTTTTTGTTGCTTGTTTTTCATTTTAAGCTTGACTTGAAACTAATGATTATTGATTAAAAAAAAACCCACAGTAAATTGGGTTAAATATATTTTTAGGGCATAGGTAGATATAAAAATGAAACTTTATTGAATTTTTCTCTTCACCAAAATCCTGGTGATGGTCTACTAATATTTTTCTAGCCTTGCAACCAACTCTATGGCTCCAGTAACTGTCCTACCCTATAGCATGTATAGAATATCAGTCTTTCACATTTGCAGGAGCAGCTTGCAAAGATAGCATCCTTTTAGGGAATAATTGGAAATTGTTACAATTTAAGTTTCTTTTCTGTAAACTCACAGCCTAGTATCAAGCTCAGCAGTGTTGCAGCAGTCATGATGCTTGACAGATAAACCAGTAAAGTATGAAAATCTGCAGCAAAGATATTCTGATATGAAAATCTGTTTGGACAAAGTTGATGAGCCCTGTTTTGGAAGGAAGATGACAGAACATGACAAGAATGAGGGGAGAGATTCTTTGGGGAGTTTTAATTTTGTTTTCCAGCAAGCAGTCCAGCATAATGTGAACCATTCAAATTTGATGCATGACTGATTTAAAGATTAAAACCTAACCATGTGAATTTGGAGACCTAAATGTCTCTTTATAATGAGAAAAAAAACAACCACTGTCTAACAGTAGGTGCTCTCACTTGAGGTGGCATGATTTCAGACAGAAACATCCAAATACTGGGAAACCCCAAGTGCAAAAGTGAGAGTTGTCGTGAGGGAAGAGTGTGGTGTCTCTATTACTAGAAAATGTAATAGAAGAGGGAGGTATCTTTTTCTTTGTGCCAAAAATTACATATGCATGATCTATTTACTTCCTACAGAGTATACAATAGAAGACTATGAGATTCTTCTCAAATTAGAGAGAAGTAAGTGCAAATCCCAGGGGATGGAGAGCATTAGGAGAAATGCTTGAATGCATTCTACAGTTTGGGTTTTAACTGAAGGGAACCCAGTTTTCCGTAGGTTGCTCTGTAGGTTGTCAACTTAAACTAGGCAAGGACGGGGAACTGGGAAATTTCTTTTCAAAAAGATCCTCTTAATCCAAATCTAAGATGTTACCCTAAGTGGGCATTCCTCCTCTGATTGCTCCAGTCCAATTTCCAAAACTGGATGTGCAGCAGCATCCATTCAGTTAGAGACAGGTGCTCAGCTGTGGTTATGGTGCCCACACCCAGGTCCTTGCTCTAATTCAAGACCCAAAGCTTAGGTACCAACAGCCAACATAGCCATGGAAAACCATTAGTAGCATGGAGAGGTGCCTCTGCTGAGCTTAGAACAAGTTCTGGTACTGGGTGTAGGCTGAGGTCACTGAAACTGACTGCAAGAAAAAGGTTATTTCTGGCAAACCGAATGACCCAGGGGAGGTGTTCCAGAAACACAATTTTAAAAAGAGTTATTTACGCATTGTATTTTGCCTTTTACAATGTTTTCCTTAGACCCACATGTGACAGGAGATGCACCATGCTCCACACAGGTTGGTGCCCCACCACACTCCACCCCACCAGTCAGCAGTGTGCAAACATCAGCATCCCAGCAGCTGTTCCCTGGCACCACATCAAGTATCCCAGAACAAGCATCTGCCAAAGCAGTCCAGAGAGCCTTTGGGATGCCATTTGCAGGAGATATCCTCTGTTGCAGGAAGACTATGGACAGAACGACAGGACTACCACACAACCCACGTTTTCTGGGATAGCCAAGGACACCATTTGTTTTCTGCAGACGCAGTCTGTGTGACAACCTCTACTCATTTGCAGCCCTGTCCAGGAGCAGCAAGAGCAGGGCTGCTCAGGGACAAGAGCTGAGTGAGGAGTTGAGTGTGACCCCTGTGCCCTCCCTGATGCATCCCACAACATCTAAACATGTTGGGCAGAGCTTGCTGCTGGTCACAGGGTCCAACCACAGTCCCGGGTGTTGCAAAGAGACCAGGTCCAGAGTCTGATATTTAAAATGAGGTTAATAACATTTATCTCTCCCCTGTAGGGAGAGTAACCTGCTGTAACCTTAATTAATGTTTCCTTAATGCTTTGTAAAAAGCTCTTAGCTGAAAGACTCCGTGCCAGCACAAGATAATGTCATTCCCAAAGAGAGAGCCTAAAGGTTAGCTGAACTCATTCTAAGAGGTTGAAAATTCCTTTGCAACTTTTCCAAATAAGTTAGTTAATTTTTCCTTCCATCAAAACAATATAACGTCAGAGGGATGGCATTTTTTTTGCTGTTATAGTCTAGCCAAGGTCACATTCCACTGCAATGCAATTGTCTTTCAATGCATACCATTCCTCGGGATAGATAAATAATGAGTTAATGTTTACAGGGAATAGCGTCAACAGAAAATAGTCTAAAAAGATGTAATGTTTATATTGACTTCACTTAATTGGAAAATAATACAGGAAAAACAGTAAATTTCATTTAGATTTCCATGCATAGGAACATATATATCAGAAATTATTGTCAGTATAGTTATGGTAACATCACTAGCATTTTCTTCCAATAACAAGTTGATTTTCATTTAAAGGGAACTCACATGCAAAAGTATTACTTAACATTTTTAAAAGTGACAAAAGATATCCTACTTCTTTAAAGTTCATGGGAATGCATGATATTCTAAAATAAGTGCAAGACTTCCTACTTTGTGTTGTGACTAATGTCACAACCTAAGGCTTTCATTAATAGCAGATGTTGCTTTCATCATTGAACTACAAAACAAGGATTGACAAAGGTTGCACTCTTCCCATAGGAATACTTGTACACCCCATGCAGCCTTTCTGTTCTCATAATGAGACCTCACTGCAGTGTTGATCATCCACACGATGATCTGGTAAAAAGCCTACAGTTAGGTCACCACAGACAAATTCAGTCCATGGTCTGGTCCAAACATGGCCAGTTCCATACATATCGCCACACCTGCAGTTTGCAGAACTTGATCCTCTAAGTGCACTCGAAAAAACATATTGTGTTTTCAATTAGTAAGGATTACAAGACAAGACCTAGCAGGTCACTCAAACATCTGCACATTTATACTTATCCTTACAATAGCTTATTAACAGCTATTCATGTTCCTGTCTTCTTAAAACTACAGAGAAAGCTCCTTCCTTAGAAGAAATGGGTATGGTTTTTCAGGCTCGTTGGTCAGATTATTCGAACAGCAGTCACAGTGTGACTCAGGGCTTGCACTTATACCCAGAAACTACTGTTTGGACTGTGTTGGGAATGTACATTGCAACCTTTGCACTAATCATTGTTCCTGGTATGTGCCCTGCAGTTAGTCTCTCCATGGAGCCCCTCCAGGAGGAAATATTTTCTGTTTCAACCATGTTCCCTTTGCTGGAAGCAACACAAGTCCAGCATCCCAAACTTTGAGTCATCTGCTGTTTTGATTTGATCCAAGATCTCTGTCTGTGAATGGACAAGACAGAGAATTTCACATACACATTTCACCTTATCCTCCTGAAGCCTGAGAGTTCAAGAAGCAGCCCACTATGATGAACTTGTCTGTGGAAGGCAAAGTTGTAAAAAATATTAAAAATGTAAAGAATATAAATTAAAGAAATCTAAACTGAAGTAAACAAACAAACAAGCAAACTAATAAATTATTTTCCCCATGTGTCTGTGACTTCTTTTCTTTTTGCCTAAAGAAAAGAAATTTCTTCCCTCTAATCTTGTCAAGAAGAAGTTGCTGTTTTTCCCCTCATTTCCTTCGTTCTTGCAGGTCAGTGGCACTCTGTGTTAGTGAAGTCCTGGAGTGACACTTGCATGGTGTGAAACTGGTACCCCTCTGATGCTGAGAGCTGGGTCACTGTTGGGTTGCACCTAAAAGCCCTTCACACATGATGACTAAACCATTATTTCCTGCTCTCTTGCAAAATACTTCCTTTTGCCCTTGGGTTTAATCTTTTCCTTCTTGCCAGCTGCCTCTTTTTCTCTCTGTTTTTTAGAAATTGGTTATATAAACCCCTCTCCACGTACTTGGGAAGACTCTGCCATAATTTGTTAATTTTCATTTAAAATAGTTTGCACATTTGATGCAATCCAGTTCGGCTGACAACGCATTAGGCTGCATGAAATGAACGATGCCAGCGCGCTCCCAGATGGGGGCAGAGGGACTGGCTATGCCTGTGTTTGAGACGTACCCCTCCTCCTGAGGAAGGTGCTGCAAAAAGCAAAACAAACCAATCAAAGGAAACATCCACTACCTTTTCATCTCAGACTGCCTCAGGCACAGGAGCAAAAATGGGTTAATGGCAGAAAGGCTTTTAGACTAATCCAAGGCAAAAATGATCGCCCTTTCAAATGCGATTACTAGGAAAGTGATTTGGAAGCCAGTGGGACAGAGGCGTGGAGTAAGCCGTCTCTCTGATACATATCAACAGAGACCTTCACACTGACTGATTATCATGAATACAAAGTTGACATTAGCAGAGACAAAAAGTTACATGAACACCACGCTGCCTTCCACAGTTCCCTTTGTCCTTGAAACTTTTCTCAGGATCAAAAGGCATTAGTTTGGCTCATCCAGAGGGCTGCACAGGTAGATGTTTCTCTGGTAGTCAGAAGCATTTCACTCCCCAGAAAGAATATAAAATCTCTGAGTCATGGACGACCATTATTGCAGCTCTGTGGAAATGCAAAGGGGACTTTACATAAGGCTTGTGCAGCAGTGCTGGGCCAGGTTCGGCCGTGGAACACGCAGAGCCGGCTCTGCCAAGCCCAGTGGAGAGGCTGCAGAGAGAACTCACCTCGCAGTGCTAAGGGCAGTTAGAGCGTTTAATTAACTTAGGACTTCCATTTCTTTATGTAGTAGCTTGGAGACAAGGCACCCAGCACAGGACATTTTTGCAGAAAGAAGTAGCCTGTCCTGGGGAGGGCAGGAGAGCTGTGCCACACACCACTCTCCTCCTGATGCCCAGCCTGTCCCACCCCGCACACCTCCACTCCACTTCGCTGCAGTGAGGGGAGCAGGGCCTGCCTTTCTGCCAGAAAGCTGCGTGCTGTGGGCCAGTGCCTATCAGATGTCAGGCAGCTGTGATATTTAGATGTAAAGCATTGTGCTAGAGAAATAGAGCCCTTTATAAACACTTCCAAAAGCTCACATTTGCTGTGAGATATGGCACCAGCACGACCAGAACATCACATCAGATCTGCAGGTTTCTCCAACTGCTAAAGCATTTTGTTAGAGAAACCTATATAAAAAAGAAAGTGGTCTTTTCAAGTGCAAGAAATATGTTTAAATGCTTGTAAATGGCCACCTGTCTTTGGTTTTGTCTTTGTACTAGTCGGCATTCACAATCCTTGTTCTGCATTTAGCCTTTATTCCCAACACATATTAACTAGAAGACTTCAGTAATTTCATTCAAATAAAAAGAAAGTTTAAAAAAGAGAGTAAGTTGGCTCACAGTACCCTGGTGTTTTCTGTTACAGCAACCCTGTGAAGCTGGGCAACAACAGCCAAGCAGTTGGGATGGCTAAGTGAATTACTAAGATCAATCAGAGTAGATTATGGGATATGTTACTCTGATAAGAACTGAGATTTCACAAATGCAAAAATGATTAATTCTTCCAAAGTAAGCAAAACAAGAAGATTCACTGAGTTACATATGGAAGCTGATGTATGCTTTGCAAACACATAGGTTTTAGCTTGTTTTGCAAGATACTGGGTGCCTCAAGCTCCTCTGATTCTCTGCTGCATATGCCTATCTCTCTGTGCAAAACACATGACTGCAAAAACTACATGATCAGAACACAAACACTCTCAGACAATTTGTTTCCAGGTGAGCTTGCAATTATCTTCTGGAGTTAGCACCCATCTTTCTCATGTGTCTAAAAAAAAAAAAAAANNNAAAAAAAAGGAGAAAAAAAATCAAAAAGCCCAGTTATTAACACAGCATCTGAAAAATAGAACAAAAAAGCTCCTGGGGAGTACTCACCTGATTTAAAGAGTACTAGCAGGTAAAGAACAGCAATACTGCATGCTCTGACCATTACATGCTTAGGAGTACCCTCATCTCCTATCTGCAACTTAAAACAACAATACTCATCCCTTAGCCTCGAGGCACAAATTCTTAAAGCCCCTGTGCAAAAGTACGTGATGACACACATGAGTAGAGGTTCCCTTAGAAACAAAAGCAAACAGGGCTTTTATTTTCTCTCTGTCCGACCAACCCCACCCTTAACGTGCCCATGAACATACTTGCAGTGGGCAGTGCAGTTTTCTGATCCATCTGTTTTCTTGGGGGAAATCCATCCACAGTAGCCATTAATTCTGTAAATGTTTTTGATTGCAGAGTAAGGGGGAAATTTATTAAAGAGATCAAGAACTTTTTGGACTTTTTTGATTGGTCCTAGTGATATTCCCAGTGACATGTTTGAGAGAAAACATGAACCATGCTTTGCTTCCCTTAGTTTTTGTGTTTGGTTTTTTCCCAGCAAGTGAAGTTATCTCTTAATAATTGCCACACTATATGAGCCTAAGAGCTTTGTTCTTTTGACTTAAGTTTCAGTGATTTACTTTAAAACCTTATCAGGTGCAGAAAACCAAATTATGTAAAGCAGAAACTAGAAGTACTAGAAACCTCTGAGAAACATAAAGATTGGTTTTAGACAGAGGATGAACTAACTAGCTTGAATAGAACAACATCCAGCATTAGCCTGCTGCCATCTGTAATGCGAAATATTGGAGTAAAATTCAAGCTAAGTTTGCTGAGTGAGTAGACACTGATCCTGTGGTTGAATGAGATACCTAGGTCATTAGTGGCACTCTTAAATTCACCTTTTTTCTGACAAATTGTATTCCTTGAATGTGATCTTTTATTGGAAGCTTGCCTTCTTTCTGTTCTTCTTTCTGTCTCTTATGAAGGTTCCAGTCTAAAAGTGGCATCAGCCCTGCTACTCAGGAGAAAAGTAAAATAAATTTTTAAAAGAAGCTTAATGAAATGCAGGGCCTGACAGCCATAAAACACTGACTTCTTGATGTTTTCCTTATTGTGTCATTGAAAGTCCCATCTCTGCCTTTCCTATCCTATACAATTAAGAGTTCGCTTCCACCTATAAATGATGTAACAAATTAATAATCCCTCAAATAGCAAGCAAGTGATGGATGTTCAGCAACTCTTTCAGAGTTAGTGCTCATCTTCTGATCTGTTTTATTGTGGGTGAAGAGATTACCATGTGTACTGTCATTTGAAGTTTCTTGGCATACATACTTAAAGGTATAAATAATATGAACAGCACCGAGGTGTAATTACCACCTGACATAGCACACCTTGTCCTTTGGACAGAATTCTATTGATTCCAGGCTGACTCAAATGAATGTAAATGGAAAAAAAGCTTCAGGCTCAGTTTTCCCCCATGTCATCCCTATCCTTTTATAGTAATTTCTATGAACACACTGTAAATAATTACCAAACTTTCTACATTGTGACTCACACCTAACTAGCCTTGTTTCTGTCTACAATACAAGGTGCATGTGGCTTATCAGGACCCTAGTGTGTTATTGATTTCCCTTGAAGATCCTTGTTTTTGGACATTGCAGTTGCACTTAATATATTACAGAGAGATTGAGGGAATCTCAGACTCTGGATTAAAGCAGCAAAAGCTCAGGTAAATGTAGGTCTCAGGCATATACCTATTAATACTGTGAAATTAATTGGTAATATTTTTTTCAAAAAATAAAAGCCTTTACATTAATTTAGCACTCATTTTAATTTTAAAAAAAAGTCATCTAGAGCAGCATGAAACGGATTTACAGCATGAAAGCTCCCATCAAACATTTTAAAGATGAAGGGCTGATACGTGTCCTATCTCGCCTTGACAGTTACAGCACAGCATAATCTTAGTGCTGCCAATCAGATCCAAACAAAGGAAACAGCAGTTGTCTGACAGTGAATCACTTCGCACCTCAATTAATATAAATATTGAGTTTGCACAAGTAGACTTGACAGTTTGAGGCATGCCCAAATTTTCTGTGTAACTAGTACTTAATGACTGATACTCAATATTTGGATCTGGCACTGGGGGTGAAGTCAACAGTTAAGAACTTTGTTTTGTGGAAGTGACTGAAGGCTCAGCAGTAGGATTCAGTGGCTTTTGTGGAAGATTTGGAAATAACATGTAGCTGTAGACGGAAAGGCTCCTGTGGTGGGCATCTTCCTTGCATTTCTGAAGTGAATTCTCTTCCCTTCAACTCCATCTCATTCATGTTTTCCTCACACAAATACTCTGATGAATACATCAACTCTAGTAAATGTTCCCCAGAGCAAAAGACACCTAAGCCACATCTACAGATTATGTGAGCAAAGCCAAATCTGAGTACACAAGTGAGTGTGTTTACAGAAGCAAGAATTGATTCTAAAAGTTGTGTTTATCCAGCAAAGAGAAGGAACATATTGCATTAATAGTACATCCAACAAAATTATTCCTCTCATTTAACATGCTTTTAGATTATCTGCCATTCAGTCAGAACCAGTTAATTCAGATGAGAAGCCAGGGACCAGGTCAGAAAGGCCCACTTTGACAAAACCTATTCCTTTTACAAAACCTGTTCTGCCCAACTCCAGCTCTAGATAATTAGTTCAAATCTGGCAAAGGCTGATCCTAGATACTGAAAGGCATGATTGTCTAATAGCGTCTTATCAGACTTCCTAAAATGCTGTGGTGGTCTCATTTAATTTCCTAGACAGTGGACAAATTACTCCCAGCAGCAGTCCTAGTCAGTCACCTCACCTTCTGTCCAGAGTCTTAATCAGCAAAGACACTAAAGTGCCTCGTGATCCTTATTAAAGGGGTTCTTCTGGGTTAGGATTTGTTGACAAGGACAAGAAAGAAAGCTTTTAGTTTGGGTATCCGAATGTAGAAGAGAAATACAGCTTGTGAATGAAACAGACTGGTTAGGACTGTTACTTTGTCCTGAAAGGGATATCTGTAACAGTTTCAGTGTCTTTAAAGTTCACCTCTCAAACCAATACTGATAAACTTAATTGACAGTTTGATTTTCAGCAATCCCAACTACCTGCTCTTGCAAACAGACAGCAAGTCTGTAAATTGGACCACTTAATTATGGGTATAAACAAATGCTCACATTTTTCTTCAGTGCGGCCTGATTAAGGGGAGACACCATTTCAGCCTGGTGTCTGTAACCAAAATGGAAGTATATGTGTGTACGTGTAACACAGAGAGAAAACCAGCAAGACACCATTTATGAGGTGGGTAAGATTGTACTAGAAAGCTGCTTATATTGGGTATTTTGCTTTTACATTCCAGTTTGTGGTCATGGCACATACAGGTGTATGACAACATGTCAAACACCAGCCTATTTTCCTTGCTCCATTTTTGTGGTCATGGCTTTATGCATATATGTGTATCGAACTTTGGTGGTTGCATATCATCACTGAGTGTCTTCAGAGAAATAGAAAAACAGTCTTACCATGAGAGAAGAGTTGCACAAGTTTTATTCAGCTTATTGATCGGCAGGCCATGTGGTAACCTGACCTTTTTAAGTCTCTAAATACGAGTAACATCTGCTGGCAGAAGCAACCTTAATCAGGTTGAGTAGAGGTCAGATAAAGCTGGATATATGGGAATAAAATGCAGATTTCTGACCCTTAAGACAATTAGCCTTTTGAGAAGCATAGAAAACAATGTAGTGGAATCTTACTGGTTTTTGCTAGAAAAAGAAACAAAGGTGTTTTAGAGATAGTCTGGACTATCCCACTAACCCACATATTTCTAATATGTGGGTTTAATCTTTCACAAAGGATGGTGCTCAGTGAGAAACGCAAGAAGGGATATTCAGTAGCCCTTGCTATGTTCAAGGCCCAAGTTAAGGGCCACTACTGGCCATCCAGAGCGTTTTGGACTTGGGGGATTTTGCCATGATCCTCACGAACTGAAGGTTTCACAGACAAAGCGAAGGCCTGGAGGTAAACAGCTGTGTTGTAGTCCCACTTTCTTTCTCTTCTTTCTACACATTTTTTTCTTGCCTACACTCTTAGAACCACCACACTCTAGAACTGGGGAACTGGACGAAAGCAGGTTATTCTCACAGGTCAGGGGAGTGGGATTACACCACAGACTGCACGATGTGTCCCAGATATTTGCCTGATGAGTTCTTAAAAAATTCCTGTGTAGGAGAACTCCATGGTCCTGAGAAGCTGGTTCTAGTGTTATGTTCCATTTACAATCAGACTATTTTTCCTAAGATTTACTCTAAATTTAAGTGGTGAATTAGGCAACTACTTGAAGAGGCAAATGAAATGTTCTACAAACAGCTGCAAGAAGTCTCAAAATCCCTGGCACTTGTTCTTGTGGGGGACTTCAGTTTAGCATATGTCTACTGCAAATTCAATACAGTGGAGAGGAAACAGCCTAGGAAGTTCCTGGAGTGTGTGAAAGACACCTTCCTCACACAGCTGGTGTGAGTAAGCAAGGGAGGATGCTGCTTAACAGCAGCTGAACGTGAGCCAGGGTCTGCCCAGGTGGCCAAGAAGGCCAAGGGCATCCTGGCCTGGATCAGCAATGGTGTGGCCAGCAGGAGCAGGGCAGGGATTGTCCCCTGTACTGGGCACTGGTGAGGCCACGCCTCGAGTGCTGTGTCCAGTTCTGGGCCCCTCACTGCAAGGAAGACACTGAGGGGCTGGAGTGAGCCCAGAGAAGGGCAGTGGAGCTGGGGAAGGGTCTGGAGCACAAGAACTGTGAGGAGCAGCTGAGGGAGCTGGGGGTGTTTATCCTGGAGAAAAGGAGGCTCAGGGGTGACCTTATCACTCCCTACAGCTGCCTGAAAGGAGGCTGAAGTGATGTGCGGGTTGACCTCTTCTTCCAGGCAACCACTGACAGGACAAGAGGAAATGGCCTCAAACTGCACCAGGAGATGTTTAGATTGGATATTCAGAAAGATCTCTTCATCAAAAGGGTTGCTGAGCATTGGACCAGGCTGCCCAGTAGTGTGGTGGAGTCACAAGCCCTGGAGGCATTTAAAAGACATGTAGGTCTGGCAGCTGCCACATGCATTAGAGGTAGATTTGGCAGCGCTGGGTTACTGGCTGGAGTTAATGATCTTAGAGGTCTTCTACAACTTAAACTATTCTATAATTCTATGGCTTCATATCCTACCTTTTGTGGAAAACGGTAAAACTGATTTCTGCCTTCTTTAAAAGAAATTCTATGTGTTTGCAAAGTGTTAACATCTTCCTTCTGTCTCTACTTCCTAGACTAAACAAGTCTCTTAACCTTTCCAGAGGTTCATGTTTTCTAAACCCCTTATCATCTTGTTGCAGTTATCACAAAATGCAGCACCCAAATCTGGATGCAATACTTCAGCTGAGGTTGCACCAGTGCCAAGTAGAGCAGAATAATTACCTCTCTTGTCTTATACCCAGCACCTCTGCTAATACATCTCAGAGCAAACATTTGTCTTTCCTGCAAGAGCATCATATTGTTGTGAAGAGAGGCTTGAAAACATGCCCCCAGAAGTTTCAGAATCAAAAAGGCACATAAAAAGAAGCAGGAGGGTAGGGTGAGGATGGGGATGGGGATGGGCATGGGGAGCCTTTTACATTTCAGTCACACAAAATGGGGGCCTGGCTCAATATCCTCAAATACCTTGGATTGGCAGTTCTGACTAAAAATCAAGTAACCTCTATAGACAAACCTCATTTAATTTGCACCAGTGAATGGGAAAGCTCTAGCAAACTTTTTGCAAAATGACAGATGAATAAGCAAACACTGGAAAAGACATTGAATAGAAGAACAAACAACAATAATTTACCTGCAAAATATTATCAATTTTGTAAAGTTCTTGAAGTAGGTGAACCCTTGCTGAGGAAGCTCTATGCAATACTGTAAAACTGGGGGAACCTTTTAGAATTGGGATCAGGAGGGAGGCACAATGTACAATTTATATGGCATGCCAACTGATACCCTGCAAATTGGAGAAGTAGACATTTATTGAAACCATCTTTATAGGGTTACTAGCCACCTTTTAATCTGTGGCCCAGTTAGCCATGGGTTTCTGCAAACTGTGAGAGCTTTTGTTAATTTCCTGGGCTCCCCAAAGTATGATGTTTAATTATATTAGTCATCTCCTATATTCCTGTAACTGAGTTTAACACAACCTAACAATGACTTTTCACCTTAGCAAAATCAGAAAGGTCTGACTTAAGAAAATGTAGGACGTGAAATACAGCCAGGAGGGTAAAGACTGCCAGTCATTTATGGACTATTTACAAATATTTCTCTCCATTTGAAGATTTATAATTCTAGTGTAACCCACTTTCTTTCAACAATAAATGACAAGCAGAAAGAACCTCCCCAGCTCCCCTTCCCAGGACCCTGACAATCTGGGAAAATTTCTCCTTTAGGCCACTTGCCTATTTAAAGTGTAAGTCTGATTGATTTTACAAGAGAGAAAGAAAGAGTGAGGGTGTCATTGTGTTTCAAAACCTTTATCAGGAGTTTGGCCAGGACTGTCATGGGTAATTTGCTTGTTAGCTTGATGAGAAACCTCATGAACGTTGCGATACAGGGGCTGTCTGGAGTGTCTAATGATCTGCAGCAGAGAGAGAGGGTACATGTTAGTAAAAGAAGCAGGAAGACTTGATATAATTACTTCAATTCATTCCCTTTCAGAGGAGACCTGAAGGAAGAACTTATACCTGCACACCCCATTTCTGAGGTGGGAGAGATACTGTTCTCACCAAACGTGTTGGTATTAAAGTACCATCTCAAGGCAGCTGAGGCAGACACAGAGAGCTGGCCCCAGAGGATGTGCAGCAAGCAGCTGCACAGTCCCTCTCACAGAGCAAATGCACTCTGAATAAAGACTCGGGAAGAGGAAGTGCCATCCTCCTTACAGCTGAGGCTATCAGATGCACTGAAGTGGCATGTGTTCCCCTGTGCCACACAGTCTGCAGCAGAGCCCAGCTCAGCCCTGGGCTACCTAATAGGTCACAAAATCTGTCTACAGTGAAAAAACATTCCCTGTTTCATGTACGATTTCATAAAAACTCCCATGGACCTGGCCCAGTTGAGTAAGTGGGAGCCACTGAGTGAGATTAGAGTTATCTTCCACCCATACAGCAGCACAGTGTTCTAATAAATGACAAATCTATACAAATATTACCCACCGATATGTTTCTGCTTTTCCCTCAAAACAGGTGTTCTTGGGCCATGTTAGTAATTTTGTTACTGCTGAGCAAACAAACAGGAAGATGGAATTATATTAAATGCTTGTGTTTCTTTCCCATGGAAAATTTATGGAGGTTAGATCCAGGCTTTAACATTCCCAACTACGCTGTATTAAAATGGTAGGGAGAAGACTTCCTTCTTCTCCATCTCTTTTTCTTTTTTTGGTACTAATGGAAAGTCCTTTCTAGTACCTGTTGTGCATCTTTACCTTATGGATAATAATATTGTCTCAAATTGACATGCATCCAGCAAAACTTTTATGAGTTAACATTTTTCTATTCTCCAGTCTATACAGAATTGTAATGTTAGAAGAAATTCACTGTGTTCACAGGTTAGAAAATGTGGATTATTTTCGAGCTGAGTCTATTTGAATCAGATGAACTGAATTTTAGAGCAAAATTTGCGTGATTTTTTTGCAAAATGTTTTTTTGTATCAGTAATGCATTAATTTAGATTATGTTCCAGCAAACCCAAGGCACCGGAGCACCGGATCAGGCAGAGCCCTGCAGCCATTTTTACAGGTTGGTTGTTAGCACATTCTCTGCCACGCATTTGACCCACATCAGATAGATCAGGTGATTTTCGGACTGCATGTAGAAAATCCAGATTGAGTTCTGACAAAATAACCCTTTGGTTGCATTGCACAGACACTTCCCGGGTCAAGACACGCTGGTTCTGTGTTTGCATGAGCTGAACTGCACTGCAGAGGGGGGAGGAGGTGCCTTCCTCCTCCTGAGAAATGCCCTGTAGAGGCCACATGTGAGATTTTCATCCTTCCAGGTGGACAAAAAGAAAGAGAGGAAAGTGGCAAAACTTCCTTTATGAGCAGACATCTGGCATTAGATTTTTCTTTCTGTTGAGCCTGTTTTAGGCGACAGAATTTTGAACCTCAACTTCCCCTGCTGCAGGGCGTGCTGCTCAATAGCCAGCAGTGTTTGTTGAATTTGCCACGTGTTTATTTCTCCATTTAAATTTATATTCTAGATCTAGGACAGTTTCCAAGAAGTGAAGAGCACTTGCAGGTGGGCCAGTGACTGCTGGCTGGCCACAAAATGCAGATTGCATCTAGTACCTCAGGTGAAAAAGCCGAAAGAGATGAGAATTATGCCTTGAACTTTGCTTCTTACTGTGGCTGACTTGGACGATGCTACATGGGCATCAAAAGCCAGGTAATGGGGAGCCAAGTCTCAACCCAGGGAACCAGAAAAGGAAGGGAGTGGGAATCAGCTTGTCAGCTCATATGCCCATGTCCCTCTCAAGCAGATCGGCCTCAAACAGGACATCTGAGAAAGACGTGTCATTAGCTATGATCAAAAATACTGGTCTTCCTGTTTAATACAAATCTGTTTAAAAACCACAACTCAGCCAAAGGTCTACAAACCTCTGTCACCAAATGCATCTCCTGGCAGTGGGACCCAGTACCATTTCTGGTGGCAGTAGCTCTCAGCTCCTTGCAAAGCCATAGACAGCCTTACAGGGGTTGAAATATTGTTGCTTATCATGTATTGGGACAATAATCCAAATACTGACCTCACAGTCCTGCTTTGAAAAATTGCAATCCTGTTTTCAATCACTGAACAGCCACAATGGCACCTCTGACACAGTGCTTGCCTCGGCAAATAACTCAGCCACCTTAATTTAAACATAATTTTCCTCATCATAAGAATAAGGACAATTATATACCAACTTAGGACATTATACTGACTTAATACATGTATGCACAATATTTAGAGTTTATGCATCCTGCCTATACCAAATCCTGACTTGCTTGTCTCCTCCAGTTCTTTTTGGCTTGTAAGGTCCTGAATCAGGACTCACATAGAGCACCTCATAAAATTAAGTCCTGCCCTAGGCTCTTGGTTCTGTACCAGCACAAACTTTAACAGCTGTAAATGCTGAAAGACCTAAGTGGATGCACTCTTGGATCGTTTAGGGAAGAGTATGCAGCTTTTAGAAGCAATAGGGTGGGTATACAGTACCAATAAATCTGAGATGGCCGTGTTTTAGGTGTAAATAAAGCAAGCAAAGCACTCAGCAAATATGGAAAGGGCCATCTGTGGTGCAAGGCAGGGGAAAGCCTGGCCTGACTCTCGCTTACTGCTGTCAACCTGTATGGCAGGAGTGAGCTGTAACAGCCCGGGTGCTACAGAGCAAACATAATTCGAGGGGAGGAAAAGTGAGCACAGGCACAGTATGATTCAAAGCAGGCAAGTGAGCTGCTGCATTAACTTCTCTGAATGGAGTTTCCTGGAAGGACCCCTGAGCATGACCCTCAAGCACAAGACTGTGGGTTTTTGCCAAATTTATTTGAGGAGGAAGGAGGGCAGGAGGCATGTTTTCTCGAGGGGAAAAAACCTCACCCTGTTAAAGCTTTCTGTTGCCAGGGAAGGTCAGGGAAAATTCAGGAAAACTCCTTTTTATGTTCTTTATGATGTTTACTCTGTTGCGCAGAGCCAGGAGAGGGATGAGAAAGGCTGCAGCATGATGCAGGGCTGCAAAAGCTGTGTGTATTTAGCAGGGTGACATAAATGCTGTGTTTCTCTTCGCCGTCTGCCGAGTGCTGCGCGGAAACTCTGTCCTAAATCGCCAAACGAGAAGCCATGAGAGTGTCTGCTGGCTCTCGTCAGCCGGCCGTCCCCTGGGCCAACCCGCGGCTCCGACGGGAAGTACACAGCGGATGTTTAATGAAAGGGCTGCTGCGGCTTATCTCCGCGAGCAGGGGACTGCTTTGTGAACTCGCTTGCTTTGAAAGATATGTGGCCCACTATGCTGGTATTGTTGGCTCTCGCTTTAAGCACAGCCACATGATTCACATAGGAGCTGCGCGCTGCGTCTGCCAAGGAAAGCTTCCCCCGTTCCCTCCCTGGTTAGGAGTAAACTCGGCAGAAGGTCATCGAGGTCACAAGATCTGCCTGTTACTGCATTTTACAGGAAGGAAGATACGTTGTCTGAAGATCAGTTTATCAGCTGACTTTCCTGTGAAGAAGACTGAGGCTATTTTCCTGTGTACCACCACCCCCGTAATTCCCAAACGAGTGTGCTCTGTTTGCATCTCCTGTCAGCTCAGCTGTGTGCGTTTCTGAAACAGCCCAGTATTAACCAAACAAATAAAAAAGCCATTGTGAGACATCGCAGAGTCCACATCCCTTATCAAACTGCCTGACAGGCCGGGATAAATCTCTTCCTCGAGGCTGTCTGTCATCTCCCTCCCTCCCTCTCAGCGTCAATGCACAATTAAATCCGTTGTGGTGAAATAGACTCAGCTGATAATTGTGGAGAGAGTTACTTACACGGATGCTGAGAGCAGCAAAGAGCCTAGCAGACTCCTCTGCTTTCGAGGCGGTTTCTTTTGAGCCTGCCCCTTTGAAGAACCACAAGTATTTGGTTTTGTTGGATTTAGGTTTTTCTGGTTTTGTCTTTTAAAATCCCAGGTTTCTGAGGGTTTTTTTAAAACAAGCTCTTCTTTTTCTGTGCAAGGGGGCAAGCAGCGTGCAGAGCTGTCTCCCTCCTTGCCCAGCCTCCTTTGAGAGGTCCCTGCTTTCATAAGGTTTTCAGCTGGGGAATGGTTGCCTATTTCCTCCCTGTGCTTGCTGCGACAAATGCATTTCTGTGACCAGGAAACTGCAGATGTTACAGATGCACTAAGGCATATCTTATTAGCTAATGATTCTTAATCTCTGAAGGATTACACATATTGAATAATGCCATTCATTGAGTAACGGTTGAAAGGAAACATTCTGGCTCCAAAGTATATATGGTGGCAGCTTTAATTGTGTTCTCTTTTTCTACATGTGTAAATCTAAAATAACTCTCCAATGCTCCCCACATCTAAAGAGTGCTGTTTAACCTAGCAAGAAACAGCATGTGCCAGAATAAATTTGCTGGTTTTCAAATGACCCTGTTTGCTGGACTGCAAAGCTGCATTGCACAGGAAAACAGCTAATAAGATTTAATAATAACCACTAATTTTTTTGCAACATCCATCTGGATAGATTTTTCATCTGGTTTTGCATGCATTTACCTTTGTCCTCTAGTACCAACGGTCTTCACATTCTTGTAATAATCCAGAGGGGAGAAGGATCTGAAAAAATGTCATTGAAGATTCAATCTCATTTACAAACCTGTAGAAGTTACAGTTTTAAGGCAGGATCACAATGCGCATCACTATTCCCACAGCATTTTCACTACCTGTGAGGTGAATCCTTCTTTCCTAGTTTTTCAAAGTCAACGCCACTCTGAAAGTATTTCAAATCCCAATCTTAAATCCTACATCCAGGACCAGATCTGCTGTTCACAGTAAACAATAAGCTTCATGTTCTAGCTTTGGTATATTTTTATGCATTAAGTGCTCTTATATATTTTAATCATTGTGCTTGTAATACAAAGAAGAGAAAGATAGAGAGAAATATGTGGAAGTATTACAGATAAACCATGTTTATTCTCAAACAATGTTGCTTTATTGAATTCTGGCAGCTGAATCTGTACTGGACCTTGTCAGTATCTAACTGGATATTCCCCACACTAGCTCAGAAACTGAATATTTAAAATTTTCAGTAAATGTTCATAAAACCCCTTCATGGCTGTCAGAGTATAGCCCTAAAACATGAAGATGGCATTTTATAATACAAAGGGTGTATGATTGTTCTGGCAGTGCAAAAAAAAAAAAAAAANNNAAAAAAAAAAAAAAAAAACCAAAACACGAACCAACTTGTGCTGCTCTATTTATTCTACATTATTTGGAAAAGCCATAGTCATATTAAATTTAAGAGAGAATTATAACAAAGCTGAAATGGGAGGCAAAAGAAGAAGCAGAATCCTTCTGAGGTTTGTTATTACACAAATGGGGTTTGGTTTGAATTCTTTAATTTGCCACTTGCCAGCCTACATCTAAGAAGCAATCTTGTTTGTATTTCAACAAAGAATCTCATTCTTTTTTCAATAAAAAGACCTGGCAATAATTCTGTTGGCACTAGATGAAGAGTTTGCTTATTCCACTGGTGATGGTTTCTTTTGTTGTTATCTAGTTTAATGAAAACTTCATAAAAAAAAAAAAGACTGTGGAAGTTTATAGATAAAGCTTATGTACATTTGTTCAGGTCATATGCCAAGGGGTCAAATCTTATTGCAGAAGGCATTGCACCAGGGAGAAATGTGGTTAATAATAGCACTTTTTGCAGGCAGCAGTCTTTATTCAGAAGCAGGAACAAGTGAAGCAAACCACAGGGCCTGAGGCAGGCATGTGAACAACACCATTTCGACTTTACAGTAATTCACTGCTACTATTATCTTAGCAACATTTCAGTAAAGTCCTACAAAATCCAGCGGGGAGGGGATGCCTTTGCTCTTAAAAGTCAAGCAAGTCCTTAAACAGCCATGTCTTTGTACAGGTTTTGAAGGGTTTTTTATTCATTCCAAATCCTGTTAAACACAAATCTTTCTCTAGTTAACTCCTATTCCCTAAGGAATATGGATTTTTTTTTTTTTTTTT
>VXAC01001431.1:255332-348391 GCA_013399225.1 Rhipidura dahli
TTGTCAGTAGTACTGGCCAAAGATTTTTTAATTTTGCAACGTTTTAACAAAATGTGGTGCCATTTTTTCCAGCATGTCTGCCACTTGTCAAGTTCTGTGGTTTGTCACTGCTTCTTAACACACAGCTTTAATAAAATTCAAGGCTCCTAAAAGAACACACAGAGCACAATGTCAAACCGAGTGCCTCTTTGCAGCAAAGGTTATTGTTGAATATGTTTCTCAGCCGTCAGTTGTCAATGCATCCCACACACACCCGGAGAGGCACAGATGGAGGGAACGTCCTTGCTGGGATGTGTGCTGACCTTTCAGCAATCTGGCTGGAGAGCCAGAGGATGCGGCTGCTGCTGGGCCGTGGGAGGGAAAGGCTTGTGGGAGAAGCAGCCCCTCTGTGCGCGGTGGGGCAGCGCGGCGGGAAGCGGAGCCCCGTCTGTCGCAGCCGCCCGGAGGGCTCAGCCCTACCTGTGCGCATCGCCGAACCCGGGGCGCCCGGGCTGCGGGGGAACGGCCACGGGTGCACACACAGGCACCGCAGGGCTGCCCGGGCGGCGTTTCATCTTTCATCCTTTATGAAAACTGGATTTATGGCTCCTGGGTAAGCCTTTACTTTCACATGTTTCTCCGTGGAAGCACAAGCTTCCCACTTCCCTGCTATATAACACTAGGCTAAAGCCCTTTCTGGCAACACTTCACAGAGGCTGATGAAGCAGCACCAGAAACAAATCTGGCCTTACATTTGAAATTTTGACATAAGGTCATTCTGTAAGTCCTACAAATTAGAGCTAAATGTACTTCCCCTCCACAGTCTTCCCCTCCCTTATCTTGCTTCTCCTCCCTTTCTCTGATCTCCTTTCCTCTGCACAAGCAACAGCTAGGAAAACATCTCAAGAGTGGGCTTTTTTTTCTTCTTTATTTTGTCATCCCCTGCAAAAGGAGAGAAAAAAATAGATAACTATACATTTTTTGCTAATGAACATAGTCTAGTAGTTTGTTTAAATTATAAAACAAATTAATCCCTGACAGTCTCCAGATCAATACATGAGCAAATTCAGATTGAACTGAATGAAAAAATCTTGAGGTCTCACAACATATTTTGCTAAAGTTAATTAACTTCTGCTAAATAGTGGTGAACTAGGTTAACATGAATTGAGTACAGAGAAATGAAGTGGAGTGAAGTGAAGTGAAGCAAAATTAAAAACTGCCCACCAGACAGCTGAGAGCTCAATGGGTTGTCAGATCCCAGGAGATCCTGTTTTTAAGACCCATTCTTGGGTCTCTTGCTGCAGTCATGTATACTGGAAGCTTACTTTTAGGAGAGGGATTATTTTCTAATACAAATGTTTTACAGCTATCAATATTCAGAAAAGAGGTAGGTCTTCAAACACTAGCAAGAATGTGAAATGTTCTAATAAAATATCCTTTACAGAAGGGCTGTGACTGCTCACATCTCAGACCTGACCAGCCTCTGTTAAGATTAGAGGACTTCCAGGACAGATTTTTCTCCATTTGGCCTGTGGGGTTTCTATACCTTCTTCTCCAGATCTCATTTGAGACAGGGCAGGATGTGATCATGTGTGTATTTCGTGACACTCTGTATGGTCCAGTTCTCAACAACCCAGCTCTTGCTCTGCCACAGTGTTAAAAAGCTCATCTTTCAGGACTGCACACTCAGGTCAGCTGGGTCTCTCAGCTGAGCAGGCGATGCTATCAGTTTCACCAGGAAGGTGAGATACTCTATGCTAATCCCTCAGCTGATAATTGGATGAACCCTCAGGATTTGGCAGCTGACACTCAGTCCTCACACCCTGAAGAATTTTGTATGTACACAGGGATTTAAAGAAATAACATTTTGCTGGATGACTTCTACAAACAGGGTTGTGCTGACTGGGCTCTGAGAAAGGGGTCTGAGACTGGAATGTTAAAGGCTGTTACCTCTATTTTATATCTCCCTATATATCTATCAGCATATCTAAAATACACAATTAAATGTTAGAGATTGATGCTTTACAGATGTATTTGTCAGTCAATGCAAAAGCAAGCCAAACAGGAAGATAGCAAAACCAAAAGCATAGCTTGAAGTCTTCATTTTCCTTATCTTTGTCTACAGGAACCTTCTTTCATCTCCTGCATGTGTATGAGCTGTGTGAATCATGTCAGGATGAAATCTCAAGGATGCATAGGGGAAGGACCCAGCAGAAAGAGCAGAAAGACGCTGGGAGAATTAGGGTGGTCTGTGTGGGAGGTTGGGAAAGTTGAAAGAGCTGGGGGCAAGTGAGCAGCTGGGACCCACCAGGCAATTACAGCCCTCAAGAAGTCAGAACATGGACTTTGTCTCTCTGTCTTCACAGGACCCATACACTGGACCATAAATTTTGTTGAAGGATCAGTTTTTAGGATGAGTACTTTAATGAAAAGAACCACAGTTACATAATAATCTTAACTATTTTGATTATTCACAAGTGCTTGAAAGTACTTAGGAAGTTTGCTGGGTAAAGTCCCTAAGCAAAACAAAAAAGTGATCTGATGGAAGTAAAAACACCACCTCTAGATCTGTTGGTGTTTGCATGCATGTCAATTCTCAACATCACTGCACTGTAATTTTTCTTCTTTCTCAGATGCTTAAATTTTCCCATCGATTCAGTTCACTGCTGTCTTACTGTTATGTCACTATAAATAAACATATATCAGGGTCCTGGGTACATCTGGCATCTAAAAAGCCTTTTAGCATGGATACTCTTCTACAAATGGGACAAGGCTCAAGGCAAAGACACTATTTTCATTTCACCATCTCACTCAACCTTGACTTATTACTGGATTCATCACTGTTTTCTCATTTGGAGGAAACAGAGCCATGAGAGACATAGAAGAACACCCTTTGCAGGATGGACAATGCTTTTCATCCTACAATCCGCTTGCCAAAACCTTTAAATAGTTAGACCATAAGGATATCCAGGACTTTGCTCAGGGAGGTTGGGGCGTGGGGTGACAGACACCTGGGAATTTTCCACAGGAACCAGATGGCCTTGGATGGGCCCAGCCAGGTTGATCTGATCAACACTGATGGCTTTGGCTCCCTTACTCCTGGGGTTGAATTCCATGCTTGAATTCTTACCAGCAGCTTAAGCACAGGAGTGTGACTGGTCATCCCCGATAGTCCTGCTTTCTCAAGGGCACCCTTCCCACATACATGCTCCCAGTGACCATGCTGATTTCATCCTAAATGACTTGAGCAAAAAGGGTTTCCCTGGGGAATTCCAGAGATGGGAGAAATGTCTCTGGACTTGGATTAACTTCTGGTTTGGATGCTTTAATTTGTGTGTCTAGCCTTTCAGTTCCTGAAGAGAACTGTCCTTCTAACACACTACTTTTTCTTGCTTTCAAAATCTCTTTGAAACCCACAAAATTAATTCCTCTTACCCTCTTTATCCCAGACAATGGGTGTGCCTACTGTCTTAATCTCTCATATTTGAAAGAAGAAATGGCCTTAAATTGCAACAGTAGAGGTTTAGATCGGCTGTTACAAATAAACATCTTCACCAAAAGAGTTGTCAAGTATTGGATCAGGTTTCCAAAGGCAGTAAGAGGTTGAACCACCATCTCTGGAGATATTTTAAAAAAGTATAGGTAAGGCACTTGAGGACATGGTTTAGTGGTGGACTTGGCATTGCTAGGTTAAAAGTTGGCCTCCATAATCTTAGATGTCTTTTCCAAACTAAATGGTTCTATGATTCTTACGTATCATTACTTCTAACTTCCTTGCTTCTGAATTCTGTCTATTTTTTCTCTGGTTTACCTCCAATTTATAAACACAACATTTCAGGCCCAGCCAAACCTGTGTATAAAGCAGCGACCTCCAACCCTGCCTATTTACAACAACGACACTCTGGCTAAAACCATGTGGAGTCAGTGCCAACATACTATGTCCTGGGCTGTTATTGCATGTGATCTGCATGTGACTCACGCCAGATACGTCCTTGCCACTGACTGCCCGTGTGGGAGCCCGGAAGGGCTGAGGTTGCCTGCTCTGGTCCCATGGGCTGCTGCAGTGGTGTGCTATCATCCTCCAGGCTGACGCCTGGTGCCGCGCGGATCCCCGCCAGACCACGCCAGCCCTCATTGCAAACAGCAAGGGAAACTCAGCCTGAGACTTCCTAAAGCCAAACTCAGGACGGAAAAAAAAAAAAAGAATTAATTTTCTGCAAAGAGCAAATGTTGGCAACACCACAGTCATCTAAAATCAGGCAATTATACACTCCCATCTTTACACCCTTCCTCTGAGAAATGTTTATGCCCTTGTAGCTGTACCTGATCCAGGTACATATTTATGTGGGCAGAGGAGAGGGAAAAGACAGAATGGCTCACACTTGCAGTTGTCCACATATTTTCTGCATAGAAAATCCCACCACTTGTGTGACACCACAACTGCCTCAATCTGCACTCTTTTCTCAGACCAGGACTTGTCACAATCGTAATACTCCTGCTGCTCCTTTTTCATCTACAGAGTTCAGAAAGAAGGAAACAAGGGAAGGGTGCAATGTTCTTGTTTCTTTTCCTTTGCATCTGTTGGTTGTTTCTGCTATTCTCGTGGTGCTCTCCTGGCCCCTTTGTAACACATGCAAATGCTTCAACAATTACTTTTTAATAAAAAACCAGCAGATTTGCAGGGCAGCTGGGAGGTTTTCTTAGGGGTAGAATGACAGACTTTGCAGTATAATAACATACAGATGTTGTGACACAGCTTGCTAAGGGCATAACCCAAAGTTGGAGAATTCCCCCTTACACACACTAATCTAATTCTCTGCCAGCATTTCTTCTTTCCCAGCTGCAGAGACAGTGTGGAAATGCCTTGAAGCTTCATTGGAAGGGGGAAGATAATGAACAGTGAGGAGTGAAAGGCAGGAATGGAGATAAAGGTCTGCATACTGAAATAGCAGTAACACACTGGAGTACATCCTGTTGTGATGTATATACTTTTTTCTCTAATTCCTCCCTTGGGCAGTTTGAGAATGGAAATATTTTTCTCAGAGGAAGTATTCTTGCTACTGATTTTATGGAGGAGCAGCAATTTCCGTAAATGGGATAATACTGGAGAGTAGTTAGAGATCCCTTTGTCAGATATGAACCCACACTGTTAAATGCTGGCACTATCTAGAGTGAAGCATTGGTAGAAGCACAAAGATTATAAGAAATGCCATGTGCACTATCACAGCAAAAAAAAAAAAAANNNNACCAAAAAAAAAAAAAAAAAAAAAAAAAAAAATTAAGGGCTAAATACTAATTCCTGAAATGTCAGGACGAGCCTTCATTAGGTCAGCACCAAAGGATGCAGGTGTTTTTACAGCTTCAGCTTGCCCCTGTGCTTAAAATCTTTTTAATAATATATTTCATTATTTTCCAGGGGTCATTAACCTACAGCTTCAGGTGCAGATTGTAATACACTTACCAATGGTGCACTGTGCAGCTCTGGGGCTGCTGTTCAATTTAACATGAGTGCCCTGCAGAGGTCCTGACTCAGCCCTGGATGCCCTGACTGGGGGACTAAAAGGAGTAGCAAATACCGTGTCTGCTGGAAAAGATGTTCAGCATCTCCCCTAGGAGCCTGCAAATCAGTAAAAAGCCCCAACCAGCAATCTTCTTTAAAATCCTGTCAGACACTTACCTGCAAGGTAGGAGTCCCACGACCGAATTCATGATTTTTTTTTTTTAATTGAAACTGCAAGTTTTTTATAGGCAATTTCATATGAAAAAATCAGTTTCCCAGGGCACAGCTGCCAGATAGACAGTTTTATCTTTCTCTACCAATAACATGACCAAGGGGAAGAGGAATATTGTGATCCAGCTGTATGGGACAGGGAGCTATATGCCTCCCAAGAACTGTGAGGAAGAGGGTGTACTGCTAATGTCATAAATCTCTGTAGTGCTATGATCAGTGTGAAGGGACTGTAAGATGTAAGGATGCAAGTGAGCAGCAGCTTCATTAGCTCCAGTATATTTTCTCACTTATGCCACTAGAGATTTGGCCCTATGTATATCTTATCCAGCACACAGAAAATAATGGCAGTGTTTTGGGATTTTTTAACTGTTCTTAAGCACTTGTGCTCAACTGCCAAACTTCCTTTATACATCCATTTGCTTGAAATTTTCCATATCTAAATATTTCAGAAAAAAAAATGGCACTATGTCAAATATAATAGTTTGGGATTTTTTTCTTCCCAGAAAAAAACTTGGTATCCTGAAAGTTAAGAATGTCTCCAGATTCTGGGTGTTTATGGGGCATTTCCATCAGGGTGCTTGTTTATTCTGGATTAAGTCCAGGACACAAGGCCGGTCCTAGATGGCTGCTGTTGACAAGAGAACAATGTATGACTGATCATGTGAGATTATTCTGATCACAAAGCACCTACACAGTTTATTTGTGCACTGGGGCAACACAGAAGCACATATAAAAAGTCCTCTACGTTGAAACATCTTGCTTTTTCCATAGAGAAGAATATAAACAGCTACCAAGGGGACAAACAGAAACATTAGGCTGTGAGGCAGTACTTGACTTTTTCAGAAAGTTCAAAAGGTTACAGAGAGCTGTTCCCTTTCTCAACCTGTCTGTGTGGCGGCGATTTAGGTTTCAGTCCTTGGTGCCACCCACGGAGTTTGATAAGCCTCTCTGAATTTCATACTTGACTCTTTCTGGCCAAAGAAACTCATAATGGGAAATGTGGCGTCAGACTCAAGCAGAAGGTGCACAGAGCACATGTTGGTCTTCATCAGGAAGGGGCAGGGTCTTTGTTGCAACACAGGGGGATTGCTGATGTGAGTGACAACAATCAGGATATTACTCATGAGATTGCTAGTGATGGGCATCAGAACTGTGCCAACTCAGTACTTGCAGAGGATTTGAACTTGTAACCTTTGTTCACATTTCTGTATCAGTTTCTCAGAAGCACTTCAAGGATTTAAATGTCTAGTTTGTATTACGGTCAGTGGGACAGAACCATGTAACCCCTCCATGCGGTCATGGAAATATCACCATCAGTAACCAATTTTTGCAGCACTCAAAGGTATTTCATGATATAAAAATCTGAGATGGAGAAAACCCCAAAAATATGTCTCAGAGCTGTGTTTTCCTGCTTCCTCACCTCCCACCTAGATGGTTCTTTCTCTGTGAATGGAGCTTAGAGGTGCTTGTCCAGAATTTCCACTGTAAACCTTTATCTTCTCCTTGTAAAAAATCCTCTGGTCTGAAATTTAGTTTCAGGTATATCTAAAATTGGTAGAAGCAAATTTTTAATTAAATTAACAACATAGGAATTAAATGAAAACTCCAAATTCTTGGAGCTCAGACCTTGGTTTGTGACCTCTTCTTGCCCTGAACTGGAATTATTTACAGTGTTCTTTCTCTAAGGCAGCCTTAAACATCTGATCATGGTTAAAAATAAAAATCTTTGGCTATATCCACATTTAAAATGCGATTGTGCTTGGAAAGTAACTTTTCCCCCCTATGAGACTGCAGCATATATATACATGCCTTTCACAGGAACGCACATTAAGGAAGATCTATTTTCCAATGTCATGCTCCAAGTACCACATATGTATGTACATGCACATTCAGAGGAGACAAAAGCCTGTTCTACAATTAATCCTTGGGGGTAAGAAAAAGCCACTGTACTGTGGGTTTATGGGCTCCACTATATCAATGCCTAAGGATTCTGACTTTTCTTGTGACTTACAATGAATAACAAGGTGTATAAAGTAGTAAATTTTTATGCACTAACTAATGGTTAAATTTTTCAACAAAGAAACAAGCCCAAAAAACCCAACTGAACAAAAACTCCGCACCAGAATCATCAGCAGTACAGGTTTATAGCTAGGTAAAGACAACTCATGGGGGAGATTTTACCAGAGCTTTTCTTTTCCCATCAGACTCTCCACTTTTGAATCTTATTTTATGCAGCATGGATATAGCTACAAGCTGTAATGAGAATTCTTCTGAGAGAAGTTTATTTTATAAGTTTCACTGTGAATGAAATACAGTACAACCTAATGCCAAAGTTCTCCCTCTGACATCAAAGATTACTTTAAGCACCTAAGTGCTTTTAGAGAAGTTCATCACAACTCAAATTCTTATGGTCTACACATCACAACATTAAGTAAAATATATAAAATTAACTAAATCAAATTAAGTAATTTTTTTAATTAAGTAATTTAAGTAAAAAAAAATTGCTGTAGAAAAAATCCTTATGAACAATTTACAGCCAGAATCAGTACACATCTGTGGTCAGGAGACCTCAATTCAGAAACTATTTGAGCTCACATGCACTCATTTCAGAAAGTGGGATTATGATACCTCTAATGGGCCCAAACACAAACTGCCTATCTGGAGAATGGGAATAGAAAAGTATTCAATTAGCAATAAAGATGGGAATGGGTAAATGGAGTAATGAATGTGTTTAACTGGTCTGGGTCATATGTGATAAAGCATATACCTTGGAGTGTAATATCAGCAGGAAAATGTTTTGCTGTTAGGTAATTGAGAATATGTTGGTAAAAACTGGTTTCAGAGAGATTTCACAGAAATTCTCCAGTCTTTCCGTGTCTGATTTCACAACGAGGTTTTGCAGCCATTTTCCTTTCTCCTGGGTCCTGCCTGTGTGTAGTACAGGTCATTCTTTTTGCATGAAAGCAAAAGGCAGCAAAATTGGTATCTTTTGGGTGCAAAACCTAGTCTCTGATTCACTGATCTAGACATCTAGGCCTCAAATACCTCAACTCAATTAGTTGTTTACAAAAGGGTTTTTTTTTTTTTACTTTCTTTGTGGCTTTTGTGGGTTTAAGACTAAGCCAGTTGCTGGAAGACAAGCTCAGGGGTTGGACACATTGCAAGGTTTTAAAATGTTCCAGGTCAAGAGAAAACAAAATAGCTAAAAAAAAAGAAAAGAGGGTTAAAGAGTTATATCATAGTAGGCATCAGCAGCGTATGAACCTCAGCCCCTCCAGCTCTGGGGGTTTTCCTGCTGTGCAGGACCAGTGATGGCAGCAGTGCAGCCAGCTGCTGAGCCCTGGAGGTCTGTCACCTTGTGCCTGTGGGCAACATGCTTGGGAGATGCAGAAATCTATGTCCAAAACCAGCACAGCCTTCAAGCCCTGCATCGTAAGAAGCAGGGTACAAAAATGTTTATGCTTTTCCCAGTTCTCCTCTATCTGGCAACTCTGCACACATCTTCACCAGGAGCTTCCAGCGTGTCAGTAACATGGTGGGCTCTGAATATATTTTATGCCTCAGAGTGTTGGATTAAACTCTATTATTAATCATGACAGCTCACTATGTTTCATCCTTGCCAGGAGTCTTGGCTGGCATATCCTTGTCTCCCTGTAACCAGCCCAGTATAACCTCTTTTTGTGTGTGTGTGTGGGCAAGGCCCCCGGCTGTGCCTGTGTCATCAGTTTTGCTGGTCCCCTTCCCTTCCCACTGCCTGAGTGCTGGGGCGCCCCAGAGTGCTTTGCCTTCTCCACCACACCACTCCCAAGGCACATTCCCAGGGGATACACCAACCTTCCCAGGCACCAACATAGGACAATTTTTGCAGATCACCCAGAATGCATCAGTGTAAATGCAGTTGCTCAAAATCATGGGGGGATGTGAATGTAAAAGTACATTTTTGCCAGCAGAAAAACTGTATTGCAAAGGAGCACACCAACACATGTTCTTTTCTAATACCGTTTGTGTTTCTTTCACTTACCAAGTGAAAAAATGATGGTTGTGATTCAGTCTGTCCTGATCGTACACACCTTAGATGCTCATTATTAACACATGCAAAATCTGTCAAGACACTGTGAAATTATTTTGTTTCACTTCACAAGTCTCACTTCCCATATTTAAGAGAATGTTGGTTATTTCCTTTGTCTAAATAGCACAGAGTAACACCCATGCTTATTGAGTTGACACAATAGCTGCCTCTCCTGCAGCTGCATGATCCAGACATGGGACTCCCAGAAAAAATCCTGCTACATTGCACAGAGCATCCTGCAGAGATTTCTGGGAGCTCAAGGGGCTGGGAGGCAAGGGATGGCAAATCTCTGTGTGGCATATCAGCTCAAGCCTAAGAGGGCTATTATAACATCCACACATTGTGCTGTCTGTCCATGGGACTTGTTAGTGATAGCAGCCTTCAGGGGTGACTGCACTGTTTCCAGGCTTGAGCTGGCTCACCCAAAGGCATCTCACCAGCCTCTGCCCCTGCCCACATGCTCTGTCAGCTTGGCTGCCTCTTCCACTAAGAGCTTCCCAGCAAAGCAGAGATGAAACTTTGCAGAACACCAGCTCAGCACCAATCTGTCCTCACCTAACATGCCTTAGGCTTCTGGCTACCACTTCCTCCTCAAATGTTACCTCTTAGGGTACTGGTGACATTGTCATTAGCCTGAGGAACACCAACAGCACTCAGTGCTGTTATGGCCTTTCTCCAGAGGAACCCATATTTTATGCTGGCAAGGACAGTGATAAACTCTGCTGTAAAATCCTTATGCCCAACAAGTCTGAGGAAAAATTTATGCCAAAACTTCCACATAAAAAAGAAAAATACCATGCAAGATCACCATTTTCACCATCATGAAGAATAGAAAAAACATTCTATCTAATCCATCTAGTCTGAAGCTTCTTTCAGCAGAACTGAAAGTGCAGCTCTGGCCAAGATTGAAAAAAGAAGAAGCCTGCTGGCAGCAGCAGCAGCAGCTCAAACAGCACAACACAGCCCAGACACTGAGCCCCCAAAAAATGACAAAAGACCCAATAGTACCAGCAGTGTAACCTAAACCACGCAACATTGCATGGCAGTGTTTCCATGACACTGAAGTCATGTCATGCCAGTTGCACTCCTGTATTGCCCAAGCAAATTTTGTCATGAAGCCGATGACCAGTGCTCATCAGATTGTCTTCCCCTGGTTAAAACATCCCCCAGTGCCTCCCTCAAGTAACAAAATGGAGCTGCCAACCCAGCTTGCAGTGAACTCACTTCATTCAGCACAAGCGGTGCTGCAGCTCTCCCCGCAGCCAGCTCTCCTGTGGACTGCAGTGCTGGCATCACCACAGCACCAGGGACTAACTTCTTGGCCACACAGAAAACTGGACACATGGACATCCAAGAAATGCTCCTCACTCTGTCAGAGACTTCCATGTGACACAAACAAAAGCTTTCACCTCTTCCAGCTGTGTCTCTGCCCCGCATCTGGCATGAAACTGAATCTGGATTTGAATCACACTTCCTTGGTATCCATTCCTCTCCTGGTCAAAAATGAACCCCTGAAGGCTATATCCCTTACTCAGTGTTTCTACAACACCTACCAAAACAGGGATATGATCTCAGCTGAGGATTTCAGACCCTATTTTCATAATAATGCAATGCAGTATGTTCTTCCTAGTGCCTGAGGTTTTTCTTCACCACACTTTTCTTCCAGTATTGCTAAAATAAAAAACAGTAATATAAAATAGGAATGGTTTTCTGCCCAGGATAGGTTTGGAGCTGTCACCCAAAAGTGGAAGAAATTGTTAATTTTGTACCTTTGCCTCCACAAGCCTCTGGAGCAGCAGCATCCAGATTAAATGTATTGACTTGCCTTTTGCAAGAGGAAATTCCAGTGAGAAACCTGTTTCTACTGGTTCCAGGTGGCTAGCACAGGCATAGATCTTCATGAAGTCTGTTGCTTTCTGGAGCAAATAGTCTTTCTTATGAAATCAAAAGAGGCCAATTCAAAATGATAGAAATCAGAAGAAGTGAAAAGATAAAGAACATTAAGTAAAGGTTAGTAAAGCGTGTAGAAATTTGGTTTCTTGACATCAAAATGAAAGATAGCCATCAAAATTTAAGGGGGGCTAAATAGTTATTCACTATGATGGAGTAAGAAGGGTAAAATACCCTGAATTCATGCAACCACACAAATCTGATCTTTACCCAAAAGCACATCTAACACATAATAGGGGCACTTCCCCCATTTAATCAGATGATGCAGGCCAAATCCAGCTTAAAAGATCCCCTATCACTTCATTAAATTTGGCAGATGGCTGAACAAAGCACATTGTACCATTCTCAGCTCTCAGTTACATCACTGCCAGTGCAACAAAAAATGCAGTAGTGTATCACTGGGAGATGCATTTCCCATGTTATCTGTGTGAAGGAAATAGCTGTGTCCTGCTCCTAAAGAGAAGTGAGTGAAAAACACGTCTCTATTTCTGTCTGGGACTTACCTATGCATCTCTCCCCCACCATTTCTGTGAATGTAAAAGACTAGACTCCTGTCTCAATATTATGATCAATGCAGCCATTGTCAGGCTTACAGAACTTGTTCCAAAAAGTTTCCATTTACAAGTTGAGTGTTGATGTATGGGCTTTCTGTACTCATAAAGACCTCATCAAAAAGAATTGGCACACTAAGCTGTCTTGGAAATAGAGAGATGTTGTGTATTAGGCAGCTGAATAATGCACAACAAGCATGTTAAGTCACCTATTTAACTCTTTCAGCAAAAATAAGTAATTACATGCCACTTCCCTTCCTCAGAGAGCAAATTCTAAGCAGAAATTATTAACGGCAAAGACTACTTTTGTGCCTGTGGCACACATGTCTGTTGAAGAGTTCCAAAATAAGGGAGAGTCCAATTGGCAGCAGAGGGTTGAGGACTACAGATGGAAGAGCATCTTTTAAAAACGAGTTTTTATGTAAGTGACCCCTAGTTTGTTACAGAGCTACCCTATGTTCCCCCATCCTTTACATTTTTCTCAACTCCAAACTCTTAGTAGGAAAAGCATCTTACATCACAGTTAAAAAAAAAAAAAAAAAAGGCAAATTATTCTTATGCTATCATTCGAATCAAATATTGTATTTTGATGAAGTTCATGGAGAGTGTTTATTTTCACTGCATATGGAGGTTTTGCTCTCCAACACCAGATCACTGAATGTTATTACACACCTGGATGTGTTCATCTGTTGTCCACTGCCCTTAAACACCATTAGAGATGCTAGCTTAGCTGGATGTAATTAGACCAAAGGTGAACAGACCTTGCACTGCCTATATGAAGATACATATTAGCTGTTCTTTTGGCATTTAAGAAAATACTTCTGTTCATCTCCCAGATTATGGTTTCTTTGATGGGCAAGTTTAAAGGGATTTTTATTTTGTGTATGTGCCATTTTAGTGAATTCATTACACACAATAGTGGTTTCTGTCACATCATTTTCATGCCCAACCATAAATTTCCTTTTAAAAATAGAAGAGTATGAAAGAGATACAGAAAGCATTTTCTAGGATATTACTCAATATGTTCAGTGTTGTGGCCTGGAATATTACATGACCTGAAGGGAGGAGAATTAACAGTATGTCACAGGGATTCTGATTAAAAAATATGTCCAGATTTATGAGAATGGCATGGCTGAATTGCTCAGAGCTCCATGGAAGGCTACGATGAGTTTAGGAATTGAAGAAACAAACCAGATTTTTATGAGTTCCCAGTGATGCCATCAAACAATTTAATTTGAAGGAGTCAAGACAATATTTAATATCTATCTCAACATGGCCTTAGAAGTGATTTCTTTTTGGCACAACATCATAGTAAAGTATTTGACAAATAGATCAGTTAGCTTAGCACCATTTCTATACCAGGGAGGAAGGAGAAAGAAGGGAAAAGGAGGGAAGAAAAGAAAAAAAACACTTCAAGATATTTACACACTCTGAAGCACTTTTACACACTTACAACACTTTGAAGCAAACAGGGAAATTGCAAGTCATCATACCCATCCTGGGCTGCCTTTACCTCATCCCCAGAAAATGAGGGCAAGATTCACATACCTCCCAAGCTAACAAAATCCCAGTGTGCAGCAGCTTCTCACTAGAGTTAGCAGAACAAGGAGAAAATACCCCAAAGTTAGCAAAAATGTGTCAGCGCCCACTGGACAAAAGAAAACACAGACCTTGTCTGCACACACAGCAACAGGCAGTGACCTGTGTTTCCTGTCTCACCCCACACTGTCTGCTCACACATGAGGTGACTTTGCAGTGACTTTTCATTTCCCAGCCTCCAAAGAAGCTACAGAAATTTGTGTGTTACAGAATGTAATTAAGGGGGAAATAGGCAAACTGAAGGCTTGGTGCAATTAAATGCTGAAAGGGAGGGGAGCAGTTCTAGATAAGGCCACTACGTGATGAGATTGTGTTTATCTGTCACATCATTTACAGTGCTCAGGCACTTAAAGGAAATAAATTATGACAGAGTCCTTAATCCTTAATGTTAACCTCTGAATAGCCAGCCCCAAATGTTTTATCAAGTGAGAAGAAAGATGTATTTCATCACAATCATGTTTTCACACTGACCTGGACTTGGAGAAGTGTAATTACATATTATTTCTGGGGTCAGGTACCTTAGGGACTTGTCAAACAGGAAATAATCTAATTGCTAACTGCAAGAAACAAATTTTGCAAAGCTGTTCAGAATTGCTGTTCCTTCAGAGCAGAATGCAGTTCAATAGAAAAGTACTGCCCTTGTAAGTCTATTAAACAATCCTATGTGAACTCAGATGTGCAAGAGATAAAAGGTACAATTAAAACTGATTCTTTTAGTTTTAATATTAATGGAACTATAGAACAAATAGACAGACGGAAGGAAAGTGGAATAGGCATATAGAGTGCAGCATTCTGCCACCACTGTGCACCACAGCAATATTCCCACTAATACAGAGGGGATGGAAACGATCCTGTCTTCCTGTGAGACATCTTCACATGCAAAGAGTACCTGTGATTTCAAAGAGTCTGAAAGTTTGACGACTATCTAGTGAGAGTCTTTTTCCAAAAGCAAAGAGCTCCAAACAGTTCAAGATAGTGATTTCCAGCTTCACAGTGTCAACAGGCACAGGAATGGTGGAAAAAGCTGTAGAATAACATCTTAAAAACCTAAAATTGACTTATGGATCGAATGTAAGCCAGAAGATGAAAGCAGTGGGACACACTTCATTCCAGTTTTGCAGAAAATGTCCCATGGGGATTAAATCTGACAACGCCAAATCCATTTTCCATGGCAGGGTTATGCAAATGGGAGCACACATCCAGGACTTTCCTAGGGAAGCTGGTTGCAGCCTTCACTGGGAAGGGGCCTTGTGGAAACGGAACGAGGCACTTCGAGGTGGAGGTGGGGCAGGCTGCTCCCCTTGCTACAGAGCTGCATATTTCCACACCCAGAGATGATGATTAGGCTTGGCTCTGGCTCCAACCATTCAGTTTGTTTTGGGGAATGCCTCGGGGAAGTAAGAGAGCTCCTAGCAGAGCAACAGCCACACAGATTCCCAGCTCATTCCCAGGTACATGCTGCACACACCTCCAAAGGGACCTGCATGCAAAGAGCCAGGAGCCTGGCAAGCGCTTTGAGACCATGTAACACATCCCTGAGAGAGGTGATAATTTAAAAGGAAAGAGCAATTTGGTGTGAAATCAGGCTGAGATCTTTAATTTTTGCCCACAAAAGGACTAACCACCATCAACACAACTGAACCAGAGAGCACACTTTCAGTGGCAGCTCTGCATGGAAGAAGAGTGCCACCTTCCTGTTTCTAAACCAGACCCTCCCATCTATGCTTCACCAGCAGCCTGCCCCCTTTTGCAGTTTTTAATACGCCCAGCTCACAACCCTACTCTTTTACTCTTTTAATAGACAAGTTATCGTTGAGATATAAATGAAAAGTGGGAGAAAACTAAAGAAAAGAGAAAGGATCTGACTCCAGTAAAAGAGAAGGGCTGTGTTAATTTGCCAGAAATTCCATTTTCTCCCCTCTCTCTCAAAACCGTGTACAAATTAGACATTTACATGATAGATGAGTATGTTCCTTTCTTAGGGAAAGTACTCTGCTGGAACTCAGAGCTCGGGTAAGTTCCATGTAATGTGGCTGTTGCCAAGGAAACTACTTGTTCTTAATTGAATAGTAGAGAAAATATTTGTGTAACTTATTGGCACATAAATTAAGGTTGCCCTTGAGCAGCCTTAAACTCACACAACCTTTTTTCTTTTTTTTAAGCAAATTGTCCTAGTTTCTTAGATTTTCTTCTAATGTGCAAATATCATGGAAGAGTCACACCACGTAGGTGGCCTCTTCTCTGACTCTGACCACTGTTAAAGTTGCACAATGCTTAACTTCAGGACATAAAAGAGAAAAATGTTTATTATTACAGAGGCAATGATAATACAATGCAAAGTAAGTATGGGCTAGGCAGGAAAAAGGTAATAAAATAAGCTCTTGCAAATAAATCTTCTCCCAAAAAGACTGCCATATACTCAGAGATAACAGTGATGACAACCTCAGATTGCCCACGCCGGTGTAGCTCCACTGAAGTAAATAGTTTCATGCTGATTTAGACCTGCTGAGCCTGTTACTCATTTCTTGTTTTGGCTCTGCCACTGTTTTTTACTATATATTCAAATTACTATTGGTTTCTAAAGGACAGAAGAAGTGTTTCCAGAACAAGTGTTTACTTGCATGCAAAATCTGAGAGTCAGGACAGGCTAGTTAAGTTAAGCCATACTCCGCTGCTCCTGATGTGAAGGATCCACAGATTTTGCACAGCCTCTTAGCAAAGGAAAATTGGGACAGACATGGACTACATCACCCTACCCTTAACTTTCATTCTTTGGATGCTGCTAGGAAACAGGGGATATAATTATATGTAACAGGCTATACCCGATGTTGAAGGTGAATTCTCAGTTAACTACTTCTTTTTCTGTTATCTCTGCCAGGAAAAAGGAAAAGGTCTTAATATCTAGCCCTTTAACAGGAATTGTCAGGAGGAAGGCATCTGATAACCAAATATATTATACTGCTTGAAAAATATGCATTTTTACTTTTTCTCTCCCATATATAGGATGCTCATCAAATACCATCTATAATATTTTGAAATATTAATGTCTAATTTAATTGAAGCTTCTCTGGAATGGTCTCATTAAAAGTGTCACAAAAAAAGAGGTAATAAAATAAGGGTAGTTAGATTTGGATCTTGTAAGAAACCAGTTAACACCAGCAAATATTAAACTAAACTATTTAGCTTTCTCTTGTTAAATTGTCTTCTCTTAAACCATGGTCTTAGTATTTCAAAGATGAGGAATGGTTCTTCCATTTGTCAGGTTCTTAAGAACACCAATCATCATCCCGGATTGCAGCATCCCTACAATACAGCTGCTATATTAGAGGTCTGCAAAATGCCTTTAAATAATAGTCTGGTGAAATAATAGACTGGTGAAATACTGGGAATACTCCCTTCTCATGTAGTCCCTTGCCATTCATTTATTTCATTTGCTTAATAAAATGTGACTTTTAAAGTTCAAACAAAAAAGAGATTCTGATTCCTCTTTCCACTAAAGATGAGGGAGGACAGTGATGAGTGTGGTGTCCTTTCACTCAGTGATAAGCCACTGCAGAGTCCATAAAATCAGGTAACTGAGGATAAAGCTTGCTTAATTCAGGGTTATGTGCCTGTCAGAAAAACCCACTGAATAAAATGTAGCAAAATGGTATCTGACCAGGGCAGGGAGCCCAAACAACATCATATAGGTGACCCTGTCATTTAAGTTGAACTTGTACTAATAATGGTCCTTAACAAGCTGTCAGTCTCTAAGGAGAGCCTTTTGTGCCTTTTCCCTGATGCTTTTGTGTTCGCTTACTCGATGGCCACAAATCAGCCCTAGATGAGTTGCGGTCAGTCCTAGGGCAGCTTGGGAAAAATGAAGCTTCTTTCTCCTTGTCCTCCCTGTGCTCTTGCTTTTCTCCCCTTTCTTTGCCTTTCACTGCCACACAAATCATAAAAATTGGAGGCTGGGGGTCAAGCTGCGTAAAACAAGCAGATACGAGTTTCCTCTTTGTTTCAGTGCAGAGCACAGATGGGAGGAGGGAAACTGCTGTTCCACTGAGATAACTGCTGGATAGAAAATCTAAAAGTATCCCAATGACACTGGGAAACAGGGTGTTTTTCAGTCAGTAGGAAACTTAAATGGATTTTTTAACACCTGCTGAACAGTAATAGTAAACAACTCGTTGAGTTCTTAAGCTCTGTTCCACTTCTCCTATCTTTCCTTGTTTAATACTAAAAAAAATTTTTAAAAATTTAAAAACCACAAACCAAACTAAAACTAAACAAAAACCACCATACTGAGAACAAGAAAATAATCTGAAGGTTTGGCCAGGCTATGGGAAAGCCTAGGACTCTTAAAAACATGCAGCAATCAGTGATCTTCCATCACTCATTCATTCTGGTGGTGGCCTGTTCCTGGACCCCAAGCAACGGAAGTGCAGAGTAAGAAATACAAAGTTTAACCTAAACAGAGACACTGATATAAGCTGAACTTTTGGAGCTGTGTTCTCAGTTACTTCAAGATACAGTGACGCAGAGAAAATTTCTCACTTGGCACATTAAAAGTGCTGTGAGGCTTGTCTCAACACAGGGCTTGCTCACTGCCTGTGATCCATCCCTTCACACACAGTGTAAGAGTTCACCACGGTGCAAACTCCAGCCGACTCTGGAGACAGTGAACCACAGCATCTCCGGCATCTTGTAGGCTTCAACCTGCCTCTTCACGCAATCTGGGTGGATTCAAGGCACAGCCAAACACACCCCATCCCTGCAGGCTTTGAGCCCTGCCTGCACCCTGACTGTAAGCTGTAATGTGGACACAGAGCATGGGAGCTGGGGAGGGCATAACTCTGGCCCAGGGATGCCCTTGCCCAGCCCAGCTCACAGCACTGCGCCACGTGATGTGTGCTGCCTGATTGTTCTTGCTGGGCTTGGTTGCACCCTGTGCTCCAGCACCACGATCAAAGCAGCACACAATAATGAGGGTGTTTGCAGAAAGGCTTCTGCTCAGTCTACCCACTCTCACTAGATTAAGTCCTTTAGGGTACGTTCAGTTTACCTTGATTTGCATTGAAAGACACAGTTTATCCAGTGACTGCAATACTGTTTAGGGCTGTGACAACTCTTTTGACATTTCAGTAGTCTAAAATCCCAGTTGTAGAGGATTTTAAGCACTTGGGCAGCTGGCAATTCTCATGAGAGGTAGGGGTGGGTGGAAGAGAAGCAGGAGAGAAAAAATATGCCTTTTCTTTTAAGTAGCTTCTTAGCCAGCTTGCATGCAGCTACGCCAAAGGAACAGGAGCATGGCTGACTCTGCTTATTAGAAAAAGATGCACTTGTCTCTTCAATATGGAAATTCAGATTATTTTTGGTAGCCACCAACATTTTTGGTTTTTCTCTCATCCTTGAGTGTGCATGTTTCCTGTTTGGAGAGGAGACATTTCCTATGAAAATGGTATTTGCCCTTGAATACTCAACATCACAAAAATAACTTAAAAACCAAAGCTAGTATAAAAGTATAAAAAAAAGCTAAGTATCATCTCAGCACTGGCCCATAGAGGACAGCAGATCTGCAAGTGAACCACATTTGCTTTGTGCAGCAACTTGTGCCCAGATTATGTTTCCTTTTTTTTTGTCACCAGCATGAGCAAACCATTTTCTCACTCTGATCCTAAGTTCTGATTTCACTGCTACTAGGATCATAATCCATACCTTCATTTTGGTATAGTGAGAAGCATTCCATTTCTGCAAAGTGCTTTGGCATCTCAGATGAAAGGGCATTTAGAAGTGAAAAGTGTTTTATTACCGTTGTTATTGACTTGTTTGAAAGGCAAACCTCAGCCTGTCAAGACTCTGCTAAACAAACACCACCCAGTGCTTGAGAGGCAGCAAAGCCCAATTCAGTTATAGAAACCACCTACCTCTACAAACTTTGGGAACTGAACAAACTACTAAGATCCAAATTCCACCTTTTGCTGTTAACAAGCTTAGTGGAGTGATGAAAGTCTTTTTTTCCCTTGCTTGCCTTAGCTACATGTAGTTTATTTCATAGTCAAGGTTGTTCCCTTTTCAGCTCATTTCTTTTGTGTATTTCTCATAATATGATCTTCAAAAAGAAGGTGGAAACAGCTAATTGTAGCTATCTTCTCACATAGCAGTGTAACCAAAATAAAAAGCTGACAGAGGAGTCTTCTCAGCTCAAAACTTTCTTTTGCCCAGTGATGTACATTCTCATTCTTGTTCCTTGAGCTACACTTCGCCACACGTAAAGCACCTTCTGTTTGAAAAGATGCATGGGAAAGAGTTGCTTCCCTCATTTCTAGCTCTCATTCTTCTACAGCTTTACACACATACACATACAAAAAAAATTGTGCTTCTTTACCTTATTCTAACAGCTGATAGATTGAAGAAAACCAGTGACTATTTATTGATTACAGGCACACCTTGGACCAGCCAAGGACCAGCTGGCTGGTCTAACTGCTGGTGGCAGCCACCTGCATGGCAGCAGTGCGAGGCTCTCCCTCCCACCCTGGCTTCACAGGACTGAGCCACCATGCATCCTGAGGCAGGCAAGCACAAGCATTGCACAAAACAGAGGAACGGGATAGATGCAAAACCTTTGAGGATTATTGGCTTACAAGAAAATCACTCAAATTGTGACCTATATTACATCTGACACTAGATATTCAAGGTTAAAAAAAAAAAGGCCCATCAGTTGCTATTAACAGACACCACTATCTAATGAAATGAAAGTAATAGTTCCCTTGATTTGTTCTATCTATCGATAAGGCATTACACATTTATTATAGAAAAGGAATAAAGACTCAAACAGGTTCATCCTGCTGCACTCAGGACTGGATAATTTAGTCTATTATCTGATTGTGGCTTTTGTGTATTGATGAGTATATGCTATTTACTAATGGGGATAAATGGAAGCAGAATTAGGTCTCTCAGACCAGGATGATTATCATGGCTTTTTACGTCCCATCAATACATCAGTATTCACAGTCTCTACTTTATTTTCCATACTCAGATTGAAATTATGTCAAACCTAGGAAGGGAAGCATATAATATATGGAACTTACATATACAGAAAGCATTTGTTATAATGAATCTCTTTTCACATGGTAAGTTGTATTCAGAACAAATGCAGGATGCGTAGCTTGGTAGCAAATTACACTGCTGTTTCTCAAAACTAGGAACTAGGTTTTAATTTGCTGATTGTAAAATGTGAAATGGCCCGTAGGCAGGATGCTGAAGAATGAAGATTTATTATGGAGATGCTGGACTTTGATTTAATTTATAAAGAAAGTGCAGTTGATGGGTTTTAGCAGCTGAAGTAAAATACTTTCTTATTCATTCTTCTTGAGTATGCCAGAAGAGAGGTCACAGAAACACAGTCTTTCAATAGCAGGTCTTGGCAGGGATCTAAAGGCTAACTAACAGCAATTTGGAAGTGGGGCTTTTATCAGCAGTGCAGGTAAATACCAGTCTTAGCAAATTACATGAGGAAATCTGCCAAGACTGTAGGGTCTGCATCTGGAGGAGATGTTTGAAGTGTTATCTATTTAAAAAAAAAATAGAAAATCAGAATACCCTTTCACCTATTAAAGCCCAGTGAAAGGGCACTATCACAAGCAAATTTTCTGATAACAGATAGGCACAGGTGGCTTGCAGTAGTTGAAAGCATCTTGGAAATATTAAGAAGAAAAAATCAGTGGGCATTCAGGTTTCATTTTTGGGAGTATTTTAAAGTGATATGGCCCTTTTGTGCATTCATCATGCACCAACACCATATTAATGACAGAGCAGGTGGAACAAGGACTCTGCAACATTTTCCTGCATCAAACCCCGTTCATGTAAAACTTCTCCCATCTGCTTCAGACAACTTGGACATTGCTACACCTACAGCCATCAGCTATTATCTAGGCTGATCACATGAAGTTCATACTCAGTTTGAAAAGCCAGGCCTGAAACAGGTACTAAGAGATATAAGCTGCCAATTTCCCCTAGGCAAGGATGCTTAAGAGACCTAGCCAAGAGAAAACTTTGTAAGTAACAAATTCTGGGTGCAAGTGATGACTTGCACCAAACTGACTTTGACCCAAAGTTAATCATAGACCCCATCTGGTACATTGTCAAATGAATATCAGGTGGTGCTGGTCCAGTGCAGGAGAAGGGGGACACTGCTACAGATGGAGGCAGGGAAGCCCAGAGACTTCTTCCATATATGTGTATGGGCAAATTTGCCTCCAAACCTGATTTTGTGAAGGAACCAGAGAGCCCTAGAAGTGACAGTTAGACCTGTGGCAGGTCTCTAGTCTGACTGCCATCTCCAAGAGGCCTATCTCTAGCATGAGATCAGGACAACTGCAGCTAGCTTTATGTAGCAAGGTTGTGGAAACCTTCAAGGGTGGTGATTGAAAACCTTCCCAGGTAACCTGCTTCAGTGTGGCAAAACCTCCTGGTGAAAGTGCTTTTCTTAATGCTCATCCTGGATAATCAGTGCTACAGGTTGTTACCTTTGCCCTTTGTCTTATCACCTGTAACACCTAGGAAAAATTTGGATTTATAGTCTTACTAACTCCCTTGGATTCATCATCTCATTAACTGCTTTTTAAGAATTCATAGGCTGCTATAAGGTAAGTTCTTCACCTCCTTTTCATCAGATTAAACAAGCCCAGTTCCCTTGGTCCCTCTTTACAGGTTCTGCACTTTGGGTTCCAAGATCTTGGAGCCATCCACTGGATTTTCTCTGGTTTTTCTACTTCACTTTGAACAAAAGGTCCAGCTTGCCTTAACCGTGACAGGAGCACATCTGGCTACTGTAGGCTCTGGCATTCACCCTAACATCTTGTTCCTTTTCATCCTGGTGTTGTTCAGCCTGTCACTGCCCAGCCCATACCGACACATCAGATTATTCCACCCCAGCTCCAGAACTTTGCTCCTCTCCTTGCTGAATTCACAACGCTGCAGTGTACCCAGTGAAACATTTATCCACATGTCTCTGGAGTGAAGTTCTGTCTCTCAGAATTTCAGTCACACTCCAAGATTATTGTCATCTCCAGTTTGTAGAGAATATGCTCAGTATAATTTCCCAGGTCACTGATAAAGACACTGAACATTTATGGTCCCAGTATCAACCTTCAGGGTACCCTGCTTGCTACCAGCTGCCAAGCCATTGTTTGTCACCCTTTGGCAAGGAGGAACAGCCACTGGATGTACTGAATGTAGATAACACATCCCAGAGAGCCAGAAGCAATTCTGTCATATGTGGTCACCTAAGGTGGCTTTCAGCAGCAGGTTTGGGAAAAGTTGTGATTTCAGCAGTTGCTCTGTAGAGACAAATCAAAACAACAGAGCATGGGTGAATTGTGTGCTGAGGTTGGGCATTCTCCCTTCAGATTAAACCACATTAACTATATTAAGCTAGAGGGAAATGACAGATACCATGAGCCCCAGCAACAGCTGCATCCTTCATTCCAGCAAAATTAATGGAGAGAAGTTGAATGGTACATTCACTGGCTGAGACAGATGGGTGGTGGACAGAACTGGCATAGATTCCTCTCAGATCTGTGGGCATCAGTATCTAAATCTTGTTCTTGTGTTACAGACTGGCAGCAAAGGAGCAGGAAGTGGAAATGAGGCAGTGGAGACTGTAGTAATAGGAAGAATCTACATTTTCCCACTTCACCAAAATTCTTCCTAATCCTACACTTCTCTGAGCATTAGCTATTTTTCCCCAAGTATTTACTAACCCAGCAAAGAAGCTCAAAGTAACACTTGCTCTTTCCCAGCTGCTTTCAGAAATGGAAACAGGACCCATGGGATTAATTACATTAGTTATAAATCTCTAAGTGTCCTTTGAAGATATATTTTCATGAAGGGCTTTGATCAAACGTACTTCTATGAAGGAAAATGTCTGTTGTATCATAGATCATCTCCTATCTCCCTTGCAACTCTGATCCCATCACACCAATTTCCCTTTAGGCAAGAGTGTAAGACTGCACAGGAAATACAACGTGGCAAGAGAGGCCAGGCTGTAAAAGCAAAGGGGAATATAATATTCAGTTTCCAAGACAAATAATTTCACGGCAGACAAAAAATGTCAGTATTCACATTCAGAGAGAGAACAGCAAAATACTTACATATCGAGACATCTTCCATTAGCATATAAAATGAAGAAAACCTGAACAACAACAACAAAAAAAGACCTAGGGTAATTGTTGTTTTGTAGGCATCACTGATCACAGATCTCACCAACTCATCTAGTTAATAAAGGCCTTCTTTTAGGCCTTTCCTTTAGGAAAAGTGTGAGCAGGTGGTTTCCAAACTTGCTTTGAAGGCTTCAGGATATTTTGTCATAGATTACAGAGGACTGGGACTTGCCATCCATAAACTGCAGAAACACAGGTACCTCCTACATCCGAGTTCTGTTATCTAGGAGTATTTACACTGGCGAGTTACTCTTAGTTTAATAGGAGTGGGGGGGAAAATTTCAACTGTTAAAGCATTTAGGAATTTCAGACTGAGGACTACACAGCAGTGTGATTGAAACTGCTTTTGGAGGCAGTGGCAGGATGGGCCCCTCGATGAGATGATTGAGAGAAAACTTGTGAGAGCTGGAATGGGTGCTGGAGCATCAGAGAGTTTCCCAGGGACAAGGAGGGGAAAAAACAGTAGTGATCTGGAACATGTGTGAGGACATGAGAAAAGCTAAGATGGGTCAGTGACCGTGTCAAAGAAGGGCTCTTTACTGGACAGAAAGCTGGCCCAGAGTGGTCACCCCGACCTCAGAGAGTGCAGGGGAAAACAGCATGTCCCTCCTCCTCCCTTCAGCATCCTTTCTCCTCCCAAGCCTGAGAAAGCTCCAAGGAACACAAGCCCTTTACTATCAGAACACACAGCTCCAAGACCCACACACAAATGCCCCACAAGCTGTACTGAACAGTTTCCCTGCTTACATGGAAACAACAAGCAGTGTGAAAATTTCAGACAAGAGTTCACTACTTTTTTTCACTAAAATTCAGAGAGAGGAAAAAACCAACAAACCCCCAAAGAGTGTGTGTCATAGAAAAGGCTGTATTTAGTCAAATGTTAAAAAGAAGCATGGGCTTGGACTGCCAACACATCTGAAAATATTGCAGCCCATTCCTGGTGCAGATGTGCCAGAAGGGAGGGACAAAAAATTTATTGAACAGCTATGTGATGGGATTTGAGCTGGGAGATTACCATGTACTCACTCATGCAGCTTCTCTCAATGCAGGGAAGTAACACATGCCATGGCAGGGCACGCTCTATTTCTTTCTGAGTCTTTCTCAAAGCACCATGCAAAGCTGAATTAATTCCTCTATGCAAACTATTTCTGAGACATCCCACCCAGAGATATTTTTCCTATTTAACAAGAGAAGGAAGTGATTCTGGGTGCAGAATTTCTGTGTAATACTTTCCATAATATCACTGAGAAACAGCCAAGTCTCCAAGCACATGCCCACATTACTGAGAAGTCCAAGCAGTGCAGGTCAGGGTCCCTGGCAGCATCAGAGGGCTGTGTCCCATAGGCATGGTGGCCCTGACGCCATGGTCCATAACCACAGTGCTCTGTGCTGGTGGGAAGCTTTAGCTCAAGGCCACAGAACAATTTTCAAGTGGTCACCCAGGCAGACCACCAAACTCTTTGGCTACTGCAGTTACCCCCCTGAGTGTTTGCCTCATTGCAGAGGGGCAGGGCACCACCGAGGAGCTCTGCACTGCTCCCAAGGGGTGACAGGCTCTCGGTGGGGTGTGAAGCAAGAAGAGCTTGCAATCTGATTGTAAAGAATGCAAAGCACTTCTGGATTCTTCTGGATGAATGACAAATAAATGACAACAGTGAAGTTATTAACTGGCTGACATAACTGGCTCATTCAGACTCCCAGCTCTGCTCAGTATCTGCATGACCTCACCTCTGCTTGGGAGACAAAGTTTTTACTTATTGGTTGGCCAAATCTGAAAATTAAAAAAAAAATAATAAAAAAGTATTTTTCTGGCAGGAGGGATGAGCAATGACAGCAGTCTGGGCAGGGCAGTTCACTGGCTAGCTTTGTCAGCTCAGGAGGTGACTTCAGCTGGAATTAGCAGAGGGAATACCGCCCAAAGACCAAGCTAAGCAAACAAGAGCAACCAGTGGGGAGGGCACCAGCCTGCACTGTTGGGAGAGGGGAAAAACAGGGCTGTGCAAGGTTTCTGTGCGTGGAAATGGCTGACTGAACACCACACTGCCACCTTTCACTGTGGGAAGAAGCAATTGCATATGGTCTCCCAAGCAAAGCCTTGCTCAGTGCAGGTTGGATTTCAAGTGAAGCACGGTGTAAGAGAGAGCTGGTTTCTCACTAATTTCCCTAATTTACAGCTACAGCTGCGTTATTGTGTTTACGTTTCATATGACAGGCTGTTGTATCACAGGGCCTAGGAGATGACCAAAACAAACTGTACACAAAGAGCAAATAACTGGCTAGGCTTCACAATGACAATCAGCAAAATAAAGATAACTCATTAAATTGGAGGAAAGGGTGTTTCCTTTAAAACCTGTGCCATGAGTGCACAGGCAATTGCCTCACGGTCAGCAAGCATCCAGCACTGCTGCAAATCCTTCATCACACATAACAGGCAAGAGGAGCACTGGCGGACACTTTGGAGACACCCACATGTCCAGGTGCAGGGTCCCCTCCAGGCACACCCCTCCTGGCAGCAGACAGTGGCTCTGGAGAATTGGTGATGAGGCACCTGCTGTGTCCATGAGGTCAGCCCATCTAGAATGAGCCAAAAACCCTTGTCAACCTGTCCAAGCCCCTCTTTTGGAGTACACAAGGAGATTGCCTGGGCTAACCAGGGAAGACAGACCATGAAAACAGCAAGAGAAAACTTTTGGTTCTGATAAGAGGCATTCAGGCACCTCACTCCATACATATGAGAAGGAAGTAGGGACCTAAGCAGCTTTACAAAGCTTGCACACACCCATCGGGTGAGGAGTTTTGTCATTTCAGGTTATTACTACATTCTTGTAGAGTCACCCAGTTTAGAAATAGGAAGCAGTTGCAGAGAGGAAAGGGGAACAGGATGAGTTTTCTATTTGCTTTATACAGGAATTTGGCAGTCGTGTCTCTGTTGACTGCAGTGCTGCACATCACTCCTGCATCCCCAGCAGTCCTCTTCAACACTGGACAGCCCCATACCATCACCTGCCTCAGGGCCATCGCCTGGGTGTGAGCGCCAAGGAAGCATTTTTTTCTGATATGCAATGTCATGTTCAAAAGGTTGACTGGAATCCCAACAGGACAGCCTCCTTTTCCTTTCTATTACCTAATTTTGAAAGTATTGATGGCTTCATTGTTGGTTCTGCCTTGCCAATAGAGTTGTATCATATTCATACTGAAATTTGATTAATTTCCCCCATGCTACAAAACAAATGGCTCAATGAAGAAAAAGTCCTTATTCGTTAAGGTGCTGGATCTCTTATTTACCCTTTCTCGCTTACAGAGGTATTTTAATGGACAGGTGGGATAATTTGTTACTCAGAGCTAGAGCTGGTTTCTAATTTTGATTCAAATATAGTACTCAATTTTCACCATATTCAAGATTTTTCCATTTAAATCAATTTTTCTGTTACTAAAACTTTAGAGTACACCTTTCAACTAGATATTTGCACATTCTCAAATATCTATAATGTGAATAAAGCTGGTCCATCGTTTCCTAAATGGCCTCCTGGATTTTTGCCTGGGATTAAATGCATCAGATGACATTGGACCATCTATGCTGTGCTTTGCTATTATTTTATTCTGAAAAATAAATGAACAGAAAAAGGCATTATGGTAGTTGCATCTGTCCATTAAAGGGCATGTGTTAAGCCAAAACCCAATACAATTCAACTATTAGCATCATTTTATAAGATCTTCTTTCTCTGAAGAAAATACATAATGTGCATTAATATTTCATTATTTGCTATGTGATTTCTCAGTTTCTGTTTAGGCTTGGAAGATTTACAGTGGAGCACTTAAAATCTAAAATATGCTGACTGTCAGAGGCCTGACTTGACTCTAGCTTGAGAAGACAGTTACTTGTCTGGTCAAACTCTGTGCTCATTTAGAATGAGAATGGGACAACCTCTGAATACATATATAACCCTGCTGTAATAAACAGAAACTGCACTCCAGGTTATCCAGGTTATGTCTGTCCATGTTCTACTTGATCATCCTCTAAATTACGTAATTTTTTGATTCCAAAAAGTATTTCTTCATGATTAATAGCAAATGCCATCAGGCAGCATGCAGCTGTGTAAAACAGTGCAGAAGTGCAGTCACACCTTGGCAGAGCCTGGAGGCAGACCTGGGAGCAAACCCCTCTAAGTGTGGGTGCTGAGCCCACCTGCACACATGAGCACTTTCACCTGGCCACAGCGCAGGGCTGTGCAATGCAGGATGTGTGCTGTGACTACAGCTGCACTGGAGCGTGCCCAGCACTGCTGCCTCTGCACACTGCAGAGGGCTTGGGCTGCACTGGGGGCTGCAACTCCAGGAAACTCTGACTTCTGTTCTCCCATTATCTGCAGCCGCATCTGCAAAATATGTCACCCACCTTGTAATTTAGGGCACAAATTTAAACTTGAGTAACTCTGCAGCGTCTTCCTCGTCTATCATCGACAACTTTTCAAACTTCCACCAGGAGTGGGCATTCCTTTATTCTGTGCACTTCTGCTTTGTTCTCCTTGTTTTCTTCTGGATGCTGTCAAGAATGTTTTGCCCATAAAGCTTTACCACTTGGCAGTGTCTTTACCAAGATCAGTGTCCCTCCACTAAGGGGGAAATCTGCTTGAGAAAGGCAAAGCTATCTTAGGGGACAGGAAGAGACATCCTGCTTCTCTGCAAGCCAGCAGCTGGCATGGCTGCCCTGTGGTCTGCCCTCCTTGGGGACAGTCCTCATGTTTGAGAAACTGGTCTATGTCCAACAGTACTGACAACTGTGTTCCTCTGGACTTGTTTGAACTGATTTCTATTTAGTTCTGACTTACCAGCACACTGTATCTATGATTAGTACTCCTTATGAATGGAAATACCATAGGCTTTTTGCAAATATGGTTTCTGTTTCTGCGTTATTTCTTGTGTCAAATTATATCAAGTGATCTTTCCCTGGCTGTATCTTAACACTGCAAGATGCTCTCTTATGTTTCAGGATCAAGAAGTTCCCGTCTCTTGACTTGTTATGCCCTTGAGACAGAGCAATATGCCATGAGTGACAAGAAAGCAACTTCAGAGACTCCTACTTTGCCCAGAAGTGACAGTACAGAGGTGGAATCTTATCTTTCTAGTAGCTCTTTCCCCTGTGCATCGTCCTGACATGTTCTTTATTTGTGACAAACTACAAACCACAGATTTTCCACAGACTTCTCCTTATGCTCATCCTCATTTTATATTCTGTTAAGCAAACCTGCTCTGCTGTAAATATTGCTCAGGATCCCTCAGAGAGGTTTTTGCAGCCACACAGAATCTTTTATCTCGTGGGTCTCCAGAAGCCAAAAAGATCAACACTTTAATGTGTTCGTATCTTTCACATATTTTTGTTTTCCATTTTCATCAGTAAGTCATGTCCCCTACTAACAGAAGAGTAAGCAGAATTCACATTGAACTTAAAAACTCAAGGCTTCTCATGAGTAATACATACAAATCATAGAATCATAGAAACATAAAGGTTGGAAAAGACCTCTAAGATCATTGAGTCCAACCTTTGGTAACCACCTGTCAACCAGACAACAGTACTAAGTGCCCTACATCCTGCCATTTCTTGAACACTTCCAGGGATGGTGACTTCAGGACCTCTCTGGACAGATCATTTTGATGCCTCACCACTCTTCTAGTAAAAAACGTTCCTGATTCTGTCCAATCCAAACCTCCCCTACCACAGCTTGAGGCCACTTCCTCTTATCCTGTCACTTGTTGCCTGAGAGAAGGGGCCAATCCTCACCTTGCTATAACATCCTTCCAGGCATTTGTAGAGATCAAGGTCTCCCCTGAAACCATCCCCTGAAATCCATAGATAAAATTTATATGTACATACTATAAGGATGTATTATATGTTATATACCACATATATAGCACATGGAGGTGTGTGGGGTTTACATACAATTACTATAAATAAAATGCATTATGGTGAAACTTATCAGGTAAAAGATAATTAATTCCTGCTCTGTTTCTCAGTAAAGAAAGGCAGGAGCCATGCTTTGCCTGACCTTCATATTCCCTATCTGATAGAGGCTGAGCTGTGAGGCAACAGCAAGTGGGTTCATAGCACCCTGTGGTGCTCTACCTGAAAACTAAGCATTTTTCAGAGGTCAGAAACAACTACAAATCACAGTATTCAGCCTGACTGAGAGTGACTTCAAGTTACCAAGTCCCACAAAGGAAAGCTCTTTCATGTGGAAGAGGCTGAGCAACTGGGTGAGCAGCTTTGAAATTTGCTCCCAAGTGCCGCTGCCCTTCCCTGAGAAGAAATGAGCCATTTGGAGGCTAGATGTTGAATTTGTGATAACTGCCTAGATCTCCCCTGTAGCACACAGAGACCCTGGAAAACAGCCAACATGAAAATGGGGATGTGAATCCTATATCTGAGCCCTCGTACTGTTCTTTTAGTGTCCCTTTATGGTGTTTCTGTTTTCCACATTTCTTTGTCTCTGTCTCCATATTTGTCCCCTTCCTCCATTTTGCCCTTTCTCATTTGTGCTTTTCCTGACACTTTCTGTTCCACTTTATCATCATGTGGTTGCCTTGTGACCCCTCTCCCAGAAAGCATCATTCTGGCTTGCTGCACTCGTTGCCACCAAGATGAACCTCAATACCTGCCCCTGGCTGCCACCACTAAAGCTCCAGTAGAGCTTGTCTTCTCTGTACATGGCTGCACAGCTTCATCACTTTAGAAATATCCATGGACTTTCTAAAGAGGAATTGCACACTATATTAGCCCTGAGTGTAATATGAAAAATGGAGCAACACAGCCAAGATTTTAATGAGTTCTGTAATATTGCTGATATTTTTGCCCCAGAGAGACAAACACTGTCAGCAAGTTTCCTCTGCCAGAGCTCAGAAGAGACTCAAAAACATCTCAAAGTCTCATTAAATGAAGGCAGCATACATCTCTCTACAAGAAATGCAAAGGAAAGCACTTAAAACCTGTAGCTTCACACCCCAGGGACAGGAGCAAGACACGCAACCCTTCTCTTTGACTGAGGCATAATACAAAGTGTTGATGCATAAACATTTTCAGATGAGAGGCAATGCTAAAGCCTCAGGACAAAGCAGACTGCAAGTCACAGTAGTGTGAGCTGCAGATTTGGTTAGCTTCTTCAAACTGCCAGCTCAAAGGTGCATTTTCTCCATCTCCCTCCCCCACACTGCTGAAACCCTACAAAGCTTGCTGTGGCTGGCACCTTCTCATAAAAACTCTGGATTTCTGTAGCAGTGGTGCATCCTAATCAGATGCATTTGTCCTGCTTCATGGTTCCTGGAAGATCATCCATCACTTGGGTATGTGCACAGACTCTTCACCATTGCCTTCAGACGTTGAAAAGAGGGCAACCCCACTGGCTGGGCTCAGCAAAGATTATGATGGAATTGTGAGTCCTGCTATGTTCTCTGTCATAACAATCATGCAGGATAACACATGTCGCATCCTAGAGTGCACTTCCATTAGCAGGAAAGCCAAAGACCTGAGGTGATCAGAGTGCTACAAAGAGGTTCATCCTTATGCACTGCCCCTCCAAGGCAAACAGATCCAAGGAAGGAGCCACAAGTCCCTGGGAAACCCACTGAGCACACCAACCCCTCTGCAGAAACCACAGACACATTCTCTCACACACACACTGGAGACCCTGACACCAGAGGCACACCAGAGGGGATGGAGGCTGATAATGTAGCCAAGTCTCATGACTTTATCATGAGTCTTGTAATGGACAATGTTTATTTTAAAGTTCCTGAAGTCATAGTTTCATAGAGCTAGGAATAACATCATCCTGGGAGCTGATGCTTAGTGATTATCCACAATTTCCCTGAATATATTCCAGTGGTGTGCCTTTCCTTCTATATTCTTCAGCTTTCCCACAGCAATTCTGCCTTTTGTCATATTATCAAGCACTGGAACAGGCTACCCAGGGAAGTGGATGAGTCACCATCCCTGGAGGTATTTAAAAGACAAGTAGATGTGGGGATATGGGACATGATTTAGTGGTGGACTTCACAGGGCTGGGTTAAAGATTGGCCTTGATGATCTTAAAGACCTTTTCCAACTTAAAGAATTCTATGACTCCATGACTAAAGCACATATTGCCCAGACAGACCCACATAGCTAGTCAATCCATCTCGTCTGCATGTGTGATCTGTTTTGGTCACAGAGTTAACCTTCATAAGGCTGCAAGTCTCATCAGCATGGTAATTGTTACAGGAAAGGGACCCTGTTGGCCAACATTAATTGCACTGCCCTCAGTTTCTGGTTGTTCCCACATTTGCTTTCCAATGCCTGGCCTGTGTCTGTGTATGATTATGTGGGAACCATAGCATATATTTAAGATAAAATAAATATTTGGTCCTTGCAGTTTCAAGGCAAAAGCTAAAACCCCAAACGCTTATTAAAGATCCCATGGTTTATAACTCAGAATAATCTTATGGTTTTTAAGTTGTTTTTGTGAATTTCCGGAGCCTGCTTTCATGGACCAGCAATAAAGTTCTGGGGGAAACAATGGGAGTGGCCAGAGAATGGCTGGGGAATGGCACTGAGCCCCAAAAAGGCAACTTGAGGAAGGTTCCTGTGCTGCTCTCAGCTCCAGCTGAGATGGCTCCCAGACTGCCTGGTAGGGTCAAAGCTGAGGAAATAGCTGAAAATGCAGCTAAATAATAACTAAACCCCTGATAGGAGCACACACACAGCTTGCAGGACTGGATGTGCAGCTGTATGGCACTACAGAAGAGAGGAGGGACCACAGCAGCTCAGCCTGATGCTGCCCCATCCTCATCACTCTGGGCAGCGCCAGCCAGGAGCTACACTCCTGTCAACCTCTCCCCACAAACTCCTGCTTGCCAGCTTCTCTTAGTTAACTGCACTCACTCTGTGTGTAAATTCCAAGGTTAGTGAATAAAAAATATGAGCTTTCTGCTGACTACCAAGGGGTGGGAAGGTGCATTGAAGTAAGTCAACTGAAAGCCTGTGCCACAGGAAGAGTGGCTGCTGCTCCTGCATGGTGACCAGATGGTGAGCAGGACATGCACACCAGTAACAGCTGGGACCATGCCTGAGGGGTCCCTTTTTCAGCCTTCAGACCCCTCCAGAACCCTATGGATTCACTGTACACTTACAACAAAAGCAGAGTTAGGAGAACAGAAGAGATCTGAGACTGATCCTTGCTGTGTGAACTTATAGACTCCCCAGTTTATATCCCATCAGCTTCAGGGAATGAAATCTGTAATACCACACACACCATTGCTGCATATAGAAACCCCAAAAAAGAAACAACTGTCAGGGGGAAAATGCTTTCCCTGAGAAGGCTCCTGGCATATAGGAATGCAGCATAAGGGAGAATTCACAGGAAACTTGGTCAGAACTGGAATCTCCTGTTAAACTTAAATGTGTGTCAGTTCCTGTTTAAACAAAATGTATAGTCTCCAAATAGCCACAGTGGTTAGTTAATCTCTGTGTTTTGTTACTACTCAAAACCCTGAACAAGCCTGGACTTTTGTGGTATGTGTGGTACAGGGACAGGACAAGGCTAAAATAATCTAAAGATAAACAGAAGATAAGATGAGAAAAGGAGGCAAAAATGAAAGGTTACAAATTTTGCAACAGGTCATTGAGCCACAGCAACCAAGTGTAGACATCTGTGAATCTAATATCCGGTCCAGTGTCTGTTTCCCATTAGCTTAGCAAGCTCCTGAAAGAGAGCACAACTACTGTATCACCCACAAAGAAATTGGATTAAATAAATACATGCACCTGTACAACCTAGAGGATTTTTGTATTATACAATTTGGGTAACCATTTAAAAAGTGTGGATTACCCAAAGAGACCGTCTTTCAGGTTTTCTGAGATTCATCAGTGGCAGAAGCTGGTGAAAGAGAACAGTGGCAGTGTTCTGGTGGCCAATTTCTGGAGTCAAGCAAAGTAACTAGGAAAAAACTCCTGCCACAGAGACAATTAAAGAACACAGTTTTTTCTTCATCTGAATTTCTTTTAGAGACAAACCTCCAGATTTTTAAAACCAGCTCAGACCAATCACCCCCTAACATAGGACTAATCCAAACCAAGAAATCTGAGAAATATTGATGCAAACAGTGAAGACCCTATGAAACTGCAGCTTTATGGGAAGAACTTCACAGCAAGAAGACATTAATTTCCATTCCAGATGTCACCTATTCTTCCATTTGTAGTCCTATGTCTTCAGTATAGGATGTTTTTATATGTTGTCTTTCTTGCTTGCTTTTCTACTACAAATCAATCAGCAAAAAACTGTCCTGCAGTTGGTATTCTCCTGTTACATCAATAACATCTGTAGGAAATCCCTCCTCTTTTTTAACCTGTAGAGTTAAAAAACAAAACAAAAAATTGAGGTGAAATCTTTATGAAGTGAATTACTATATGTAAATTTCCCATTGAGACTTAAAAGTGTAAAAGAGAGCTAGGTCTGGTTGCTCTCAAGTGCAAAACTTCCAAGCTATCTTACTCATGTAACTTTCCAGACAGTTCGTGTTGCAAAATAAGGAGGGACAATTGCTACTGTGGCCACATGCAATACTTTTAGAGAAATGCACGCACAAAGGAAAAAAATACTATGAGTCTGTACAGGAAATGCTTGCTTAAAATTCAGCTTCTTTGCTTGCAGGATTTGAATAATGCTAAATTTCCTATGCTCCCTCAAGCAAGAGGCTGCACTTTTGCAGATGACACTGATCCCAGTGAGCAGAAGTTCCATTAGCTGGGAGACCAGAGTACACTTGGGGTGTGTGTAAGACTGCCACACTGATGTCAAGGGAGATGAGGGACACACCTCTGCCTTAAATGAAGAGTGAAAAACATACCAACAGTCAGTATTAGAACACTTCATTAAAAAGATATTTCCATTCTGTCAGCAGAAGCAAAGCAGATCCATCCCACACTCCTGGCTAGTTTTGCTCTCCTCACTTGTCATAGAGTGTCATTTTTTTGGCTCCTGACCAGCGCGTTCAGGGCTTTGAAGGTGCTTAAACTCACAAGAAAAATCAACAGCTACTTGCCTAACATTGTTCTTACCCACACTGCTGTATTCTGTTTCCATGAAATTAAGCTTCTTTATTACTGTTCATGACATTCCTGCTTTTTCAGTATTTAGACAAAACTTTCAATGCAAGAGTCTTAGGTGGAAAAAAGAACACAAAACCAACTTTTCAGTTTTCTGGTTCAATATGTTCTGAGCTGGATTAGCTATAAGCACCCTTTGCCCAAACTGCATAGTACTACCTGCTTGGTTTTGCAAGAAAATAGAGTGTTTCTTAAATAGAATAGGCCACTCTGAGCTTCCAGGGCTTTTTCAGTGTTTCATCTCTATAGATCTACTTTCAGCTTCTTAGGCTTGTTGCTATGGAAATCCAATCTGGTCAAGTCCACTGGGACATGAGCAGGAATTGACAGGCATTTTAATACATGTCATTAAAACAGGCCCTGCAACCACAAACCAAGTAATTTCAAGACTGTTACAATGCTTTCCATATGGGAAAGCAGATGTACAGAGAGGTAGGTGGTAGAGAAATAATCTGACCACAGAAATGCGAGCAAGAGCCTGCACTCTCTGAATATCAATCTAGTGCTCTCTGCACAGGACTAAAGCACTTCTTTACACCGCATGACCCTAAACGTCCCTGAGCAGTGATAATTCTCATACCAGAAAATGAGTTTGCATTTTATCATGGACAAGGTCATAAATAGCCAAATGGCAAAGGAAAGCACCCAGAAGGCACAAAGACATTGGTCTCTGTGGTCCATGTGTGCACCAGACACACATTAAGAGAACGCTGCAGTGATGGATCCCCGTAGGATCCCTGTGCCCTTTCAGTGCAGAGGAAGGACCAGCCTTGCAGAAGGGATGGCTGTGTTACATCTCACTGCTGACAGTGTGTGGCCCTGCAGTGCAGGGATGTCCCCAGCACAGTGTCCAAGTGCTCTGACAACAGGCTCACTCAGTCACTGCTGTGGCACTGACACCTTCATCTCAACACACGAGTGTTGAGCCAATCACCCCCGCCACACGGTGAGAAAGGGGCTGGGGCACTGCAGCACAGTGACGAGTGCTGGGGACAGCAAGATGCAGACACAGTGGCAGCTCCACTGCCCTGAGTTGTCACAGTGTCTTCTACGGCCTCCTGCAAATTAGACACAGGTGTCTCAGGAAACAGAAAGAAAGATGAACGTACAGAGTTTCCACATGTTTTAAGTAGTTTTCGTAGCAATTAAAATGATGCAGCATGATAGTGGACAAAATCCAGTTCTCCAGGGCAATATTTATATCACCCTCACCATGAGGCCATGTCTTCTCTCCTGTGCCTCTTGTCTGGAGAATTGCAAGCTTTCAGAAGTGATGGTGGGTCTTACAGGATAGTGCAACCAGGCCCTTTTGGCTCATTCTCCCAAAACAATTCTTTACCCACTGGATATCTCCAGCCACCAGAGCTCCTTACCTTCTTTTGCATCCAGCATTGCCTTTCCCTTCATACCTGGCCTTTTTATAGAAGAGTTCTCCAAAAGAATCAGGGTTTCTATCCCTTTCCCTAAACTTTCCAACAGGGAGGGCCTTTATTTCTGAACCGTGGTGGGCTTGACCCTAGCATGGAGTGGCAATAAAGGCACTTTTCCAAAATCCTTCCCATGGCAGCAGTTGTAATTAGCACTACTCAACCACTATCCAACATCTGCGCTAACAAGGGAGGGACTATACCACAAAATAGTAGTGCTCAGACACAACCATGGCACTGACAGGGGCTGAATCACAGTTCTGCTGCTGTTTTTTGGCATTTGAGTGTTCAACTGAAAATTCAACTCTCACAGACTTCCTGTCACAATGCATGCACACACTGAGGTTTTAAGAACCATGTATAGGAATTTGAAGTCTTTCATCCATCAGAGTGGATGCAGGAGCCCTGCCAATGCCCATAAGCAGTGGGATTTCTAAAGTCATCTTTGCTTTGAAAATAATCAGACAATGTACACTGCTCACCCATCATCACTCTGTAATTGCTCAGTCAGAAAGGTTTAGTCTGAGGTGATCTTGCCTAACCATGTTCTCCTGCTGCCTCTAAATGCTGCACATTCTGCTTCATTCTCACTGCTGCTACCACAGCATCTCTGGGCTTTGGAAGAGATTAGGGTTTCATTGTGCAGGACACTGCTCTGCCACTGAGGAGAGAGTGTCTGCCACTAAGCACTTAAGTCTAAACTGACTGGACAGATAAAGGGGTCCAGAAGGGGTGTATCGATGTCTCACTTCAGTAGCTGAAGAAAGAAATGTAAGCACAGACATTACCATAAAATCACATTGAAGGTCTCTAAACAGACTTGTATCCCCAGCTTTTCTTTCACCATTTTAGCAAGAAACCATCCTTTTGTTGTTTGCTCTCAGTCTAGAAACAATGCTTTGGGGAACTTCTTTTCAGTGTGGAGTTTCTTTCTTTCTTTTTTTTTTTTTTCCTGTTTCCAAAAATACAGTTGCTACACGTGATTTAACACCAAGTTTTGAAAACACGGTTTGCACTGCTCCACTACCTTTATGGCATGCTTTGGAGTCTTGCATGCTTGTGCTTGCCACCTTTTACATAAAACATGCACAGCTTTCAAACATGATGTGAAGAGCTCAGCAACAGCCACTGCAGAGATCTCTTCAGGGATCAGGCTGACCCTGAGACAGTACTCTGATTATTTTGATTGCCTAGAGGTCTCCATCAACCTACAGGGAACAAACCACAGTAGTTTTGGGTTTTTTCCACTCTAAATAGCTGCTTGAACTCAATAGAACCAAAATAATTAGGTTGGAAATAACTATTAATAAAGAAGCATAATTTTCACTTAGAAAAGAAAAATGTTAGAGCTCATAAAATGCTGGTTACTGCATTTGCTGGAAGAGATACTAGCCCCTCTCCCTTATCCACATGAAAGTTATCTTTAACAAGGCATGATATTACTCCCAAAAAAGGAAGTGCATGTTTTCATTCGTGTGGTTACAGCACAGCTGTGGGATGTACTCTACTTTGTGAACTGAAAAACAGATCTGGTGCATGGCTTGAAATGTCACAAAGAGATTCACATTCAAACACAGTAGAAACTTTACAGTCTTTGATGATCAGGATGTAAAAAAGGATTATCAGTTTATGTGTGGATTGGCAGATCTTGGTATTTTATCATGATCCAATTCTACACCATGATTTTATTTCTAAAAGTCCCTAATGCCAACTCTTGTAAACAGATAAAGGTCTAAGCTTTCATTGCAAACAAAGAGATTTCTCTCTGATTGCTGATGAGGGAAAACATTGCCTTAACTGCTTTTAATGACACCTACCATATAACTAAAATATCCCACCTTTGAATTTTTTATTTTTTTAAAGACAATATACTGATATATTGGACACATACTCCTGCCTTTAAATTGACTGCGGTTAGCAACTCTGCAAACCATTTATGATACAAATGCACAAAAGCAATGACAAAACAGAAGACCCTGGAGAAAACATTCAGCTTTCACCAGCTGGTATGCTGAGAAGCTGCAAATCTTGTCAAAGTGTCATGTGTTTATAGACCTGGCATTTGAATTGCTTGATTTGAGTTAGGGACAGGTTCCCTTTCTCACCTGGCAAGATATGGTCTTCATGGGCTGAGCATGCACACAGCCTTCCTCCCTCTTCCTGCCCAGTGAGCCAGGTGCATGGGGAAGCAAAAAGGATTTGTAGAGTTCACTGTGGGTTAAGAAGTCTGAGGACTACTGCATTGAAGATGCTCACAGTCACCCATCGATCTGATCCATATGGTATTCTGTGTCCAGGGCCAGGAGACATGGCCTGGATGTCTTCTGCCTCCTGTTTACCACAGGCAGAAATAATCTCTGTAGTATGAACCTGCCATTTGTCTTCTCCTCAGCCTTCCACAGAGGTGCCCATCAAAACCTTTACGACGTCCTCATGGGGAATACTTGTCCCCTTTAACACTTCCACTGGCGAGAGCAGGTTGCTCCAAATGAGCCATTGTAACACCGTCAAAGTCCTCATGATTCACATTCCTTGCTTAAACTGATGCAGTTTGGAAAGGTTATACTGGAGAATATTGTGCCATATGTGTACACTGTCTACATAGCAGCAACTTGCAAAACACAATTGCACTGTTTCAGTGTGTTATATAATTAGGGCAAGCAAGGATCTGGTCCTGTGTGCTGTTACTGTGCTGTCCTGTTCATCATTTGAGATTTATAGCACCAGGGAACATGATACCACCAGCCTGTAGTTTTCAAACTTAAACAAAGTATTTTGTTGGATTGGTGACCAAACTAATTTTTATGACATGTCATTTCTGTAAGGACATTGCTTTATTTCGCAGAAGGGTTTCCCATAGATAATGGTTGTTAGTGGCTGAGTTGGAATCTGGCAGGATTAAGGAAATCTAAACTGACAGCTGGTTTTGTGCAAGGAAGCATAATGTGGCTGTTGTTACAGGAGGCAATGTGGGATGTTTGTGCACAAATGCATGACAAGAGGGCTTGCTCTTAGCTGTATATGTAAGTGCAGCTTAGCAGTTAAAGCAGTACATCAGGGCTGAATGCCTTGCAGAAAAAACTTCATCTGACTTTTTCATCAAACAGTTTGTGGTTGTGAATATGATTATATTTTTACTTTCACCATAGCTGTCAGGAACAGATGTTTGAACTCTGGTCAAAATAAAAAGGAGCCATACTGCCAATTACCTTAAAGGGAAGCCAAGTCAGTTCACCACTAAAGAGTAAGGATTGTAGCTAAAAGAACAGATTGCCTCTCCAGATAACAGCCCAGCTTGTAGGTATGCACAACTGATACAGCAGAACTGGTGTGTCCTATCAGAAACAGCCCCTCAGATGCTGACATTTCATTTGCCAGCTCCTAGGTTTTATTTTCTCCAAGCAAACTGCCCTGTAACTGCTAAGCACAGACATTTGAAAACAAACACAGTTTCAATGGGACTGCACAGCTCAGTGCTCAGAGGCAGCACTGCCACTTCTGCTGAGCTCTACAGGCACTGAGGCTGGTGCTGAAGGTGCCTATCTGGAAACACAAAGCATTTCTCGAGGGTTTTTTCAGTCAGAAGATATTTTACTGTATCAGTTGAGCTCACAGCAGAAAAATATTAGAAATTGTTTTATTATAGGCCTGTGTAAAATCACAGGCTGTGCTTTGACATGTTTTGCACAAGTTTGACACTAATGCAGCTATGATGAATACCCCAAAGTAACATTTAATTTCCATCAGTCTCAATGAGGCCTGGAATTTACAAAGTGTTCAGTAGAATGCTAATGATATTTTGGTGACATTAATATAATTAAGGCATAAATGTACTCACAGGGGGCTGACACTTCCCAGTACTGGCTAAAATAAAAACGGGAAAAGTCACAAGCCATGAAAGCAGAGAGACCTGATAAGGGTGTGATAGTGATACATGCTGAAGCCACCAGAGTTGGTGTCTGGCACAAGACACAGTGATGCAGAGCAGGGCAGAGGAAGCACCAGGTGCTCATTTGCCCATGAATGCTGCAAATCTGGATTACACCTTGCTCCTACTCTGGCACATGGAGGACACAGTCGCCTGGCTGAGTGAATAAGTCTGAAAGGCATGCAGAGCAGTCAGGAGAGACTGAAGCCCAAGTCGCCTCAGGGTGCAGTTTGGACTTCGGCAGCTCCCAAGACCCAGGACAGACTGTCCTGGAAATAAGGCCATTCCAGAGAGCATGGAGTGTCAGGCAGACCCTGCTGGGCTTGTGCAAATGAAGGACGGAATGCTAGTGTCATGAAATATAAGGTTTTTCTTCCCACACAAATGAGAATAAATTGCTGCAGGATTCCCTCAACATACCCTTGTAAACCAAAGTCAGATGTGCTCACAGAGCTGCTGACCCAGGTGGTGTAACCTCAGGACTTCCACATTTGGCCATTCTGGGAAAATGGTTTGCTTACTGAATGGGAACGTGGGGATAATTGCCTCCCACCTCACCCTGCAGGCCCAGCATTAGAGGCAACTCTATTCCCTCTCACCATATTCTGCAACAACATCCTTTCCCTTCACTATTACATGATTCAATGATATATGAGATATTTCGGCTGTGAAGTTGCAGGTTTATGCTGCTCTTTGGAAAAGAAATATGGCATGGATTACTTTCATATTAGCCTAACATAAACTTATCAGAAAAGAAGATTGTAATAAACAAGAAAAAAAAGTTTAAAAACCAAGCTTCAAATCTGTTTGAAACCTATCTCTTAGTACCACGCAGATTCTTCAAAGTCATATTTTCTTCCTTAGCAGTTTGTGGATCCCTTACTTAAAATTAACTTCATATGTTGCACTTGTTGGAAAATAAGTTCTGCTCTTCTCCTGTAGAAATTCTCCTTCCAAACTGCTGTATTGTTTTGGTTCACTTCCACTAATTCAAGTCACCATCTGACCACAATTAATCCAGCTATTTTGCACACACAGTTTATCTAGTTTTCTTTGTTGATTTTGATAGTAAAATGTGTGTGGATTAATAATACAAAAATATGTTCTTTTTTCACTGAAATAAGGGTCAAACCAGCAAATCTCTGACCTGGATATTTAACTCTGAATGCAGAAAGTGTGCTAAAAGCTTATTTAAATGATACAGCTGCTGAAGAGGGATACAGCTGGTGGAGAGTGTAATTGGAGGGAATAACTTGCTATTTTCAACATAAAATCTTACTGATATTTTCACAACTAAGCTTTTGCAAAGCATATTTGAGCATGGGTCACTGAACATTGTAGAGACACTTCTTGCTTTCCAATGAAATCAAGAAACCATCCTGACTTGCCACAAATGTAAACAAGCACCAGGAATTCACGTGGAAGCTGGAAGGATACTTCATCCAGTTTCATTTCCTGAATAAACTGGCTGTGTGAGAACCAGGATATAATTTTAGGGAGGGCAGCAATTCTCCGCTTCATGGGCCTGACTGAACACATTTTAATGAGAAAATGCCAGTTCACTGGAACTGATTAATTCCACATGTTTTCCTGTTTCCTGTTCATTATGTTCACCTTTGGGGGTTCCCACCCAGGCTTCTGCCAGAAAAAGAGGCACAGCCTGTGCTCATGTGGCATCCAAAGGCCACCATGTTGGGTGTCACAGCACCCTCCATGAAGATCTGCAGAGCCCAGATGGTGTGAGCTAGTCATCAGCTCCAGAGCTGCACCACGATATTCCCTGCACATTCCCAGCAGAGACAGATATTTTGGAAACTGCCTGCTTTCCACCTACACCACTCAATATGCTGTTCCAATAGGCAGACACCTCTGGTTTTATAAGCATCCTTTAGTTTCTAGTTTCTCCGGACTGACCTCTGAATCCTTAGGCTCTATTTGCTGCTTTACTCGATTACAGATCCTGCTGGATTCAAGTATTTTCTCCCACTGCAGTCAATTATAGACCAGGATCAAGTTTCTTCTCTATTTTCCAATATACAAAAGCTGTACAAGACTTTTGAAGGTTATATGGCTGGATCTCATCCTGAGTGAGAAAAGCCTGCATTTAAATAACTTTACTCTTAGTATCTTTTATATTAGAACTATAAAATATGAAAAATATGAAAAAATTAATAAACTGCTTCTTTTTAAGACTCTTCTTGAAGCTTATATCAGCATATTCTGTAAATACATAGTGAGAGAGCCCAGCTATGATGGGGCGCATTTTATGTAATTTGGGATTTATTTTATGATCTGTTTTATGAGTACATCTAAATGAATACCCAGTCAAACTGTAAAAGAAAAGTTCTACATATTATTTTTATTTGCCTAGTAATCAACAATAAAAACTAGGAACAAAAAATCTTCTAACAGTGAAAATGCCGTATTAGATTGGCTAACTTGAAATTTAAAACACAAAACTTATCTCAAGTCAGAACAGATGTAGATTAGCAATAACCTGAGATTTAACAGGTATTGAAAGGAATCTCTTACAATGTAAGTGATTCAGGGTAAGGGTGTTCCTTTCATGTTGAAAACAGCTTCTCAGAGTATTATTCGGTATCTTATAAATGAATTATCCTGGTAACGATGGTGTTATTCTACTTCTGTGCACAGCACATCCAAATGAGGCGACAGACTTTACAGCAAACATCTGTCCAGTGTAAGGAAGGTAGCAGTAAGGGAATATTCCTGAACAGGAACAGGTGGAGGGAAAGAGGAAAAGAGCTACTGCATCCATGTCACACTATGGATTTGTGACAGATTTATGTTTGAAGTAGAGGCCTGCTGACCTAAAACTGGTAAAGATGTACCATCAGCCAAATGTAGCATTACCAGAGAAATAGCCTCGAAGCTTTCCTTAACCCTCAGACACAAAGAACAGCGTGGTTTCCTAAAGGTGGGGTCAGAAAGCGCGACATTCTTCTAACAACCTACTGGATGACACTGAAAAGGTTACTTCACCTCTCTCCTTCCCTTCTCTGGCAAGATTTTGGAGGCTCCCCATGGCAGAGATTGCCCGTTTGTAGGGCTCAGCTGAGATCCGCGGAGCCGCTTCGACAGGAAGCAGAGCACTGACCCCTCCTCGTCCCGCAGAGGGACACAGGGGTTCCTGCGCAGGCGGGGGGCACATTCGGGGGACACATTCNGGGCGCTCGGCGGGGCTGCGCTGGGGCGCCCTGACCTCTGCTGGTCAGAGACAGAGCCCGCGCCGCTCCTCCCGCGGGGAAAAGGGAGGAAACAGGAAAGGGTGTGTTAACCCTGCTGCGGTTTCTGCCTAAATTCTGGCTGCTCGCCTAATCTCTTCCTACTTTCCCAGGGGAATAGCGTGTTGGGTACTGAAACGGCTGTGTGGTTCTTCCATGGGCATCCAGCATCTCCTGAGGTTGTTTTTCCATGGATTAATTATTTCAGATGCATGACTTGGCAGAGGTATCCCTTTACTGTTGCAGAGAGTTTTGTCAGACTTTGAATGTTGAGCTGAAATTTTCCATGCTATGGACTTCCCCTTACCCCGGGCCGTTTTCACTCCTAGAAATCTCGGAGGGAAACTGTTTAGAGTGTATCCAAATGTAATTGTTCTGTTACTGACATGTTCTCTCGAAGTGTTTAAACTCTGGAAACTGAAAGAGCGTCACTTGAGATTTTGCTGAGGTGAGGCAGAAATGCTTTGTGTGAAGCCTGTGACCTTTCAGCAGAGCTACAGACCTTTCAAACCTACAGTTTACTTGTGCTTGGTAGTTCCTAGCACATCTCTGCACCTTTTACTGAATACTTTGCTCACCACCATGCCTGATCTGGCTTGATTCTCTACACACTTTTACTTGTGGTCTTAGCCATGGCTAGCCTAGGTAACATCAGGTCCCCAAGTCCCACCTTGGGAACTGGGTGACAGAATTAAGGGCTGGATACAGAAACTGGCTGAATGAGGAAGAAAGCTGAAGACAAGAGAAGAGTAACAACACAGAAGGGTCATGCTGGGAAGGAGCAGCATGTGCTCTTGTCCTTTCCATGCCAGTGCAGAAGCCAGGTTGGGTCTCTACACACACCCATGCCTTGTAGTCAGGTCTGGTCAAGCCATCCCTGGTCAGTGCCTTTACTGCAGAACCTCCTCTACACTGAGCCAGCCAGGATGAAAGACTGAATCTAGAGACTGGGACAGCCTAGCTCCAGTGAAAATATGCCATGTACCAAAAACAAGCCCCCGCACTGAGGCAGGGAGTGATAACCAGTATGGCAAAGTAATCACAGCTATACTGACACTGCTGCTGCTGCTTTTAACACTGTATAAAGCTGCACACAAGGAGAAAGCCCCAAAACTGGGACTCCACAATCTGGTCAAACTTTGTTCCAGCTTGTGGGTGATACGCCTGCAACTGTTTTCCTCATTCAAAACTTGGAAAAAACACTTCATCTCTGCAAGGTGAGAAGGAGTATGGAGATGTAAAACAAAAATGTCTTTGTACTTTATTAAAGAATGGAGATCCATCAAAGATATCAGCTTAGCTTTTACATCTGCTGCAATATATTTTGGATTTGAGATTAATGAAAAATAACTTGTGATAAGATTTCAGTTGTGATACGCAAAGGAAAGCAGTTTGTCCTGATCTCCTTTAGGATAAAAGTATCCAGCTGAACAGCCCCTTTCCTTTGGTAGTAAACAAAGTGAATAGCCCAAAATACATACATGATTTATGTAGAGAGTTCATATTTAAGAAAAGTGTACTGTAATGAGAATTGCCCATATACAGAGATCAAAGTTAATATACTGGACAAAAGAATAAAGGAAATGATCTCTATCTTCTGTTCAGTCAAGTCCCTAAATTCAAGGGTGTCATTTTGTCAGTAGCATTTGATTTGAAGTCTTCATTATTAAGAAGGGAATGCTCAGCATCACAGGATATTGTTATAATGAATCTTGCTGCTTTCTGAAGTCTACATCCTACAAATCTTGTATACGTTACTTGTATTCCTAAATTATCCTTTAGGGGCAAAGCCAACAACATGAAAGCAGACCAAAACCAAGCTCACAAGAAGAAAGTATTTCTAGTTTAAAATAAACACCTTCCTGCATAGTGGTGGTGTGCAGGGTATATGCATCTCTGTGCATTGCAGTGTGCAGTGCCTGCTCAAAAAGTGTGCCAAGGAAGGTATATACTAAAAACACCACAAAGGACTGACCAATTGTGTACCCCCAAAAGGATAATTCGTCTGAATTTTCTTTGTGGAAAGGCCCCTAGACTTAGAAAGGTGAGTATGTTTTCACTATCTAAAAGGCACAAACCAACATCCTGAGTAATTAATGCTTGCCTTGTGTTGATTACTGAACAGAGAAACTAATTGTTCTGTAAGGCCTCTACAGAACTACAAATTCAAGAAATTCTCTACTTGTGGAAGCCCAGTTACTATGTCTGCATATACATATAAGCACATTGTTCACCTGCACTTTGAGACTTGCATGTTTCAAAAATTTAATTTTAAAAAAATCTTCACTCAAATTTATAACCCATTCAATGTTGTTGTGATTACATTTGTCATGTCCTTCGTGACTCTCTACCTTCATGCTGAGCACAAAGCCAAAAATGTCCTCAAAATATGGTGCTTAAGCTCTACATAAGGAAGCACAACTGAGCCCTCAACATTATTTAGATCATAAGAGGAGTTGAATGCAGGGAGAAATCTTTATAATATTTTACTGCATATGGAAAATGCCTATAGCCCAGTGAGGGCTGTGTGTGACATGATTCCCAGAAATTAAATACCCCAGAGGGAAAGTTATAAAATTAATCATCAACTTTTGTGTTACCACTCAGCAAGATTTTTATTTTTTTCATGCTGAGAGACTGAAGGGAGAGAAAACAGATCTCAAAGAGACTCTATCCAGACATACTTGCTTTATTTGGCTTTGAATTTGCCTGTGCTTCAGTAATTATTCTGAACATCTGGTTTCTTTGTTAATCAGAGAAAGCATGGTTTATTCCCTTGACTTTTTAATAAGAAAAAATGAATTTATTGCAGTCTGCCATATGAGAATCCACTGCAACAGTAACAGTTTGCAACTGATGTTCAGGAACTGAACATGACATCATGCTGCTTGTGATATGCCTGTGTGTGCATGTGTGTGGGATGCTCACAGCAGTGATTATTTTCCCATAGGATTGAAACCACATGCAGGAACTCCCCTGCCAGGAGTAGCCAGGGGTGCATCACCTGCTTATCACCATGATGGCCAACTCAACACAGCCAGGCACTTACAGGTAGGAATAGGGATTCTCCTGGTGATAAACAGTTCATCTCTTTAGTGATATTCAAAAGAAGTTAAAGATCAGAGATGATCAAGACTTTGCTTCTTGAGATGTCAACTTCTGCTTCTCCATTCCTATCCAAACACCCATCCCCAGGTTTGATTTCCACCCCGGGGTATATATAGCCATTTGTTACAGCAGAGGGACAAGTTTGAAGTCCCCAGGAGACTTTAAGCCTGTTCAATTGGCCAGAACTGTTCACCTCCTGTTATGCAGAGAGGCTGGAAGCTTCCCTGTGCTCCTTTTGTCCTCCTCAGAGAAGTCTTCATCACCACCACTTTGGTTATGGCTACATTTAGGCAGAAGAAGAAAATGTAGCTGCTTCCTGTGACATCCAGCTGGAGCAATGGCAAGTGATGGCAGACAGCAAGAAATAGAGCAAAGTCAGGACCTTTTACTTCGTATTAGCAGCTCCAGTGTCAGACTGGGGACCTGCTGCTTCACCAGACCACAGACCATCACTGTGGTGAGGAAAGCAAACTGTGACACAAGGGCTCTCTGCTCATTGGGCAATTGAGCTGCAATAAAAATATGGGGCTTGTTTTTTAAAGAGTTTTATTCAATAACTATTAAAATGCAGCAACAGAGGATATTAAACATTGGCTGTTTAATCAGAAAGGAGGGAATGGATTTTCATCAAAAAAGCCATCTCACTTGTTGCTTTCTCACAGAATCTAAGAAAATTATAATAGCAGGTATGGTAGCTAGTTTAAAATAGAGTCTAAACCAGTTTTTAGAACAACACTTCCAAAATGCCTCTTTTGCAATCAGTAAAACCTATGGGAAAATTCCACTTCAAGGTGGGCTGTTTTGATGTTATGCCACATATATAAAGGCACTACTGTCTCAGGCTTTCAGAATATAATGAAATAGGAATGCATTAAGGATGCAATAAGAGATATTTAATTATTACCCTCATTGCCCAAGGTCCTTCACTGAAGAGGAGTACAAAAGTACCATGCTCATGTCAGAGCACTGCTGATTTCTGCTGACTTCCTCTGATGCCTTTTCCTGGTCTTAAAATCAAGAGTCAAACACAGTTAGAAGGGGAAAAGGGATTTTATGTTGATATTTATTTTAAGGATCCTTAGGTGCACTGTGTCCAGGTCGAATGCACCTCCATGCACACCAAAGATCTGGTCTAACACTGTAGGTCTTACTAATTAGCATATCTATCAATATTCCCCAATGAGAGGCTGGAATGAGCCCCTCTCCCCAAGGAACCTTCTCCTGGATGTTTCTACCTTAGTTTACAAAAGGTGTTCTGGAGAGGACCTTGGGGTCTGGGGCACACTGATCCCTCACTGCAAAGCTTCTAAAATGTTCAGTCTCCTAGCACAACAAACAAGTCCAGGAATGTGGGCAAAAAGCACCAAGAATACAGAAGCTGTAAAAAGGTATTACAGGGGTATAAAAGAAAAGACAAAAATCATCATGGCATCACCTCCAGGGAGTAGATTGCCCCTCTGACTGGCTGCAGGTCTCCCATTCCTCCCAGGCCCCATCAACCAGTGCATTCCTCGCTCCCTGGCAGGACCCAGTGCACACCATGCTGCCAAGCACGCTCAGGGCCATGGGGACTTCTTCAGCAGCCACTGCTCCAAGGGCATTCTGGCAGCAGACCCCAAGGCTGTGCTTGCCCCTGTCCTGTGGGCTAAAGGAGCTGGATGGGGAATGGACAAGTGGAACCATCAGAACAGTGCTGGCATTGTCTGCAGAGGGCTGTGAGATACAGCAAGCTCCCTCTTGGCTCTCACTGGAATGGCCATCATTGAAATGGTGTCAGCTCCTCCCCACTCTCTATGTTCAGTTTCTTTCTGCTGATAAAAGCAAGGCCATGGAAAGGGAGGAACAGCACTTCATTTACATCACTTTTTTGTCCTGTCCAGGCTTGGTCGTGGCTTTTCCCCACGCTCCATGTTCAGTTTCAATTTTTTGGCTTTTTACATTTAAAATCCCTGATTTCACAGACTTCATGGCCTTCTCCATGGAATTTAACTTTCACACACAACCGCATGTGTGTCCTGCCTTGCTTCTTCTGCCTGAGTCCCACATGAGGACGACCCAGGTGTACTAAGGTGATCTGAGGTATTGCCAACTCGACACCTGGACCATGATGCCGGCAAATGTCTGTGGGGATGAGGGAATTTCCTCTGACAGGACACCTGAGTTCCCCCAGCTAATGTGACTCTGTCTGTAGCACGCTGACTTTCCAAACGCACGCTGGCTGAAAGAGGCACTGACACAAACAGAGGCTACACTGTCACTGTGTGCCAAGTGTGCTGGCAAGGCTGGGGCCAAGCTGGGCTGTGTGAAAGGCAGCGCTTCCTCTCCGATCCTGGCACTCGGGCAGGGCTCCCTTCACCCCCACCCACAGCCACCCCACGGCCCAGCCATCTGGGAGGAGCTGCTGCTGCTCCAGCAGCTGCCGGGGACCACGCGTGGCTTGGGGAATACACTCCGCCAGCCAGCGGCTGGTGCTGGGCTCCAGCATCCCGTCAGAGGAGCCGTGCGCGATTGTTCTTCCTGCACTGCAAGCTCGGGCTGCTGGGCAGTCTGACAGCCGGCTGGGTGGTGGATCCCACTGGACCTGAGCAACTTCCTCCAGCAGTCAGTGCTAACAAAAGGCCTCTGTCAAGCCGTGTAGAGCAGAGAACTGGCATTGAGTGTGCAGTGCTACTATTAAGGAATTAGCACAATGAGAAAATTATTTTGGCACCAAGTGGCAGCAGTGTCTGGGACAGCAAGACAGACATCCACTTCTAGCCATACTTCTGATGTGCATAAGCAGTCTCTGCCACTACCTATTTTTCTTTTCAAGAATTGGTCAGGGGAGGCAGGCAGTGCATGCAGTTAATATAGGCAAAATTAAATATAATTGCTAGTGCTCTTTAAACTGCAGCACCTAGAATAATCCTGAAGGTAAATACTTAATCTTACTGGATTTAGGATGCAGTAAAATTTTAAATGGGCACGTGCTCTTCTTGAGTGAACTGTTATAACAGAGGTTACATTGGTTTATATCAGCTGAGATTTATTCTAAATTTTACTCTCCTGTGTTTTTCCAAATAATAAAATCAGATGAAATCTTGAATGCTGTTAAAAATGACTATGACACCAGACACAAAAGGACACTGTTGATTTTGCAGTCTTGTTAAAACTCTGGCCGAGTTGTCAGATTTTAGTTTTGAGTTATTTACAATGGCAAGTCAGAGGCTGAATCTATTTTTAAATGGTCTTATTTAAAATTTCACTCTGTTTCTAAATCAAAGAGGAGACCTAATCTATTTCCAGACATTGCTCTGATTAGTTTCTCAGAAACATCATCTAACTGTATTAACACAGCTGTCAGAAGGAGCTTCCTTAATAAAATGTAGCCTCTATCAAAGGAGAAGAAAAGAAAATTTTATTAGTTTGTTGACCAGGGCAATTCTACAGATGGTGCCTGGTTTACTGGTTTATGTCCTTGCTCAGATCTGACTCTTGTCATTGTACCATTTGTAAAGTTTAATTTTGCTAATATGAGCATCTGAAGTGATTATGGAGAGATACTAAATGGGAAGTATATATGGAAGATCTTATTAAACAGCATTCCTGCATTATCTAAAACAGATGTAGTATTGTAAAACAAAAAAAGCCTTTATTAAGCTTCCAAAGCTGTCTTTGTCCATCTGCATAAATTGGCAGGTTCCATGAAGAACTTTTTGTTATTTATAAATAGAATCATGTCTGAAATACAACCACACATCCAAACAATCTCTAATTTAGGAAGGGTTAAAGTCCTTGGTCTTGTTATCCATCTTGCAGCTAAAGGCTGTCATTATTATGTGTGGTTTTACTGCTTGCTTCCTCTGATTCTTGTTATTTGTTTTTTACAAGTCAGCCTCCAGTTAATGCTCACTCTTTTATTCATGTTGGCATCTTGCATATGTTAAACTAGATAAATGTAGGCATCCTCACCAGACTATGAAATACATATGCTCAAAAGCTCCTAAGGCAATTCTATTAGCCTTTACCTCCTCAGTATAAGATTTGCCCTGCATTGTTTTTCTCTTGTAAATACAACATACTGCTCATTAGGCATTGTTGGCTTCGGCAATTACCTTGTAAATCCAGAGCAGGAAGGCATCAAATGTCCCTATCCTGTTTCCTGGATATTGGGTGTGCAATATCTCCAGAATACCACAAGGTTCTCCTTGAACCATTTGCAAGACAAAGCCCTCTGGGTGAATTCCACATCTGAATAATTTTGGTTTATGTGGATGCTCTAACTGCAGAGGTCTGTTGCAGAGGTCTCTGCTAAGTCCAAAAGCAGCAGTCCCACACAGAAGCCTACACAGAAGCACACAGAACCCTCAAGCAAAGCATACAGGGTGCAGCAGGTCTGCAGGTGTTTGTCCATTTGTGCTGTGCAGAGTGGGGCTGGATGGCTGCCCTTGGGTACCCACACCAGCCAGCTTCATGCACCAGATCTGCTTCATATCTCCAGGTCACCCTGCTCAAGAAAGCCATGCCTTTTTCATGCAGATGTCACAAAACAAGAATTTAATTTGGCCCAATATAGGGCCAAAAATAAGTGGGTTTACAAGTTTTCAGAAGTGGTAAAATTAAAAGAGGTGTAACTCAGGTCACTGAAAATTTCCTATAGTTTCAGCTGAAATATAATTTCTTTTTTTTTCCCCTCTTGCTGAGTGATATGTAAAAACTGAGTCCTTAAACCGAGTACATCATGTTCAGTGACTGTGATGAAGCTCTTTCGCCTCAGGAAATTCAGGGAGTCTTCTGCCTGTTCCGTTGTGAAACACAGACATCTCAGCTCCCTACACACTTGCAGTGGTGTGAGGCCACGCACATGCACTCTGCTTGATGAGGAGTGAAGATTCTGTGGTAATTTATGTTGAAACCTGGAAGAATTTTTCTTTATAAAGTATTTTCGGTTTATAAATACTGTGTGAGGCAGCCACTAGTCCAGTTTTAGCATCTGAAATGTGATAGTGTTCTACACATGGTGATCTGTAGGGAAAAAGTTTCAAAATAAAATTGTAATGCCTCCTATTCCTGGTTCAGTAGCATGAACATTTGTGGCTCCCTTAAGCTAAATAGCATTGAAAGGAAGGTAAACAGACATGTTGTCATTCTAACCTGATTTCAGGGCATTACTGTGACTCGGAGATTTAGTCTCTGTTCATTTCTGAATTATTTTAATTGGAAAGCAGAGGGCCCACAGTTGTTTCTGCATTCATCACGAGAGCAGAGGAGATAGATGTCTCTGTGCCGTGGGGCCCAGGGATGAGCACTCCATGGCAAGGGAAGGGCTTGGATAACAAAATGCCATAGTTACCAGAATCCATGATCCTCATCTTTAGATCCCCAACTAAAGCCCTTGATACTCACCATAGTCAGAGACCAGAGCATTATATTGTGACATTTAAATAGTATTTAACTTTCTCCTATAGGAAAAAAAAAAGCTGAAGTGAGGTTTCCCCAACAACTGGCATATAACAGCTGGCAGTGGGCTGGCAGCATAACTTACAGTGCTGGCCAGAGATGCCTCTGCTTAACACAAAACAGCACCAGCAATCCTTACCCTGAGGAATCACTGCTGTTAATCACCAAATTTATTAAACTGAAAAGCTGCTGATACACATCAACTGTTCCTGCTGGTGGGAAAGGGATTGGCTCTGGCACTTCTTCTCAAGATGGATATAATTCATGAGCTTATTCTAGCATCTGGTGCCAACTGCACAGAAGATTTATGCAGTGTCAGTAAAAAATGAGGTTGTTATCACTGCCATGTTTATGAAATGTTCTCTGCTTTACTGTGAATATATGTTCTTAAGCAATATGAGGAAATGGCTGAGAACCTCACATTTGGGTGTTACCTCTCCTTCCACAAACCATGTCCAAATCAATCCATACAGACTTTTTAACAGTATACTTCTCTGATTGAGTGAGTAGGATGAGAAACTGTTCATTTCCACAAAGACAGGTCAGTAATTTTTTTCTGGAGGGTTTTTTCTAATTATTATTTGGTTTACGTGATTTTTTTGTGATGTATGCATGCATGCAGAAAAATTTGGGACAGATGTGCCTTTAAAAATCCCATACAATTACGTTCTTGAAATCTGATCTTAATGCTGTGTAGTTACCAAAAAGACTTTCTTGTACCTCAGAATACAGTGCCTTAGTCCTTTCATGACTGAGGCTTTCAATGAGCACTCCATGGATAGGTCCCCAGGTCTCTGTTCATTCTGTTCTTCCTCAGATCTGCTGGTACTCATACTCCCTTCTACAAAAAGTGATCAGTCCCTTTAGTTTTCTCTCCACCTTTCCATTTCTAGTCTCTGTCTATCGTTACAACAGCCTTTCTAGGGGTGTCTGTATTGCTTTTTTGAGACACTGGACTTTTTATCAAGCTAGTCTGCCTGTTTCCTTGCATAATTTGATCTACTCATATTTCCAAAGCTCCTCTTAAAGTCAGTTCCCAATACAGTCTTGTAGCTTCTTTTCCTTCCATTCTGTTCCACCCTTATTTTAATTTTTTCCCTGATCTTTTCTAGGAGTTGCTTTGCTGGCATGAACATGGCTAAAGCATAATCCCTACAGAGTCACCAGTGGATAGAGTTGTAAGAGGTGCCAAGGTATCTTCCTCCTCTAATGCAAATAAATATTTACCTATCATCTTCTTAATACTTCCCAGCATTCCAGCATGCCCTTAGAAAGCCTCCTCTAATATCTTGGTATCTCCTCTAATATCTACCATATTATAACAAAACAAAACAAAAGTTTTCTAACTCCACCATACTCTTTTCTGCCTACAATGTCAGGTGATCTCTTCCTGTCTCTCACTCTGTTGCCACCTGATTCAGGGAACATCACACTTCCACCTGCCACACTGGAAGGATGTTACCACGAGGTGTTACCTCCTCTCTTCCTCCACAGTCTTCTCTTGGTTTTGAACTAAGAAAACCCTATTCTGATCCTAGCAAGTGTGTTTTCCAGACACGCTGTTATTTTGTTCTCTTTTCTCTGGTCTCCTGCAAATGTATTTATATCTAAAAATATGAGGCATAAAAAGCAAACATCCAAAGAGGCTTCTCTGCCCTCAGCAGTGTCCTATTTTCTTATATTACATATGGATGTGCTGAGTTTGTTTCTTTCAGCTTCCATTTCTTCCCATATTGGGCTACTGACCACACTACTACTATGACTTATCACCCTGATGCATGGCATGTACCAAAAAATCCAAAACTACAAGAATACACAAGATACCTTCTCATACCTTTGTTGAGAGGATGAGAAAATATACACTATTCTTCTTGCTCTGCACACTTTCCCTGTGAAAAGAGTGAAATTTTCCAAGGTTGCCCCAAGGCTGCAGTTAAGCTTGCAGCCTATAAATCTGATTTGCAACTTATTGACTATCTCAACTCTCCTTTAGGTGCAAAACAAAATAAACTCCCACTGGACACAATTTTCTCCTCCCTGCAGTACTATTCATAAATGATTTGGTTACCTGTAGGGAAGTGTTAAATCACTGCCTGTTACGGATTCCCTCCTAGATTGTTCCTACTTCCAAACTCCAGTGCTTCTCCTTAAATCTTGCCTTTCTTCTATCATCATTTAAACAACTGACAATTCTAATTATTGTACTCATAGACATGGACTTAATTAACCTAATCAGCCTGCCATGGAGCTGACAGGTATGCTTTTCTGTCAGAGTTAGGTCAAAACATGTAATCTGCAATGAATAGGAGCTCTTTTTCAGCTGCTCTGGCAGTGGTTCAGTGCATCCATGTCTCTCCTCAGGCCACTGAATTGTGTGACCTTGCAGCTCACAATGAAGAGTGATGATTATAAAGTGTATGTCAAAAGCTAGTCTTCTCTGACCCAGTTTCCAGACACAACATGATGGATAAATGCCAGGGAGGCAGCAGCCTGTGTTATCAGACAGAAGCAGGGCCAAAGCAGAGGGAGCATTGCTTCGGCAGTGCCCAGAAATGATCACTGTCAGCTCAGAGAAGGGCAGAGAGCTGTGCTTTTGGGGGTAGGTTTAGGAGACACAAGGTGAGATGACAGAGAGACGCTGTTCTATGCACTCCTGGGCGTCTGTGCCTGTACTGGCAGCACCCTGACCACTTTCCGGCCATCACTAAGGGAAACAAAGACACAAATCCTTCTGAAAGCTATGGCTGCCATTTTTCATCAGGAACAGGTCGCTACCACACACCATGTGGACTCCCTTGCTGCTCCACTAGCAAAGGTCAGAGAGGGAGATAATGGCTGGAGAAAATTAAAAGAAACAGTTTGTGTCTGTTTCTCTCCCCAGCCCTCTCTGAAGCTGGAGGTGCTGCCAGAGTGGGAAGCCCAAACTTTTATTAACTTGCTGGTTTACCCTGGACTAAATATAATACAATGTACTTCACATCCTGACAAATGATCTAAAATTAACTCAGCTAGGCAGTTACCTATAAATCAAAATATATTTTAAAAGAACATTTATATAAATAAATCCTTTAATGCTGGCTATTTTTTGTGTGAGGGCTGTAGCAGCTGCAGTGCTGTTGTCAGACTATTTAGGACTCCCTCTTTCTCCATTTCCCCCCATCCTCCCAATATACTCACTTCCTTTGAGAGTTTCCTATCCTAGGAAATACTCCCTTAATGAAAAATGAATCAACAGAGAGAAAGGTGTTTCCCCATTAGCAGCTTCCTGCCTCTCATCAGGGAAGTCAGCTGCCAGCAGCAGTGGCAAATCTGTAACAGAAAAGAACCGAAGAGAAGTTGGAAACTAAGCTTCAAACTAAGCCGTAGACTGGAAGAACATTATAAAGAGCTGGTGTTTGTCACTGTATTTATGTGAAATTTATCTGTCCTTGGACCCTTGTAAGGAGGAAAGAACTTAAACTTGTATTGACATTACTCATTATTGTGATTGCATCCTTAAACCTCATTTCTCAGATAAGCTACTGCAAGAACCAGCCACACAGATCTTAGTCCTGGAGTTCAGTCTGTGCAGTTGTGAACAAGCAGTGTTTCCAGCCACTGGGCTTCCCTCTTGCAGAGTTGGACAACAAGGAGCAAAGGCAGACTGACACACCGGTCCTGCTCAGATGATCATGTTTGTTTCACTCACTAAGTTTATTCAAACCTAGACTTACTTCCCTTAGTCCTGTTCCTTTTAAAATATTAAGGGAAACCTGGAATTTTTAACTGACAATATCAGAATCTGTCACTTGTAAACTAATTTTCTTTGTCAAGGGAAAATAAATACATCCTTAAAAGGCAAGTCAGTCTAGGTTAAGCATCATAAACTGCATGGAACTCTAGCCCTCATTACAGGCCCACAAGGCTTATAATGTGCAAAAAAGCAAAGAGCTAGAAACAAAAGTCCCAATTCAAATAGTCCCCTTAGGAAAATTAACAAAGGCAAAACACTGATGTTTATAATAAGGAACATGAAATCCTATGAAATCTTAATCTAATCATTCAGAAATGGCAAATGCACCCTGAACTAAGAAAAATTATGGAGAACACCAGAATTCTGAAAAGGGCTTGAAAACTTTCATACAGGACCCCAAAAGGATGGTCATGATGCACAAGACGTGAGTGTGTCGGGTCCTTATGACTCAAAATACAGCAAATAAGACATTTGTGGCTATGTGTTTTAGAATATCAGAAAACAGACACCTTATATTTTAGAAACTATACTACCAAAGAGTGTTGATTTATGCAGACCTTCATATTTGCAAGTGACAGTGTAGTGCTGGCCAAAAGGAAATCAGGAGTCTAAAATTAGTAGAGATTAGAAGATACTTAGCATTACATTCAAACCACACATGGGACCACTGGAGGCTGAGCAAATGGAGCTGACAAGAAGATGAAGCCAAAAACTGAACTGTGTTGCCCAGACCATTTTATAAAATCACACTGAAGGGCAGCTACCTCTAAAGAGAGACAGTGAACCCTGAAGAACCCCCAAAGTCATTGGACCTTCATTGATTTTAATATGTAGGAACATATGGATTAAAATTAGATGAGCCTCTTGAAGCAGTATGAATCCTAAGAGGCTCCTAAATTTATTCTGAATTTATTTCGGAACCAGAGGATTACTTGAGTCTTAAGCACATATCCTCACATTATTAAACACAGATTATTAAACACTTCACAGTTCAACTGCTCTTTACTTGTTTTTGTGGCCTCAATAACATATTAGCTGCAATGCAGTTACAGATTGATGCGGCTGAGAAGAACTGAATCTTACTTGTTTTAGCCCTTAAAATCTTCTTGATATATTGATACATAATAAACTCATATTGCTGCCTAATGCCTAAAGTGATAGATAGATAGATAAGTAAGGTTTCTGCAGTAGAGACTGTTCCCATGTGCCTGTTTGCACTGCGCCCAGGGGGAAGAAAACAACATCCTGATGGGTTCGGCAGTGTGAATCCCAAAACCGGTTCTCCCTGAACAATAGCTTTCCATTAGCCTGGTGAAAGGATGCCTCTGATCACAGATATTGCAGAGACAGTCTTTTCAGGACTATTTCTACTCAGACTTTCTCACGCAGGGTAAGTAGAGCAGGGAAACAGCTTTCAGTGGAAAAGCAAGCAAACAACAAAACAAAACAAACCCCTCTAAGTAAGGGTAGATTAAGAGTCTGGGAATCTTTTGATCTTTTGGACTCAGCTGTCATCCAGCAGAACAGGGAACAGCTGACTAAGGTAAAAGTAATGCCAAATAACTGGATTTCTGGAGAAGAAAAACTAAAAGGAGGCTAGGAGTGAATGGAGAAATGTGCTTGTCAGTGAAACTGGCTGGGTGAAATCCTAGTACTGCTACAATCAATCAGGAGCTTTGCTTCTGGCTGCAGGGGAGCCAGGCTTTAACCACTGAGTTCAGTGAGGACACGCATCTTATAAACAGCATTCACTCTGGGAGTTTAAAAATTTATTGTGAAAACATTTTGAAAATTCATTATTTGAATGAATTATCAAAATATATAAGTATAAAGCAAGTATTACAAAACAAAGAAACTGTATTTCCATTTCAGGTGAACAACTATAATGGGCATTACTGAGGGATATCTTAAGATTATTCCTGCTAAAGTTCAGCTTCATTTTCCAAGTTGTTGGTAAGGTACACTTCTCCTTTGGAAATAAAACCTGCCCATGTGGGCTTCAAAAATGATGAAGTCTTGTATTTATCAATATCGTAGTATCTTATGGAGTGGGTACATGTACATCTATGGGCCTATACACACACAGGGAAAAACTCACTGAGTGAGACTATTTTTGTCTAGAATACTTGGGTGTATGAAACATTATGCTGGTTTACAACCCTTGAATTATCAGCATTGTATTGCTAGGCTGCACCTAACTCAGCTCTCACTCAAATGAAGATTGCTGGAAAACTTTTGACAACAGTATTTTTTTTTATTTTAAATTGCCAACTTGTATAAAAATGTAGGAGTTCCAGCTACATGGTGGGTTTTTGTAGATTTTTTCTGGTTTTTCCTCACCTGTCTACCTGGACCAAAGGATGACCAAGGACGCAGGTGTTTTGGCTTCCCAGAAAATGAAGCCTTGGCACTTCTCAGGATTTTTTAAGCCCTCAGGTCTCAGATGAGCTGTCTTCAAGTTAAGACAATGGGGCTCCTTTGGCCTACAGCTTAGAAACTATATGTGCTGTAAACCAGTATCTTCCCTCTTTTCAGAGGTACTTTTTAACTCTTGGTTTTGTCAGATACAGAACAAATTTTTTTTTTTTTTTAATTGGTATCTTTCACAAACTGGAAGCTGTTTTTTTCCACCCAGTTCTGATTCCATTTTCAAGCATGAAATGTCTTTTTTTACAGATGGAAGCTGAAAGTTTTTATCATCTCGACTGGCACTGTTCCACAACACTAACCACAGGCCAGTCTGTGCACTATAAACTGGCACTGGCAAGTGGGTTACTTCATACTCTGGAGCTACTTCCCAGTGTTGGATATGAACATTTGTATCTTGGGGAGAACGTTTGAAGAAGCATCTCCTTAAGTGTCTTAAGCTACCTGGGAATCAGCTAACACAAGGGCATAAACATCAGATATGCACAAGCACGTAGAAGTTAAAGCACAGAGAAACTCCCATTCCACTCTGGGATCCGTGGTAGCCCAGAGGGCAAATCTTCAGTGTGAAGGAGGCACTTGGGCATGGGCAGAAACACATGGGGACTCCCCTTACAGTGAGCTGAACTCAACTTCAGTTCTGTCCTAGAAGAAATACATTGTCTTCCAAGGACACCAGCTCTACTTTGAATCATACAAACCTGTCAAACTCACTGCAATTACGGCAATCATTTAAATATGTACATACACACACACATAGATATATGCATACACACGTACATATGTGCATTTAAATGAATTGCAATATATAAATATAGTTCCGAGGCAATAATAGCAGGAAGAAATAGGAAGGTCATGCAAATAATGGCATTACTTTCAAATGAAGCAGAAAAAAAACCCACAGTGAGAAAAAATAAACCAGATTTTTAACAGATTTATTTTTACATTGACTTCAGGTCTTCATTTACTAACAACAAGTTTCTTCCACAAGCATGCCAATATTGATCCACAGGGCAAGAGAGAAAACATAAAATATTTACTTACTCATAGAGTAACAGTAAGCAAAAATTTTGCCAGATAGCCAGCCATCTGTGCAGGATGCTGGGAATGCATGGGGAGTAGTTTATTAACAGAGCTGTTCTGCATATTTTGTGTAGGTTACTCTCTTGTTTTGAGTTTCTTCTAAAAGATCAAGATTTACCGCCTGAAACAGAGGCGGGTGTTCATTCATCCAACATAAATTAGTCTCCGGTGCAGGTTTAAGGCAACTGGCACTGCAGGCCTTAACTCGATGAACCTGGAAAGGCCCACACCTCCCACACCACTGCTTTTCAAATGAGAAATTCCTCGGCACAAAAGACTCAGCCCACGGGACTTCTCCAGACAAACAATCAGCCTGCAGTGCTTCACTGGGCATGAGGGTCTTGGCAAGGCGCCATTCACTATCATTAAAAGTGTTTATAAAAAAATTGTTCATTTTTGGCCAGCTTTTTTTTTTTCCAAGGCCAGGCCTCCACCCCCACATCTTCAGTGGAATGTGTTAATAATTTGCTTTGTGGAGATGAAAGGCTCTTTGATAGGAGCAGCATAAACACATCTCACTGTGCTCAAAGGTCTTTGTCCCACAATAGAAGCATAGTTTCTGTACAGTGGCTTGAACGGAAAGAACAGACACATTTCTAAATCATTTTTCACTCTTTTTTTCTGCTTTTCCTCTTCACACACACACACACACACACACACACACACATACATATGCATGCACACACACTCCATTTGTCTCTTCCTTTAGTTCTTAGAGTCTTTTGTAAATCCTTGTGTGGATTACAAACAAGGAAGTGGTTCCAAACAAGAATTCCTCACAGATATTTGCAGCAGATGGATTAAAAATACCAGCCAGACCCCACCGTCTGTGGTGTCAGAAACCAAAAATCATAGCAAAACATGGGTCTGTCTCAGAGTAGGTGACTGAGCATAACTTGGAGCAGCATGGGAAGGGGGAAGAGTCCAGCTGCTATTGCCTCCTGATCCTCTCCTCAACAGCAGGTTGCAGAGCCTACTGAATAAATATAAATGAGTGTTTATAATTCATCTGGAGGGAAAAAACAGTTATAATTACCTCAAAATGCAGTGTGTACTAGCAAGCACTGCCTGACTGTTGTTTCCTGGCTGTAGTGCCTCCACTTCACAATGCCCAGTTTGAGCCATTGTGTGCATCTCATCTACACCAACACCGCCCCTTTGAAAGCACAACCTATTGGTGCTGAACCATAGCATCAGTCTTCAGTGATCCTGAATGGATAAAGATATAACTGACATGTGGCCCTCACTCCTGTCCTGATTGACATGTCAACATAAGCCTTAATCACCAATATTGTCTTGAGGTATTTGCACTTCAAGACATCTTTCAAGATGAGATTTGTATAGGCTTGTTTTCTTTTGTTTTTGTCTGTTCTTTTGACAAAAAAAGATGGTATACAGTCCTGGCTATACCAGTGATTTTGTTTTCCTAAAGTGTTTGCTGCCCTCAAGCCATGTCTCTATTTACTTGACAGATTATTTGTTTTGTATTCATGACAGCCCTCTCTAAAGAAAAATCAAATTATTTTACAGATGTGTCACCTTACACTTGTGAATCATTACCTTTCAGCAGCTAGAATAACATGGTCAGATAGGCTGAAGTGACTTGAGTGCTTATGCTACTTTTTTTAAGGTAATTTAGACACTAAAGGCATTTAGCCACTGTTCCATGCAGTGTTAAGTTTTATGTGTTGTAGACTGTATGTAGATGTACTTGGGAATGAACATCTGCCCAACAGCTCAGATTGTGCTCTGCAGCAAAGCAGCTTCAGTCTAGACATGGACAGTCACCTATTACCTTCTGAGAGAGACAGTACTCCTGATAACCAGTGCCCTACCAATACATTTCATATGTATGCTCTGTTTTCAAAAGGATTTTTAATCCTTACTGAACTCTGCTCAGAGAGTCACGGCTCAAAAGAGGGTTTGAGGTTTGTTAGCAAAAATGTATGGGTTTAGGAGAAATACAAGCACTGTAATTTACATGTAGGTTTGCCCCAGCACAAGCAAAGCACACAGTCTCTGAGCTCATCTGAGGTGATAGGAGTGGATAGCTTTAAGCCAAGTCACCAGCAGTTCAGTTTTTATTGTGGGTAGAGGGGAGATTTAGTGTCTTTAAGCTGCAGCAGCCTAGCAGGTGCTAATCTGGTCATTCTGTGCTGCTAATCTTGTTCTTTTCTGTAATTATTGTTTCCAGCCCCAGTGCCTCAGCTAACATAATTGTGGCTTGTCATCTGCAACACTTCCTCTCATGCAGTGGGAGAATGGGGGAATGCTTGAATGTCAAGCCTGGGTTTCAGCTGTGGTCCCCATCCTTCCCTAGGAAGAGAGGATGGCTGACACTGCAGTCAGGTGTTTGGAGTGACAAGGAGTGAAGGTGAGTCAGGACCTCATCTGATGCTTTCACATCTTAATGTTGTGGGGTAAAATATCATGTATTGGAAGTACTGCTGAATGAATATGGACAGCATGAATTTTAGCTCAACATGTGAGAGCTCTGAATGCACCATTCAGTGTTAAGTAACTCTTAATACCACAGTTTGCTAAAGTGTCACTGCCCTTTTTATCGCTTCTATATATACCTTTCCACAACACTCAGTGAAACAGTAATCATGTATCTTAATGTGGTTTCAGTGCAAAATCACCTGAAGAATGGCAGTTTCACTTGGTCTCAATTTAAGCATTTTGGCCCCATTCAGAGCAGAAACTTAGGGAGTGCCGTGATACTGTGGAGCAAAGCAAATATTTGCACAACCCATGGAGACCAAGCAGCAAGCACTTTAAAGCAGATCTATTGTGTGCTGCTGCCTCCAGCCAGCATCTGTGTTTGTGGCAGGAGTAAGCAGGTTGGACCTGCTATGAGCCTCTCCTATGCTCGTGGCAACCTCGGTCAGATAAGTGGAACAGACAGCTTAGGGGGGCCAAGGGGCAGGACAGCATTTTAAAGTGTCGTTGAAAATTCATCAGAGCTTCTTTGCATGGATGCAATTCAAAACATCTCTGACTCAGAGTGGGTTTTAAGTGAAAGCTGTGTTCCTGCAGGGGTATAGTGCTAAGGGAAGGTTCTGAAAGAAATTATCTTCTGCTTGGCTGTTTGACTTCTGCTGCATTTTTGGAGATAGTTAAATACAATAATCTATTCTGAAAAAATCCAGGTTTTTCTTAGCTGATTTTTCATTCACTTGCAGACTACTTTATAAGCCCAGCTGCATCTATAGCTACCTGTGATAAGGACAGGACAACCTGCTGGTAAAGAGGCTAATGCCCTGAACAAGATTTGCTTTACTCGACATGTGATGTCTTGAACTAGTTCACAAACATTCTCCTTAGCAAACACTCTGGTTTCCCCAGCATGCTCTGAGTTGATTTGGCACAGTGATGGCTGGCTGCTCCCTAGGAAGAGCATGCCCTGCTCTCACCAGCTTCCTTACCCCAGAAAGAACCTGAGACCCAAGTGCAGAGCTGATCTGAAGTGGGCTTTGTAGCATAATCAGTCCTGGCCAGTGACAGTGGAAGTGTGCCTGACCACACAGAGGGGGTTACAGAACTCAACAGGAGGACCTGGCTGAAGAGTTTGACAGAGAGTGTCAAAGCAGGTAAATAGATAAAACAGAGTGAGCCCAGCCCTGCTCCTACCTGTGAGCAAAGCTGGATAAAAAAGGAACTTGAAATATGACTGGGATGCCTGAAATACAAAACTAGGCATTCTTTATTTGTTTCCAGACAATGGAAAAGCTGTTGTTGCAATTTTTGTCCTGTTCTTTTTCTTGTGTAAAAACATAGAGAGTATGGTCAAGCTTCTCCTGATCATTTTCCTGTTTCCATAAATAAAAAAATCCCTGTTTCCACATTCTCAAGGAGTTTGATGACATGAGCATAGAAGGGCTGGACCACAGCTAGAAGTAGGAACATGACTTTGGGCTGAAACTTCTAGCCACAGTTTTCTGTACTTTAGAAAGGAAAAACATAACAAATAAACAGTCATGACAACAACAAATAAACCTGAGAGAAAAATCTCTTTCACTGTTTGTCTCTATTTAACTCAGACAATACCATGAATGGCTAATAAAAAGCCATTGCTGGAAAGCAAAAATAAAATGCCAAGTGTCTTTTCATCAATATGAAACATCCCTGGTCATGCAAAGACCAGTCCCTGCAGCCTCTGCTCTTGTGAAGGGCCTTTACTCACAACTAGGTTTGCAAGCACTAAAGCATTAAGCACTCACAAATGATGATGACTTTTCTGTGTGCTCAGAGAAAGTAAGTTGAGACACCTTGTATTTTCAGCACAGGATGAAAGTAGTACTTTTTTAGAATTGAGAAATGTAAGAGAAACATGGCATTTGCAGGCAGGAGAACAGCAGGGCCCCGATCCTGTCCTGGCTGGGTGCTGCCTTGGAGCCCAGCTTGTGCTGCAGCACACTCCCTGTGCTCCTGCAACAATAACACTCCAATGCTAATTTTAGCATCAGCTATAATACAAAGCAATTCAAGGCATCCACGGCATATTTCATGAGGACAGTACTTCTCTTTTGCTTGTGTAGTTCCCAGGCTGCAGTGCAATTCTGTTCACCAATCTTAAACAAACACCGCCCTTGAGATTTCCTAAATAGTTCAAAGTGGTGTCTAGGGAAACATTAGAAACACAGATATGGAAAGCCTGCATATGCTTCAGATGAAACCACTTTGAATGTCCATTTTTGTGCAAGTTCTGGGCTGGAAGATAGTATAAAGCAAGAGTTTTTAAGATAAACTTGTCAGGAATGATGCTATAATAGCAAAGTTTTCTAAATATTTATACCCGATAAGCTTTTCACAAGCCCTTCGCTCATCATTTCATTCAATTTTTAATGCAAGAGGAGGAAAAATTAATGGTCATGAACTTTTCAGTCCCCTTGCAGTTCTGGCTGGAATGTTTTTTATATGTTGTTTCCCTGCTTATTTATTATAGGGAGCACGTACAAATACATTCACTGCAGAAGCCAATGTGCAAGAGGCAGTACTCCAAAAGTCAGTGTTTGACAGCAGAGGCCACAGTCACCAGAGTTATTTTCTGTTCTGAATACAGGGAGGAACTGCAATAACTGGGATGTGCTAGTTTGCAAACACTAACACCATCTCTTCAATGGATAATCACTGTTTACATGTGCTGGATATCAGCACCTGTAAAGTCCTGTAACACATGACCCTTACTCTGAGAAAATATCAGAAGACAGCTCATATTTTTGAAAGCACCAGCAGCAGACACTACCATGAAGAGGTCATACATGGGACAATGTCTCCGAATTCTCAGTCCCCATTTTTCTCTTTAAAAAGTCTTAGGACATTCTCTGGCCTTTATTCATCACTGTCACCATCCATCTCTAGTTTCAGGAATGTCACAGGTCATGATTAAAATAGCTGCCACTTTCCCATCCCTTTTGTGATATTTTTGCAATGTGGGATAAAACTATCTCATGTATCCACATGGGGGAAATCCAAACTTCTCCATCTGCCTTAATGCACTCCCCCAGCTGCCGCACAATTTGCTGGAAGCTGGAATATTCTAAGGAATTATTACCACAAATCTGGTTTTATTCTTGTTCTCTTTGTAAATGTGGCCCACTTTTGGAGACAGGGCACTTGCAGGAGTTCAGGACTGATCTGGTTTGGTTAGTCTTAGTTTTTTATGGCAACGTCATTACATAGCATGATGACAGTCCAGTCAGTCCTGTGCTCAGGGCCCTCAAGGTCTGGGCAATTTTTTCTGGGACATTTTCTGTGATTCCTATAGCTTGGAAAAGATGCTAGGCCCAGAGAAAGAGATTTACATTGTTTCTCCTCAATGTGCTCAGAGCTACAAAACCTTCTCCAGTCCTTAATCAACAAATGCCTACTGATACCCATTGGAACACCCACCAGCCCCAGTAAAGTTTAGCCCAGACACTCAATCATGGACCACAGCTGGCCAGTGCAACCCTTTTGCATGCACCAGCAGGATATTAAGCTCACAGTAGGTCACACAGATGATGTATGTCACAAGTGTAGCTGACCAGTTGCTTTAGGAAACTCAGCTTACCAGGCAATCTTGTCCAGAATGCAGATGTTTTGGCCAGATGGTCAGGATGCTGGACAGCAGGATGGTCTGAGGAGGCTGCTGCTCAACCACAGGGACACAGTCAGCACATGCACAAGATGAAAATGTGGTCAGAGAAGATCAAGAAAACAAAAAGTCTGCTCTACCTGGGGGATGGAGGTTAGGATAAGAAGCAGGTGAGCCATCTGTCCTGGCCCTGCCTCCCAAGACTGTTCCCTGTCTTCTCTTCTCTCTCATTCCTGGTCCCAGTTCCTAGCTGACTTTCAGTCACATTCCAGGCCTGCCTGCTTGCTTAACCACCCCTAATCTACTATTACTAATGTTTTTATTGGCCTAAGACCTAAAGCCTGACTCCTGACCACACTGCTGTTGCCTTGCCTTGTGGTCTGCCCTTTCCTTCCTGTGCTCCATTTGTCAGGATGCTTTGCAGGAGCAGCAGCAGCGGCAGAGGGCTGCCTGCCCTGCGTGCGGTGTCAGGGAGCCGTGCTGGGTGGGTACAGGGGAATGGCTCCCAGCCAGCATCCCCAGGCCAGGGCAGGCAGCCTGGCAGACAGGATGTGATGGGCAGAGCTCAGCACGGGCAGCAGGACACAAGGCTGCAGCCAAGAGGCAAAATGCCAAATTTCAGCAGTGGCAGGAAAGGACTTCCTCAGCATCCAGGCAGGAGCTGCTGCCATCCATAAAAACACCAGACCAAATCTGGGCCTGGGGCAGGTGTTTCACCCCAATATCCCCTATTTTGTTTCTGACTCATTCAGTCTTCTCCAGTTAAAGCAGCTAGTTGTCCTACCAAGCTGTCCTACCAAGTGTCCTACCACTACTATTGTAGTGGGTTTAACAAGGGCCATAGATGTGATGGCACAAGAAGAAAAATATACTAATGTTTTGAAATAACCCCAACAGCTGAGGGAATCTGCTAAACAGAAAACAGAAGGGGTCTGCCCAGTCAGTTTAGTGTTTGCTTTGTGTTTTCCACAGGTTAAAACTGATTTGAACACATCTTCCAGAGAAAGAGCCCTCCCTATGCCCTGCCGTGCCAGTTAACCATAACCACCACATACAGGGCTTACTGGGATCTAGAATGAATTTAAGAGTTCCTTTGGCCCCAGAACCTCCTGGATGTCAGTGAGAAAACTGATAGGTCCAGACATGCAGCTTCATGCAAGTGTACTGCTTGTCCCTCCAATGAGCATGTGTGTTTTGGAAGACAGTATACAAACCGAAAACCGTCCCATTGTGAATGGTCTTACTTGGCAGTAGAAGAACAACTTGCAAGAAGCTAGCTATCTTACACAAGGAAGTTCTCTAGATTCCTCCAGTATTAATAAGATTGAATTATAATATTTATACAGGCACATAAATCTAAATCTTATACACTAAACATTTACAGGACATTAATCAGTCTCCAGTGCCTCTGACTCCATTTCAAAGTGCAACTGCTGGATTAGTGACTGTACTGTAGCTACTCCTGTCTTTTTATTTTAAATAAAAGCTCTTTTTGCTATTGTGTCTCATGTAGAGCCTGATCTTGTGGACATGCATTATGTGTGCTCTGACACTTCTTTGTAGTAACAGCAGAGGAACTCATGTTTGTAGGCCCCACAGCATATTAGTGGGACATTGGGATTAAGCTATTTAGACTTCCCAAGGCTGATGTGGTTTGACACTGATGCAGAATGGGAACTTGAGGATCCCTGGGAGCATGGTTTTTCATCTTGAGCATAAGGCTCCCATAAGTTTAGGCAAGTTCTGAGACAAGGCTTCTGAAGCTAACAAAATCTCAGATGCACAATGTCCAGTGGTATGTATGGTTTCGTGCCTATGGCCTTACCAGCTGCTTGCCTCACACCCCTGCAGCTTATAAGGTCTGTAATAGCAATGTGCAAATGGTAGGATTTGCAAAGAGTCAGCATAAAAAATTAGGTGAAAAAATCTTCATGTGAAAGCATGTTAAAAGAGAAAACAGAAGTTTTGAAATCAAAGCAAATCCATTTGTCCTCTTGTTTCTGCTTTCTAAGAAGAAGTGAAAGTGTTACAACATAAAGAAGGCTGCTGCCACTGGTGTATTTAGCATCAGAAAATAATGAAACTCTTAGAAAAACCTGTCCTGAAGCCCCCAAAGCCAGGGGCCGCAGAAGACGATGAAGGGTGGCTTACTAGAGAAGGACCTATGTCCTTAGAAGTGAACCTGCTGTTATGGAGTACTCGGATGTGATACAAAAATAGCACACACATCACACTTGTGTATAAATTGCATGTGAAAGATTGCTTTTGAACAGGAAGCTTACCCACTACAGGAAGCATCTGGAACTAAGTCTGTGTTGCAGTCTAAAAGATATTACTTAAAACACTACAGAGAAGAATGAATGCAAAGCTTTTTGCAAGTAGGCTAGGAGAAATCTAGAGCTCCACAAGCAACCAAGTGGGAAACGATGTAGGTCCTACAACTCTCTGAAGATCTCAGTCATTTGGCAGCTATGTCTTTTGATCAAATCAAAGTCTATCTAGAGTATACAGCAGACTGATTTCTGCCCCCCTGCCCCTAAGAGAGTACAAAAAATCAGTGGGTAGGACGAGGTGAAGTTCAGATCAGTCAGCAGGATCTCTGTGCTGGTCTGTGCACTCATGGAAGCACAGACCTGCCCCACTGCTCTTTCATGACTAGAACTGGCTTGTGCAAGGTTGTTCATGATGTTGATGTGCTCGTCCTTTACCTACCCTTCTCTATCACAGCTGAGTCAAAAGAATGTTCTCTAACATTTTTTCAGATGCTGAAAAAGAAAGTTAAAGTATCCACTGATTTATTTTGTAGTACACATTATTGAATGCATGACTAAGAATGTAATGCAGCTAACAGTACCAAAGCCTTATATATATCTCATATACAGAAGAACTACATAATAAGCAGGTTTTTTTCCAGTGAAGCTAACTGTTTTACCTCCCACATAATAAAAATAAAACATGGGAGACTTGCAACAGAACCTTTTCAATCTGTGATGCTGCTACAGGATATGTTATCTAAAATATCCATACAGAGAAGGGTAGCCAAGGGATGTGAGTATCTTTTGTCACATTGTGAAGGCTCTGAGTAAGCACTTGTCAAAAGTTAACATTACATAAAATACTTTAAAAATCAGTGAAGAAGCCAGAACGTGTCAGACCCATTTACCACAGCCTAATCAACCAAGTAAGCTCAGATCATTAAACTAATTATGAGTCGCTGAAATAATTAAGGATTCCCTTCTCACGTGTTATTGCTGGAATTCTCTGTTTACAATTGCATAGTAAACACTAAGAATGTGCTCAGACAGTTGCTGGATTTGATAAACAGCCCTTGTTTCTGTTTGGTAGCCTTTGTGCCAACAGTCAGTGACAAATAATACGAACAAGCAACATATGTTCAGAGAGGTTTTCATGGGAAGATCACTTGAGTGAGGAGGAGATAAAAGAGAACCTGATAACTGGCACTTGAGAGTGGCTCTATGAAAACTGTGGGATTCATTTCCAGACAAATGTTCTCTCTATCCTGTTTGCACAGAGCAAAATAACCCCTGATGACTGATTACATTAAGTGGATGGTATATTAACTGGAACTCTGCATTCCTGAGGATTTGTACCACACCAGGTCATTTCTCATATTCATGGTTAATCTAGAATAAAGTCAGAAAACAACTTAACTTTTTCTGACAAACACCCAACAAATTTTATAGTCACACCAGTTGCAGCTTTCTGGGTAAATTGATCCTCATTCATCAAAACACTCTACACAGATACAGATACACGTATTTTTGTGTTCACAATCAACTCTAATACACAAGCTTAGTTGGGACTGAAACTAGACATGTTAAATTCTTCATTGTAAAGACTGCATTTGCTTCTTATATTTAAAATACAGTTCTGACTTCATCTCATTAGTTCTTTTCTGAAGCTAATTTAACCCATTATTTATTACACATTCCATTTCTTTCTTAAAGCACAGCATAAAATTTTAGAATTAAAAGCAGGTGCAGGTGCAAGACTGGCCAGGGCCTAGTCCCAAACCATTAAGTGTCTGCTAACACTCTTGACACATTAATTAAGGTCGAATTTTTGGGAAAGCCACAGGAATCTCTGATCTGAACTTAAATGCTTTCCAAAACAATCCATTATATTATTTATGCAAATCTGCCCTAACAGTACTGTGGACAGTATAAACTATCAGTCCAAATATCAGTCACTGCATGGTGCTTCAACCACAGAGAATGTGGTTTTGCTGAGGAAAATACAATAAACTTAGAGTGACTGAGAAGGGAGTGTTTCAGCTGCAAGCAGAGCCTTCTCCTAATCTCTCCCAGCCCCCTCTCCCTACACTTCTCCCAAGTGTAGGACCACCCCAGACAGACAATGGGGCTGCATCCTCGATCCCAGAGCACAACCCATGCCAAGCAGGGCTAGTACAGGAGCCCAAACAACAATACATCACCAAAGCCCTAGTCTTCCGTGAAAATGATGCCTGACCATCATTTTCACAAGGGTCAGTAACCTCTGTGGGAATGATGGACGTTAATCTTTTCCCTCTCTTTCCCCAGTTACTGTCCTGCTAATCATTAAAGCAATCCTTGGGAAACAGATGAGGGTGCAACCCCTAGGGGCTGAAGTGAATCTATCGCCATTTTCTGGGTGGTGCTGCTTTAGATGGGATTAAAATGGTAGATTTTCAGGAGAAAACATAAAGCTCATTTTGGTTTTGATACTGCTTTTTTATTAATTGCACACAACAAACTAAGACAGAAACACTTAAATCCAGAAAGCACTAACATAACAATGATTTTCATCCTCTTTTTTCTAGGGCTGGCAATTCTTGATACAATTCAGTGGTTATCCAGCATCCCAGATACCATAATCAGAAAAACTCTGAATTCAGGAATTAAGATGTTAAAAATCATACAGTGAAAGGACCACATTTCATAGTTTATTGCAAGGTGGGGGTTTTGTTGGGTTCTTGGGGTCCTGTTTTGTTTTTCTTTTGAAAAATGACCTGACAGAAAACATAAACAGGCATTTGCAGAACTGCATTAAAATTACTCTCTATCTTTCATCGTATTTTCTAGCAATTATGTTTTATTATAAACAGTATAAGTGAAGTTGAGGAAACAATACAGATGAGCATGAACCCATGAAAGATTGATGCAAATTGTTGAGGAGCTCTTACAGGAGACTGACATTTTTCCTTTTGCCTTTTTCTGCACATATGTGCACCTTCCCTGAGAAAAAGGACATTCCATCCCAATTTTGCTATGACAAGTAAACCTTAGTTTATTTTAGAGGCCATTAGTGTCTTCATTTTTTTTAAAATTCAATGTTTATATTTTGCATATTTGTTTATAATGGAAATCTTACCACTTTAGGCCAACATACATCCGTCATACATCCTTAACAATTTTCCACGTTCACACAAATCCTAGCAAAGTTCAACATCAATCTTAGGACTGTGTGGGAAGTGGGAAAAAATCAGAAAAACTGGAATAAGAGAGTAAGTGGATTGCCATTGAGTTTCTTGTGATTCCTGACCTTCCAGCGTAAAATGGTATTTAATTCCACACGAGTGTGCACATGTATGTAAATGCAGGATGTGTAAAGAGAGAGAGAGACACTTTCATTCCTTGTGCACTTCTTCCTGGCAGGCCTATTTCTACAGAATAAGCAGATGTGTGTGTGAGGCTTTATTTCTTGAGCAAGGCAAACCTCAGCTGAAGGGTATTCGACAGAGATGTCATGGACACTTGTCAGTTACATTTCACTTACAATCAATCAATTTCTCTTCCCTTGGTCTCTCTTCACCTGTCATCTCTAATCATCTGCCAAATCTTTTTCACTGACACCACTTCAGCTTGGATGATGATCTATTTCATACAGTTTTTAAAAATTTCTCATACATAAGGCTCTTATATATTTTCTTCTTGCACGGCAAATTAAAAGATTCTTTATATTTTTGATATCTCACAAATGGGTCTGATTATTTTGATATGACTTGACCTTATGAAGAATTCAAACAAAATACCTGTACAGCTCCCTTAGCACAGTGAAACATTTTGAATGTGAAGTTCATACATGTGATACCAGGATGTATTTTTTTGACCTACATAGACTTAGCCCAGAACAGTAGAATAATTGAAAGTAATTCAAAATGAAATTTTTAGATTCTGCTCTATTCCTTTGGTTTCAGACAGGAAAAAAGATTCTCCTCTGATTTTAAATGCACACATATTTTTGATGCCGTGTGATAGTAATGATATTCTGTCTCATAAGCACAAATAGTTCAGTGTGTAAGAAAGGAGAGATACAAGTACTGCCACTAAATACTTCAGCATTTGTGTTTAGAGGTCAGCTGAAAGAACCTTGAAGACATGGTCTTTACTGACTGTCTTCACTTTGAATGCAGATAATTTACTGACACTGATGCTAGCCACACAAGAAATTGAGGAATGTGTTACACACAGTTTTCTTAAACATTTATTTGTCGACATGTGCTACTAGGTCAGAGAGGCAGCCGTGGGGTGATCTGTCCCAGAGCTCACTGAAGCTCAGTAGCCCTGGGGCAGAGCTGCTCTCAGTCAGACAATGGAGCGAGCTCATGGCAGGCAGAATGTGCAGCTCTGGCTGCACAGAGAACAAGCACTGTCTGTTCAGCCCCGAGCAGAGGAGACTGAGGGGACAGCTCACTGCAGTTACAACTTCCTCGTGAGAGAAAGAGGAGGGGCAGACACTGATCTCTTCACTCTCATGACCAGTGGCAGGACCCAAGGGAATGGCCTGGAGTTGTGTAGAGGTGGTTTAGGTTGGATATCAGGGAAAGGTTCTTCCCCCAGAGGATGGCTGGGCACTGGAACAGCTCCCGAGGGAAGGGGTCACAGCACCAAGCCTGACAGAGTTCAAGAAGTGTTTGGACAATGCACTCAGACTTTTGGGGCAGGTGCTGTGCAGGGCCAGGAAATGGACTCAGTGATCCTTGTAGGTCCCTTTCAACTCAGCATATTCTATGATTCAATGAAAAAGAACCAGCTAAAAATAGTACATTCCTTACCTCTGAAAGCTCTGTTCTGGGGTTAAACCTGCCCAGACAGAAGGAAAAGTAATACACTGAGGATCTTTTTCTGAATTAAATAAATATTTATGAGACCATGAAAAGCTAAGTAATAATAATAATAATTATTATTATAATTATTATTATTATTGCTATTATTGCTGTTATTATTATTACTACTACTACTATTACTATTACTATTACTATCACTATCACTATTGCTATTATTATTTCAGGGTCGGCACAATGCTTGCATTCACAAAGCCTCCAGAAGAAAAAGAGCATAGAGTAAGTCAACACCTGCAGCACTGTCCTGTAGGAACCCATTAGGCAGCACGATCAGCACTGTATGGATCTGGCTTTCTCCACCCTACATGCCCCAGTCCTATATCCCACTCACCTTCATAGCTACATCTCAGTTTCTCACCAGTGATGCTGCTGGTACTTTGCAAAACAGTGATCACTTTATTTCAGATACCAAGAAATGAAAGTGAAGGAAGCACACAATAATAGTCCAGTGGGCAAGAACTGCATGGGACACAGAGGATGCAGGGAGAAAAGCCACGTAGCACAAACATAGCTAGCTGAGGACCTGGTTTAGAGCATTACCAAGCTCTGCCTTAGTCGCAAGCCCAGACACAGACTGACAAGAGGCCAAGCCAAAGCAGACCTGCTAGGGTTACTGACACCAACTCCAGGCAAGTGTTGGGGAAATGATTCATGGATGATGAAGGAATCAGGCACAAACTGGGAAGGGTTACAATGATGGTCACAATGACAGTGATGATGCAATATGGCAGTGACAGAATAAGAAATGATACGCCAGTATCTCCAGTATTCTCTTTACATTTAATCTATTGTTGTTTACAAAAACTGAAAATGAGGCAAGTGGCCAATTGGGAACTATGGTTTTTTTGTTTATTTGTCTGTTTACTATGCTGTTTTACCAGCTATGTCAAATAGAGACTACAGTTCAGTCAGTGGAAGAGTCACAGCCATTTTGTTTTTCTTATCTCTGACATGCTGTGTCTTTATCAGTAGAACTGTTTAGATAGTGAACCTCTGTCAAATGGAACCTTAGCTAAAACATGTCCTCTGTTTTATGTCAAAGCTGGCTAATTTAATGCCTTTGATCTTTCGGCTAAGACATCAAGGCCAGCATTTTTAATAACACTCACTGGGCAGAATAAAGTCTGTGTCTGAGGAAACAGGCAGGATAACATTAATCTGTTTCTAAACAAACACGGAGTTATAACAGCTCTTTAATCTAAAGATGATAGATCCTGAGATGGAATGAAGCACCTAAGTGCCAGCCAAGTTCAGTGAAAAGCAAAAAAAGTGTATGTCATAATTTATTGTGACACTGTTATTTTGTGATCTACAAGAAGGCATTCATTGTGTTGGAAGCAACCTGAGAGAGAGATAGCTATTTGTGATCAACTGGTGTATTTGCTATATGTTCTTCCCTTTTGAAAGACTTGACTCTTTTTCTTTTTTTATAAGGATTTTTTATTTATCTACGCAGTTATTTCATTGTCCTTAGAGGAAGTCCAGACTATTAATTAAAAGCAAATGGGCAAATCACTGGAGTACTTTAGGTTACTCACTGGAGCACACATACCACCATTCTGTATTTATGAATGCAGATGTGCAAGCTGTAATACCTTAATGGGCGAATTCAGAACTTACTGTGGTTGAGGAGAATATCTTGAGGTGAAAACCAAAAAATTACAGTTTTGGGAGGCATTTCAGGATTTGCCCAACCATGATTAGATAAGCTAAATATTCTCTTTCATAATGACTTTCCTGGAATTCTTTGGCAACAGTAAATGAGCAGCAATTCATGATAATCAAAAGATGATTAGAGAAAGACATGCCAGCAGAATACAATAAACATTCTGATTAAAATTAGAGGAATTACATATATGTAATTCCAGTGCATTGTTACCAACATTACAATAAGATAAAAAGCATTGCAATAGAACCACTCATAAAGTAATTTAAAAAAAAAACAACCCAGCAAGAAGTCTTCTTATACCCCAGAGAATCAGAATGTTCATGTTTTGGTGCTGTGTTAGAACAAGAAATGTACACACCATTGTGTCAGTCCCCTAGGCCTGCAGTGAAATTAAGCATGACATCTAGACCAGTGTGCTTTTTAAAATTCTGCAAGCAGCATGTTTCATAGCTCAGTTGTAATGACAAGACATGGTAGGCACTTTAAAACCAAATAAAAGCAGTTTTCAAGGGACATAATCACAAGACATTCCAATTTATAAAAGCCTTGTCAAAAAAAAAAAAAAAAAAAGAAAAAACCACCCAAGGAACTGAAGTCACATTCAGACCCAGAATATCTAATGAACTTAAGACATAATTTCAACTTAGCCTTATTGACCTTTCAGAGCTGATGACTTCAGCTTTGTTTTTGCAATATTCTACATCTTCACCTTCTGAAAAGCCAATCTGCAGATGAAATTGCTTTATATCAAGCTGGCATGCTTTGTTTTGTAAGTGCTCCAGATATACTGAAATCCAGTTAACTTATCAATCCAGTGAGCACTGAACAATTTATTGAGTGAACTTCTAGATATTGCTTGTTCCATCACCCTCCTCCCCTTAAAATCAGGAAAGGACAGAAAGCACAAACAAAGATGTGCAGAACCTGGAGGGAAAACAGCCATACAAACATTATATGGACACACTGAAGTTGTCAGTGGTATCTAGCAAAATACAGTTCAATAATAATTTTTATAAAATAGACTGCTAGCACAATGCACAGAAGAATTAAGAAATATTTCTGCATGTTGATAAGGGTACATCACAATGAGCTTACAAAAGACCTATCAGTCATGCCGAAGCAAGCAATCTGGTTTTGGCGTGCTCTCAGCTGGAAAAAAAAGGTATTTAAAGAAATTGAGACATCTGAAGTCACTGTTGGGGGAAAAGCATAGTACTGTAATTATAAACACAATATTTGTTATGAAGGCTAAAACATGTGCCAAAAAATGTGATAAAATTAAGCAACTGAAAAAACTTAAAAGAAGTTCACAGATATCTACTGGCATAAGCCAAGGTTAGCTTTTGCATGATAACATTGTGGATGTTGTCTTCAAATATTGAGATACTTGAACTTAATGAATTCATGACAAAGCAAAATGGTGAAGTATATCTAGCAGTGTGAAAAGAAATACCACCAGAGAGATAGGCTTATGTTGGCTTGGGTTGCAAGCTGAATGTAAGGTAAATTTTATCAAGCTATTCAGAAATTAACAAAGTTTCCAGGAAATACTTGCATTTCATGTGTGACTTCAGTAATTACAGAAAGCATGCCTTCAAATGCATTAGTCTTTCCATTAATCTCAACCTTATTCAGCTGACTTAACCTGATTGAAAGGCAAACCCATATTTCCCACCATCATGGATTTCTTTTGTTGTCACAGAAACTGGAACAGCACATGAGTGAAACATGTCTAAGCAACAGTCTGCATAAATGGAGGATATTTTTTTGCTTCAGCAGACCTGGATAAAGTCACTAATTTGACAGCAGCTTTGAAATCGTTAAAAAATCTGACATCACACCAATGTCAGTTCTTAACAATGGGAATTTCCACAGAGGTTTGTAGGAACCATGTCTTAGTGCAAGAGTGGAGACACCAGCAGGCTGTGACCCAGGGGTCCTGGAGAACCACGAGTGCATTTTTAGTGTTCTATTGACAATTCAGAAGGGCCTGCTTTCATTTCACTTTGAAGTCCTGCAGAAGAAGCACATGAAAACTTTCCTGTTTCTCCAAGTGTCATTGTATTTCACGTGTTTCTCATGTGTCCTATGTATTCGGAATGCCGTTCATCTGACATGCTTTTCACAGTTGCTTTAGGATAAGATTAGTTGTGTGCTAGAAGCATCTGTTTTTTCTTGGCTCTAAGGGACTCCAGAGCCACTAGCTGAGAACCTGGTATCTTCAGTGCAAAGAAATATCCATACCATAGTTTAGTCAGACAGATGCCATCTGTGGAATTCTTAGTACAATGTGCTTTATTTACAAGTACATACTTATTCTGAAAGAAAGAGGATTACAACCTATGTAATGCAATCTCTTCCTTCTAGGATCTCAGTCCAAAACTAATGCCTGCTTACAGGAGAAAAACTCTGCTTTGGGAATTTACCCCTGTCAGAAAAGATAACAAAAAAACTACTAAACTTGTCCAGCTATCTTTTACAGGAAAGTAAGCATCTTCTATTGCAGCAGTAGCTGGATGTCTTCTTGTATCATAATAAATTAGAGGAGTCAGTTGTTTTCCCTGACAGAAATTTTAGACAGAGTAAATTAGCTGAGCTCTATGTTTGTCTGCACAGTGTTGTGCACCTTCAGCACTCACCAAAAAGTAACCTTTATTAAATCAAACATCTCTGACTTAAAACAGCATATTACAGTCATTTTTGAGATAAGTATGATAGGAAATTTGGAAGAATACAACCTGACAATCTTTTCATGACTTTTTTGTTTGATATACAGATGTACTTCATATTGTTTAATAGTCTGGTCTGTGTAGAATATTTTATTTAGAGCTACAATGTACGGAGGGAAAATATTTTTTCCCAGAACAGATTTGTTAAATAATCAAAAATAACAAACCCTGTGGAATAAAGAGCCTCATCCTGAGCAGATCTTGAAACTTGTTATTTTAATGTTTTTTGATACTAAAGTTTTACCCTAGCTGTGTAAGATATGTTGCCATTTCACACTCCATTTCATATACTGGGAATTTTAAAACCAGACAATGACCGCTTTCTGATGAAACTGAGGTTTTCATGCCAAACTTCTTCTAAACATATTTCTTAATTTATTGATTAAAACTTGTTTGAGCTGTCTCCAGCAAACAGATACTTGGATCAGCTAGCACGGAATCATCCAACATGTACTAAAAATTTAGCAGATGCCCTGCAAGCATGTCACGTTCTCCTGTCCCCTTGCCCACTATTTTTTTTTTTTTTTTTGATTTGTTTTCCAGGATTGCTCCCCTTTTGCTAGTAGGCATAGGAAGCAATCAGAACTAACTGCAGACAGAGTGCTCCTTTTCAGACTAGTTTTAGGTCTAGAGAACAGGGATATATTTCCCTCTCAAAGTGCTGTGTGGCAAACACAGAGCATGCAGCATTAGCCCAACTTTTCTTTTTGGGTAAAAGGGTGCCAGTGATGCTATGCTAGCTTTCAGCATCTGAGGATCTGTTCTGCTCTGCTGCCACTGTTTGATCAGGAGGAATGATAAATGCATATCCCCTTGAAATAAAATCAATCTGATAATTAGCCAGGTCTGCCAAGAGGACTAAACTGACATTTTGCCATTTACTAGTTCCAGACATGGATCTATATTTGCCCTATGGGAGCTAGCATTGTGAGACCATGATTCAATAGAACATTTTAATTACAATACAAGTCCACTAAGCTGATCTTCCTTTCCATGACTGTCTCAGAAAGAAGCTGGTCTATGATTTCAGTCTCCTTCCACAAGACACAGTAATATCAGGCATGTCCTCAGCAGTTTTTGGAAAATATTCACTCAGCCAGGAAGACCCCTTCATGTAGGCTTCGTATGTTTTAAGAGAGGGCTGCACGGATAAAGTTTTTTTACTGATGCAAATAAGGGTTTGTTTCACAAATATAGTGTCTGCAGTCTTTCAGGAATGGTGGCACGCAACATCCTCAATATCTGCAGTCATGGAGGGAGAAGGGAAAACCTCCCTGATAAACTCTTTCCATTTTGGAAGAGCCACAGTAGCCAGATAATGTATTTTGTTGAGATGAGAGTGTTAAGAGTCTCCTAGGTCAGCACACAAGAGAGATGACTCAGGGGACAGAGTTACTACTGCCCATGGCTCACTGTGCTAAAACTGATGCATGAGTGAAGCACCAAGAAAATGCCACCTCCCTGCATTCATCTTGTCCTGGACAGTCTTCCTCCCTCCTCCTTTCTCTCCCATCCTCATTCCTCTGCTTCCATCTCCACGTTCCACTGAGAGAACTGCAAAAGGGCATGCATAAAGGCTGTGGCAGAGATAACAAGGAAGAGGAAGAAGTCATAGCAGGTGTTGAGCATTAGAGTACCATCTGGGGCTGTCTAATACCAGCTAAAATACCACAACCCACAACTGCTCAGAAGAGTGGCATGCCATAAGTACTCAAGGTCAAGCAGGCAGAAAGAAAGGAAAGTAGAAACTCTGGCTCAAGCCTGAAGATATTTTCAGGAGCCAGCAAGGTTGACCTATGCTATTAATTACTAGGCAATATTAATACAAGTGCCAGCTCACATTCTTTCTCTAATTACTTTCACTGATGTATCGTGACATCTTGAAATCGCCCTTGACTCTGACTGTGTGAGCCAGATTCCAGAAATGTGGTGCAAGCCACATTAGCAAACACAGGAAAACTATAGACCCTCCCTATCAAGATTAAATTAAGCTGAAATATTTCTCACCCTCCTCACACAAAAGCTGAAACGTCCTGAGGCCACCAGCACACACTGAAACTCAAGTACCCCTCAAAGCCTGGCACGTGAGCCTCAGCAGGTTATTGTCAGCATTTGAAAGGTGAACCAATGTAACTCATCCAGATTTCACATCTGCTCTTTTATTTGTCAAATGTTCCCCGAGGCTGGCATTATTTACTTATCCTTATTCTCTATCAGCTGGAACTCCTGGGGGAACTTAGGGATTCTCCACTCCAAAATCTGGACACTGGTAAATGTTTCTCCAGCAATGATCAACTGAAATGCACACATTTTGTGTCTGGCTATGCTGTGACAGATCAGCTAGGAAAACACCTCTAAGATCCTTTAATGTAAGAATGCATTTGGCTCTGCAGCTACTCTTTTACTGGGAAAGTAACAATAAATCAGCATGTAATTTTTTAATTAAAATTTATAATATTTAAGGTTTCTCACATGCTCAAACTAAAATATGGTGAAAATCTACAAAATTAGACTTTAGATAATTGAAACTCACTCTTTTCTGCCCAAGCTGTTTTTAGTAACTTATTTGTATAGCTCTTATTAGGTAAGTTTTGATTCGGCTCTCTGGAGGCAGAGAAATGCTAGCCAGCTACTTTTCCCTTGTAGTTCACAACGTTGAAAAAAAGTGTTATGGCTCCAAATGAACTACTCAGATGAAGATGAGAATGGCTAGCCTAATTCAGAAAGTAACTTGTGAATTATGCCACTGCATCATACAGGAGAGGATTTATCCAGAACTGATGATGGGTGCCATGACCCACCAGGGATGCCATGCCTGGCAACACTGCAGGTCATTCATACTGTCTCCTCAGAGGTCCAGAGCTCATATTTCGGAGTTTAAAAAAAAAAAAAAAAAAAAAACAAAACCAAAAACAACAAAAAAACAGAGAGCCATGACTGATATTTTAGAAAGCACATTCTATAACTCCTTTTTAAATAGATGTACAGCTCATAATGGTATCATTGGGAGAAGAGAGATCTTGAAATTCAGTTGGGCAGAATTGCATTTAAGTTTCCCACATTTCTATTTCATATGAGGTAGGTGATTCTGAAGAGCTGAAGCCAACAAATTGAATCACAGAATGACTAAGGTTGAAAATGTTCTGTAAGATTACTGGGTCCAGCAGTTAATCCAGCACCACCATGTCTCCAGGTGTCACATGCACACATTTTTTGAACACTTCCAGGGATGGTGAGTCCACTGCTTTCCTCAGCAGCCTACTGCAATACAGGAAGTATTGGCAAGGACTTTGGGCTCATCCAGCTGGCTGACCATGGGCTAAATGCTTTTTAGGAGTCCACCCTATCACTGTATCATCTTGTTCTACTGTCAATAAATGGACTTTTGCATTTCTTTTACTGGCTGAAGTTATGTTTAATCATCATTTTTTCTTTGTCATTCTTCAAATAGATTTTACAGAATCAATTAGTTTTAGTTAAAATACTTTTCTTTAGTTATGTTCTCTTCATACATGCTAGGTTTTATTAAACAAAAAAGGGTCAGTGAAAAGAGTGTAAGGAAATCTGTGCAGTTACATGCAGTGCGTATAAATACATACACCTTTTGTGTTTGTTATTGCCATGTTGGAAATGCTGAGAGGAAAACACTGCTGTAATATTATGAGCACAAAAGCTATAAGGCTCTTACATATTTTCATGTATGTTGCATATTCAAGGTCAGCAGCTACCAGTAGGATCACAAGCATTGTGCAGTACTCAGGGGTCATATCTTGCACTGTAAGCTCTTGGTGTTAATTCTTATGATGCTAGGAAAAAGTGGGTGTGCTGTCTTGTAATGTGGAAGGGATAAAACCCAAGTGCTATAAAATTTCTTCCCATATAATCCAAAACCACACCATGCTTTGTGAGCTCTGCATGTAGGTTTGTTCAGAGGTTTTGGATTCGGTCATTGGTATCACAAAGCCAATACCCCATTATTTCTAACCACTATGATTTTCCTTATTGTAATACATAGGAGTCAACTGCAGATGGAGCACTGCAAGACAAACTTCTGTACAGATGTGCCCTCCTAGGCAGCCCCTGCTTTTTTAAGCAGTCTGTTGATTCAACACAGAAACAACTCAGCTCATTTTGCATTATATCTTAGAGTTTTGAAAAGGTTGCTTTTGACATAGACTTCTTTAAACTAGATCCAAATGTCAGTGCTAGGCTTAAAAATATTGGCCTCTCTTCAGAAAAGCATGCTTTATCACAGATTATAGGCATTAGAAAATAAATTATGGAAAAAACCTGTGATATCATCTTGTCTGCCCCCATGAACATAGGGTTGTTCTCTACAATATATGTCAGGCAGCTTTGTTCTTTCTAGTTTAAATGACTCTTGGGCTTTCATCAGACTCTTTCACAGTCTAATTTATCTTATTATCATGACATCTATCCAGATAGACAGTCTACATTTTACTATGCTATGTTTCATCCCACAGTTTTGAATTGTTGTCCTTCATTCTAAGTAAAGAATCAGGATTTTTTTGCGTGGTGTTTTCTTAGGACATGCAACGAATTCTGGATTTAAGTATATAAAATATAAGTGGGTCTCTAGTGAATCCAATTGAAACTCTCTCAAACAACAACAGTGCTCACCATAATGCAAACATCTCCACCTCAGAACTACTCAGAGAAATAAGTTAGCTCTTTTCTACTAGTTTTTTTTTCAAAATGAGCTTTCTCATTGCAATTTTCTGGTTTGGTTTGCTTTGTTTTGCTTTGCTTTGCTTTGCTTTGCTTTGAACTGCAGGCTGCACACATCTGTTCAAATTCAATAGGTACATTTGAACAGCAGTTAAATAGACACAATTGCTTTTATAAAAGTGCGTCTGTTGTGCATTTCTTCTAATAATGTCTTTTTAATTGACTGGTTTAAAAAAACACCTATGCTAACACTCATGTTTGCACTGTCATATACTCCACAGCATCCTACCTCTGATCTTGGCCTCACACAGTCACATGTCCTCCAAAGCATTCTGCTTCATGCACCCACACACCCTTCAGTAAAAATCTAGTGGGCAACCACCTTAATTAACAAGAAGTGTTATCTAACTAATCTCCTTAGAGAGCATAATCCTGATTAAAATGTCCAGGCAACCAGTATTTAATGGGATGAGTAAAAACGTGGATCTAAAGAAAATCTATGTTTTCAATTGTCCTCAAATGATAAAACACTGGATTCTAATTCTGAAGGCTTTTTACAAACAGCATTAACTAAAAAGAAACAGAAGACTTCACAACAGTTTTTTGTCTACTGCACCATCAGTAGCTTTTCAAATAAACATATAATGTATCACAACAGACATCAGTGGTACATTTTCATTGGGCTGGCCACTGTACATGTGTGTGTAAATGTGTATAGGGATGCTGTTCACAGATATTCAGACATACAGATATGTGGACTGGGTGTTGTGCTGTTGTGTTCATGGGATGCTCAGCACCCAAAAGAGAGAAATGCAGATGGGAACACCAAATTAGTTTCATCTTTTGTACCAGCAGAAGAACCAACACTTTTGTACCAGTAGAAGAACCTTAGCTGTGCCCCATGAAACAACAGCTGTACCTATCCCCTTTCCTCCTGTCACTCAGGCTTTCTTTGTTTGGCATTGTGAACATACACTTTGTACTACACAGTGTGTGGCCCAGGGACTCCTGAAGTAGAATTTGCTCCACCTCTGATGACAACTCTTTGAAATACTTCCCTGCTCAAAGTAAAACATGGCAGCAGATGCAACAGAAATGGCCTTACTCTAAGCTAGAGTTTGCCAGTGTTTGCTAAGCAATTCTAAGCATACTAAGCTGTCTAGCCTCTCTGCAGTCTAAGTATGAACTTTATTGCCTCCCCTCTCTTGAGCACCCTTCTACCAGAAGAAAAGCAAACCTAAGATACTTCATAGCCTTTCTGGCATCATGACAAATACTACTAGCAGGTATTTTGTACTATAACCTCTGCCTTCTATATTTCACTTGCTTTAGTACTTACTGGTCTAAATTCATCACTGCCAGAAATCCATTGATTCAGCAGAAGACCCTTCGACAGCAACCTCTCCCCCAATTTTAAGTGGCTGCTGTACATGCTCTGCCTCAGTTCTTCATTGACAATGAGGTCCTTGAAAAATGTTTATAGAAATATCTCCATCCCATTCACTCTGCTACATGGGTATTTATTCCAGGAAAGTTCTTCATAGTTTCATTCAGTTCATTTCATTTTACAGTGCTCAGTTGCAAAGATCTGACAGAGAAAATGCATTTGTTTCTGCTGGAAGAAATTACCACTTTTCTTTCTTTGCTATGGCAGATATCCACCAAACCCAAAACATCTGCACTGGCTACTGGCTTCAGTAACATCTGCATAAATGGAGCCAGAGATAGAACCTCAGAGGAATGCAGGTCCCTGAGCACCACTGATAGAGCTCCTACACTTGAAAGCACCTCCTGCTCATGGTGGCTGGAGAAGACACTATAGCAGATTCCTACTTGTCCCATAAATATTGGAGATCTTGTAGTACCTTTGAAGATAAATGTCCCCAGTGCCTCTGTCATCATGTAGCCTTGTTGCAGAGTTTTGGTGATTTCACGTGGCCACACCTGGGCTGAGTTATATATTTGCCATGAATTATGCAGAGATCAGTACAGTCACGGAGTGGACTGGGGAGGGTGCACAGCTGCTCTCCTTGCCTGTGACATGAAGCATGTGCCACTTAGGAGAATCAGGGACAGTCTCCTGCCCCCCTCCCCACCATCCGCCTGCAAATCCCCTCCTGGATTAAGCAAGTTCAGTAAGAGGTTGTCTGTTATCTGGCTTTATTTCATACAGATTTCCTTTTTTTTNGCCCTCTGCAGTGTCTTTTTGGTGAACTTTTATAATCTGTCTTGGCTTCCCGTTAAAGACTGGTAAAGGCCCTTCAGTGTGTTTGTGTGAAAATACAATGTGTTTGTGTGTGCCTGTGTCTGGGGGGGTGGGGGGGTGCTTTTGTAAATCTCAGTAGGCAAATGACTGTAAACTATTTATTTTTCATCTTGTTTGAATGATCATCTACGGGCATTATATATAACAAAATTTACATTCTAAAATGCTTTCTGGAGATTGTAAAGATCCAGCCTTGCTTGCATAAACTTAAATCCCTGCACAGTCAGGATTGTGTGAAAAGATTTATGCATACTTATCTCTTCTGGGTGGAAAAGAAAGCAGAAAAATGTCTCAAAAAAGGAAATTATAATGGATATAATTTTATAAGAACAGAATAATAAAGAGCAGCTAAAATTTCTCACTCACCCACAGAGACTCATGACATTTTCATGGTTTGCAAACACAACAATTTCATAGTCACACAGCTGCCAAGACAGTCGTGGATTATAATCTACCTCACAAGTCACAGTAAAGCAGCTATGAAAAAGAAAAAATTATTTGCAAAGGATTTCTTCACTATTAAGCCAATTTGAATGTTACAACAAACATATCAAGCATGTTTTTTCACATATATAAAAATATCTTGGCCTATTCCACAACACTCACTTTTTCTAAAAATGAAGGTGCTTGTTATATTCTGTGTAGCCCTATCCACTCCTGGTAATGTTATAACGAATAGCTTAGGACTTAGAGACTGCAAAAGCGACTCCAGTTACTTTGGAAAAGAAAAAAGCTATATAACAGGTAAAAGTGCTATAATTTAAAATAATTCAAGAAGAGAAACATGTTTAAGGAACTTCAAAACACTTCTTTCTTAAATCAGTCATACGGCAAATCGCAAAACCATTTTTAGATTCTCATATGTTTTTTCAAGGTTGTTCAAGTTGCTTTGCAAAGTGCCCAGACAGGATGAAGGGATGGGTCTGTAGGTTGCTAAGTTTATGGGCTGAGGTTAGTGAAAAGTCAGCCGCCACCACCCTTGAGCACTTCCTACTACACTTGCCCTCCTGCTGCTGGCAGGCTTGCTGGGTGAGACCTGGCTGCTGCAGACAGGTGCTCCCAGCGGCAAGGGCAGAGCAAGGAACGAGGACCCGGTGCAGGATGGGGACATCCTCTCGATCCTGTATCCCACCCACCAGCCAGCAGCAAGCACAGCCAGCAGTCAGAGGAGTGAGCAACAGCCCAAATCAAAAGGCACACAGTCTGATAGTAAAAGCAGAGTTAATAAGGGCATGGGCAATACTTGCTTTCCTGTATATTCTTCTCTCCTGAGCTTGCTGTAGACACCTCATTTGGTAAAGAGCTCGGGCAGGCATACAAACACAGGTGATTCTATAGTCCCTTTGCTCAGAAATTACACTTCAGCACAGCCCCAGCCAGAGGCATGGAGGTTTGCTGGAAGCTAGTGGAGAGTTTGCTGGGAGCCCTGGCCAGCTGAGAAGCCATGCTGGCCTCAAGGTGCTGTACAGAAATGCAGCTGCTGCACAGAAATGCAGCTGCTGCACAGAAATGCAGCTGCTGCAGGCACAGACTGTCCCCAACACCACACAGCTGCTTGTCCACCTGCAGCCACCAATGTACCCCAGCCAGGCTGGACATGTAGTGGCCTAGCCAATGCTGACAGCTTCTGGTCTTCTCAACCAGCTGAGACAAAGCAACGTCATTTTCCCACAAGCTATGTCTTCAAAGAAGCTATGCATGTTCCCTTAGCCTGCCTAACCAGACTGAAAAACATTTCCCTCTCTCTGAAAAACGTCTGAAGTGGAGCAATTTTGCCAGGAAGATCTGTTGTCTAACCTATTGTGCCTGGTATGAAAAACCTGGCAAGAATCACAGCACTGTGCTGCACCCCAGGCCATGTGGCACAGCATCCTTCATGGGTGCTGCATCCCCTTCCGCTGCAGCACCTCCTCCTGTTCCTGCATCACATCTATGTGTGTAATCCATCAATTCTGACCAATATATATGCGTTTTGTTACATTTGTAGTGGAAAAGTTCCTCTTTGCAATTATTTTTCCCATGCATTATATGTGGTGTACAGTAGACAGACATACCAAGCTGAAAAATGTGAGATTGCATGCGTACAATGCTAGACTTGAGCTAAAAAAATTAGGCTTATCTTTGTGTCAGAGCACAAATCAAGGGAGTTCATGCCTGTCCATCATATGCAGAATAAACACACACAGAGTATTCAAGTGGTCCCAAAGAGCTTTCAGTTTCTTTTGCCAGTTAAAGTATCCACATATTTTAAGGCCATGCTTTGACCCACTTAGACAGCTGTGTAACCTCAGGAAAGGTCCCCTAAAGTTCAAAAATTATTTCATATAAAAGCCACTTGCTAACACCAAAATATGTTTTATAAAATTCTGTTGCACACTCATTCTAGATACCACAGGGAGAAATAAGCAAACCTTACAACAGCCCTCCTGCAAACATCCACTCAAGTATTTAAAATTACATCAGTTCTGTGTACAAACATTTTGCTTTCTGTGAATAACAAATATTATTGCAATATTATTGTTTCCAGTAAACTGGAACAGCAGAGCCTGTACAAGCAGACTGCAGCAAAACAGAACAGTCTCCCAAGTCAGTGTTTAACCAGTAATGCCACCATGCTCCCACAGCTAGGATACAAGTGACTGAGCACTCACCTGGAATGGCCACTTGGAAGACCTCTGCTAGTCCCAGACCTGCTAGCCAGGTGTGTGACCCTGCTATAGCCTTTCAAGTGACCTCTATATTGTATTTGACCTTGGCCACTTTTCCAGACCTTTGTATGTCTTCTCCAGGTGGACTGGAAAATCTTGGGACCTCAAGAGTTGAAGTCTGGGTTTCAGTCCTGCATGACACCATACAGGAGCACAATGCCTGGCTTGGCCCTCCCAGTACCACCAGAATTTCATCATCATGTGAAGGGGGTGGCAATAAAGAGGTCTTGTAAGTCTCAGAACTATCATGACTACATCAAAGCAATAAATGCTGCTACAATCTAGATTCCTGACAGGTTGCTGACAAATCTGATGCCCCTTGGGCTGTGGTCATAGTGTGTCTGCTACAGGATCAGGTCGTTTAGCCCAGTGTGCTTGGCTTTCTCCTGAACCTGCCTTTGCCTCCTGAGCTGCTTGACTTCATCTTCTGACAGTGAGTGCACTACATATAGCAAGATACCAGTTAAGTGTTTGTGTTTTTGTTTGAGTTTCATTGGCACATGTTTAAATTGCCACTTCTGTGTAAGTGCAACAATGCCAAACCACAGACTTGCATGCTCCATTACTGCTAATGCACTTGTCACCTTGCAAACCTGAAGTAAAGCTCATAATCTTGGGTAAGATATCAGTAGGAGTCCCAAGTATGCGGGGAATGCAGGACTAAATCCTTTGTGTCATAATTTACAGTTTGCATATTACAGACACCTTTTTTCTGTTTGTTTCTCATATCTGGGGCTCCAACATAACTTGATAGTGAAATGTAAAATATTGCTAATCAAAGACTTTAATGGACACATACCTTTAATTATCCTAAACACAAAGAAGTTAAAACACATTAAGCTTTTTCTGTATTTCACCAGTGCAAATCTACTATCACAAAGGTTTTCAGCAAGGCTCTCAAAGCTTACCATTCATAGATTATTAGTCATGCTCTATGCTGTTATTTGATACCTGGAATGGGACTTCATTAATTTTTAGGCATTCTTAATGAACTGCATAATGCCAGAGATTACTGGTTTCCCACAAATGAACCTTTCTTCTTCCATTTAAAAGGATTTAATGGAAAGTAATATAAATGTTTCTACTTAAGAGCTGCTCCTGCTGGCTCGTGGAGCCAAGTGCTGATCCCAGCCCACCACCTTCCGGAACTCTGCAGAATCACAGGACTGCCTTAGAGACTGGTCTGCAGGAGTCTGAAAAGGACTGGAGACCAGGGGAGTACTCAGAGGAAATGTCCTCCACTGCACACTCGTCCTGCAGATTGCCAGACAGCTGCTGGTGAGGGAGACACTGGTCACCTGGCCAGGAAAACCTCTGATCTGACCTGGAATAGACACTTCTTTTTTTCCTTATGGTATCTTGTAGAATAAACAATTAACAGGATTTTTTAAAAATAAATACAAAAGTGAGGATCTGCACAGAAATTTCTCTTTATCACTGTAACACCACAAAAGTGACAGCCCCATCTCCAGCTCCCTGATGTCAGACAGGGTGTGTACCCAGGAGACACACCAGCACCCTGACTCAGCAGGTCTCCACACCCACCCCATCTGCTCCTCCACAGGCATGTCTGGCTCAAGCACTCTGACAGGCTCATCAAACCAGCCTTACACCATGCCAGAGGCACTGAACGCAGCTTTACACCTGGAATACCAGAAGGAAGTTTCTGGAGGGTAACAAGACAAAGCTAGAGCATGCTTAGGGTGATAAGCGCAGTGAAAGACTCCCCACACCTTTTGAAGTCCGCACGAAAATCACTCTTAGATAAAAGCTTTAATTTGGTTTAGTTAATTATAAACAGATTATCATTTGGGAAAACAATACCCGTAAACCCAGTTACTGTTTAACAGTCCACAGAGCAGACTTTTAAGTGAACTGGCTTGTTAGCAAATTTGTTTTACAGGGTGCTACTGATATCCCAGTAAGTCACACCATAGGAGATGCCCTGATCCCACCAAAGTTAAGGGCAAAAAGTCATATTGACTGAGCAGAGGATGTGTTTGGCCTTATAAAACCGGGAGCAAAGCAGAGTAGGTCCTCACTCTGCCTTCCATTCCATGTGGATACCTGTAAGACAGAGCTGTGACTTTATGCTTTTCTCTAGTCACAGTTTATGTGCTGACATTTCAAGGGAAGTTTTGTTCATTTAGAGCAACCCAGATCCATTCCCACCAGTAAGCACAGCTGACTCCTTCTCTCTGGTTAGTGCTCTGACTTCTCCACACATCTCAGCTTGGTGCTAACGTTCCAGACCTTGCAAATGGACTCCAAAATTATATGAGGAGTTAGTATTGTGCTTTAAATAGTACATAGTACTTTAAAAGCTTAATAACCAAATTATTACTAGTGGATTTCAAATAGAAACTGGAGATGAAGGTTGCTGGTATCCCTGTGTTCATTTTGGCTTCCATTCCCTGAATTGCAGGCTTACCAAGCAATACTGAGGGTGTGAACATTCAGGCTTGTGATACATCCGCGAAGAAAGCAGGGAAGCACAATTTACAGCTGGAGCTGCTGCCTCTGCAGTGCTGGCTGCTGGCAGAGCTCCTTACAGACGGGGGCACTGCTGCTCCAGGCGCTTTGCAAGGGGAGAGGCTCGTCCTTCCTCCAAACCACTGGCTGTGTGATTGCCTCAAATGCGTACAAAACCCTTGCCCACTTGCCAGTGTCCTCTGCAGGGGCAAGAGAAGATCTGCAAGCTGAGTGTCTGCTTGTGACGGCAGTGTGGCACAGAGCAGGAGCTGCCAGCTGCAAGCACCGATGAGCTCTTAGCCCCTGCACTGTCAGATCTCAGCCCTGCTCTGCACTCCAGTAAATAACATTTACCTAGCACTTGAATATATGTTTCACCCACTCTCTGTGGTTTCACCAAACTTTTGCATTCACCTAATGAACAACAATTGAAAGGAGGAGAGTTAACTACCCTACATACAGCAAAATGCTGATGCACAGGCAAATGTGGTCAAACAAACATGAAAAAAAATGCCTGTTTCTGATACTGTCTCTTCCTCACTGTTCTGCACCACTAAAAATTTTTCCAAAAACCCTAACTACTTCTGACAGAATAAGAAGTCAGGAATAGTTTGCTTAAATTAGAGATAGTGTAAATCAGCAATATTAAAGCTACAATCTTTATCTGCTGCCTATACTAGCCCCTAATTCATTTGTAGCTTTGTTGTCCTTAGGCAGAGCTGCTTTCATAGCTGCTGCACACAGGAGACCCTGAGGAATTTTGAGACATTTCTTTCTTCTAAAGAACCAATAGAGAAATTCAGTGACTCAAGCCCAGCTCCCACATCTCAGCTTTTCTGGCAGCATCTGAGCTGTGATATATCTTCAATAGCTGAGGCACAGAACTGTGTTCTCCTGGTGCTCAGATCTACATGGGGGAAGGTGTTTTGCTAAAACACTGGCCTTACTTTCCTTCTCATGGAAGTAAAGGGGAGAAGATGCCAGCTCTCAAAACACAAGACACACCCTGGTTTTCAGTGCACGACACCACAGGAGCTGGGGACACCAGTCTCAGATAAGGTGCCTGGCTTTCGTGCTGCTGAAGGCAAGCTAAGCCCCAGGCAAATGTACACAGTGCTATAGGGAGTATTGTGCCACATGTGGGACCCGGAAGGAACCAGCTGCCATGTGTTCCTCCTCCAAATTCCCTGGCTGCATTCCTGCAATGCACCTCATTCTTAGGCTAATGTACTGCAAGAGTGAGACTGAATCAGAAATCCCCAAAGCCCATCACTTTCATCTCAGGAGCAGAATGCAAATGGGCAGGTAGAACTGTGAGTACTTAACTGACTGAATTAGGCAGAGGGGGTGGAGGATCCAGATAGCTGAGTAACCTGCACTGCAGCAGTGCCCAGGGTCAGAAATCCTGTGTACACAGAGGACAAAGGGCCTCTTGTCACATGCAGAAAGCAAAGGTCACTTTTGTGGTCTTTCAAAGATCACTAGGGGTGACTATTTGCAGATCAAAATTCCTGACCAGAGATACGTCTCCAGTGCCTCCTCCATGAAATAAGCAGCCGTGGCAGCTGTTTGAACACAATCAGGGTATTAGACTGGACTAGACTGGACTTCACCTGCTGGTGCCACCCCTGGAGCCACCCTCCCACCAAGGAGATGCCAGTTAGGAGCTGACCATCTGCAGGATGGTCAATACTCTGCTCCCAGATTGCACACACAGCACTTGCCACATGGTGGATCCCTCCTCAGCATAAAAAGGCTGGCCTGAGACAAAGCAAACCACAAAACAGTCAGCAGTAGAGAAAAGGCATACAGCCTGTCACTGGATCCTCTGTACTGCCACATGCCTCTTCACAATTAATCAGATCAGCACATCACACTGCCACATATTGAACAATTTCAGTTCTGGTGTTTCATTTCAAGCTGTTGAGGCTGTGTTGCTTCCAGGACCATGTGATCCTTTCCCAAACAAACAGTTTGAATCAATGTTTAGAAGCGGATGTCTGGGACATGAATGAGCTCCAGATACTACTCATATAGTGTCCATCTGTAGGTTATGTCTCTAGGATGTGCTGTAGTCACAGGGATTAGTCAAAACACCACAGCAGAATAAATACAGTAAATAAATAGTAGGGGCTTCTTAGGTTGACCAAACACAGGTATAGCTTAAGTATAGGTCCTGCCTGCATTTTTGGATTTAAAATATCTTGCCTTTCCTAATTTTCATATATTATGTTGCCTTATTTAGCAGTAATGATGTGTGTCTTTTAGTGCACCAGTGCTAAGTAAACTTACTATACCCCTCCCATCCACTAGTCAGTGCTGGTAATCTACTGTTCCAGGTAAATTCCAAGTTATTATTATTTCTTTCACAGAAATAATGAAACAAAAAGCAAAGCTCACCAGGATGCCCTTCCCTTAAAGCACAGGGGCTGGATTCTCAACTTAGGAAGGCAGAGGCGTGGTCAAAAACGAAGTATGAAGACAGTTTGGGAGTTACTGGGTTTGAAGTTATGGACCCTGGGGGTCTGACAACATCCCCTGTTGCCACGGTTTAACCTAAGCCAGCAGCTCAGCCCCATGCAGCCCACAGTAGCATGGGGGAGAGAATTGGAGAAATAAAAGTGAGTGAACTCATGAGTTGAGAAAGACACAGTTCAATAGGGAAAGCAAGAGCTGCACGCACAAGCAAAGCAAAACAAGGGATTTATTCACCACTTTCCATGGGCAGGCAGGTGTTCAGCCATCCCCAGGACAGCAGGGCTCCAAAACACATAACTGTGGCCTGGGAAGACAAACACTATCATTTTGAACATCCCTCATTCCCCCTTCTTCCCTGGCTTTATGTGCTGAGCATGGCACCACATGGAATGGGATACCCATGTAGTCATTTGTGGGCAGCTGTCCTGGTGTGCCCCCTCCCAACTCCTTGTGACCCCCCAGCCTCCTCACTGAGGAGCAGAAAAGGCCTTGACACTGTGTGAGCACTGCTCAGGGAGAGCTAAAACATGCCTCTGTTACCAGCACTGTTTCCAGCAAATCCAAAACACAGCCCCATACCAATGCCTTGAAGAAAATAAATTCTGCCTCAGCTAACACCAGCACAGCTGTGCACGGTGTGTCTGCTGCCCTGTGCTCTTCTAGCTGACTGTCCACTTCAGCTGCAGTAGTTTGCTGCCAGTTATTGTCCCTTCTTTGCACCTTAACTAAGTGTAATTGGGTAGCACCAAACCGAGGTGGGAAGGCCCTGTGAATCTGTGTTCTCTGTGCTGGTGCTCACTCAGGTGAACACATCATTTCACAAGCCAAGCTCAGGCCCATGTGGAGCAGGCAGCACGGCCACAGGGCTGTGCCCAGTGGTGGGGCTGTGGTCAGTGGCAGGGCCGTGGTCAGTGGCAGGGCTGTGCCCACTGGTGGGGCCGTGGTCAGTAGCGGGGCTGTGGTCAGTGGCGGGGCTGTGGTCAGTGGCAGAGCTGTGCCCAGTGGTGGGGCTGTGGTCAGTGGCAGGGCTGTGCCCAGTGGCGGGGCTGTGGACACTGGCAGGGCTGTGGTCAGTGGCAGGGCTGTGCCCACTGGTGGGGCCGTGGTCAGTAGCGGGGCTGTGGTCAGTGGCGGGGCTGTGGTCAGTGGCGGGGCTGTGGTCACTGGCGGGTCTGTGGCTAGTGGCGGGCTGTGGTCAGTGGCGGGGCTGTGGCCAGTAGCGGGGCTGTGGTCAGTGGCAG
>VXAC01001431.1:348603-423451 GCA_013399225.1 Rhipidura dahli
GCAGCCCGCAGCACGGCGGGCAGGGGGGACCGCGGGACCCGCGGGGCTCCGCACATGCTCCGTGTGCCAGCCCCGCTCGCACAGCCCCGCCGGGATGCGAGAGCTGCGGCATCCCCGAGCCGCGCGCAGGCACTGCCACTCGCTGAAGCCAGGGCATCTTTCAGAACCTCAGATAAGCTTCAAGGGACATCCTTTTAGGGGAGTCCATAACAGAATATAATGTTTCCGTCAGGCTCTTGCCTTGGCAACAACCTGCAGCCGTAAAGCAAGTTTAATTCTCTAAGAGGAGGTCTGGTGACAGCTATCGTTTCACTATGTAATATATGAGATTCTGCCCTTAAAACCCTGGAGTTGGCATTTTCCTGGTCTGGTTGTAAATAATGAGATAGATCACAATGGATTTCAGTTCCTCATCCATGTTTGATCAGCACAAAGGTAAGTCACCTGCTACTAATTTCAAAATCATTTGGTCCTCCAATGCGTCCCATGCAAATGTACTGAGATTACTTGACAGAATGAATAACATAAATTTTTGGGAAAGATCAGGTTTATTTTTATTTCATGTAAAGGAATTTCTTCAATCAGTTTTACACTGGATGGATGTTTCAGTCTATTGCTACAGTGATTTCTAAAATTTAATTTTCAGCAGAATAGCAACAGCATCGGCTACTCTTATGCTTAGCACTGAGAGATGTATTCTATATATTTATTTTTATATTGTATGTTGGTCTTCTTGTGGTTATAGACATTAAAAACAGTTGCAGTACTACCAAACAGAGCAGTTTAAAATGGAGTAAAAAATTTAAGAATGCCTGGTTTTCCTAAGTCTACACTAAAAGGACTAGAAGCTGATGACTGAAATACTTTGCTTTAGGAATTTAGCTGTATAGGTGAGTATTGCCATAAATGTAAATTTAAGATACCACTAAAATCCCCAACATAAAGATTTTCTATATTGTAAGGTTGCTATGGAAATACAAATGTCTCATTGTCTATTTTGAAGTTAAATGTTAAATTTCACATCTTTATTTGCCAATACAAGCTTCTATGTCTTACGGCTTAGTCCGCTACAAGTGCAGCAGCATTCCTTTTATGTTCCCAAAGCAGGACACTGTCATTGCTTGATTATGCATGTTGCAACAAATTTCTCTTTTAAGTTGGCTTACCAAACAATATGTGTGCAGTGGCCACAGTTTGCAGTGCAGACCCACAAAATATCCGAGCTGCCCTGGCCACAATGGCCCCACAACAAAGAGGCTGAGTGCGGAACAAAGATGAAAGCAGGAGGAAGACAAGATACTGCCCTTCAGTGCTGGGCGCCACAGGTTGTATTTCATGCTTGCCTACACTTCTCTGGTATACAGCCCATATAAAGTGGTGGGTTTATGGCTGTCTTTCAGCCACAGCAGCACTCAGAGCATCAACAAGTTTTGGGAGCATTGCTCTACACCAACCCAGCTGGGACCCCCATGTAGTGGGGGACAGGTGAGAAGTAAAACTGAGTGACAAGAGAGAAGAAACTACTACCAGCAAGTATAAAGGAGAAAGGGAAGTGCAGTGCTAGAAGGGGGATCTGTACTGCAGGCATAGAGACAGGTACTCCTAAATCATGTGTGAATTGACGTAAGGAGCAGAGGTGTGGGGCTGACTGAGCTTCTGCAGCTGCAAATAGCCATTCCAGCCTCTGCCTCTGCAGCACTATGAGATGCTCTGTGCCACATGCTGACCCAGTAGGGCTCAGAGGGGAGGCAGAGGGGAACCCCTGCATGCTCAGTGCCATTGGGATGGCTGTCAGGAAGTGGTGCCAGGAATGAGGCTGGAATATCACCAGTGCTGGGGAAGGCAAAGCTAAGTCTCCAGATGGTTTAGAGGGCAGAAGGCAATGCAGGAGACTGCAGATCCTAACCAGTTCATCCAGACAGAAGGGAGAGAGTTGGGAGGCAACATCTGCCTGTACGTCCCCTTGCCCCTCATCTGCACCCCCGCTGCTGCCAGGCCACTCTCCACATTGACCCATCCCAATTCCCATCCAGCATCATCTGCAGCCCATGTCACTCTCCACCTACATCAACTCCCCAGCCAGAAGGTCCCTTCAGTATAAATTCATCATCTCTGCTTCACCAGCACTGCAGGATTGCGTGCTCATTAGGTGATTTGTGACTTACTGCTTGCCTTCCCTGCTAGCTGTGTGGGAGGTGGATGGGGAGCAGGAGCACAAAACTCACAGTCATGGGATACTGAGCTCACTGGTTACCATGTAAAGAACAGTCTATTCAAAAATTACAGTGTGTAATGGATTTTGTCTAAATACCATCTTAATGTCTTGGCATATTATTGATTTAAGAAGGCATAATTTTTTTAGCAAGGAGAAGGGGAATGTCTTTCATTACAGCGATTTATAACAAGGGAATAATACAAACTATCTTTCAAACACACTAAATTACTCTCTGTTGGTCTGAAAAAATAATTCAGCTCTCCCCACGTACCCTATTTTCTCCATCCCACAGATCAGAAGACTCTCTCAACTACAAATAAAAATAAAACCCCAGCATTCCAAGCTTGAAAATCGTAGTCTCTTTGCAGCACGTCTTATAGTACTGCTCAATAACATCTTATAATACTTACAATGGTAACAGCAATGTGGGACTTATAGAAGGCAAGCAGCACCAGAAACCCCTTCCCTCCTAATACTGCTTGGCACCATTTAAATAAATGAGTGCTGTTCCTGTCTTCAAATGTTTACCAATTTAACAGAGAAGCTAGACAAAGGCCTGGTGCATGCACAGCCAGGCACACACAGGGATTTTTGCTTTATTAAGCACTCAATAAAAACACAATAGTAGAGAGTAAGTTACAGTTTTCAAAAACTGCACTCATCCACCTCCCAGTGGCCCTTGACACTGACATGCTGCTAACAAATAAACTAGCCAGTACTGTGTCCTGAAACAAGCTGTAGGAAATCACGGATAGCCTTTGGCTAGTGGTGGAGAGATTATGGAGAGAGGGTAGTAAATTACATGCCTAAATATTTCTTCTTCCCTGTGAATGTGAATTATCCTATTTTCCCATCTTCAGTTTTTAATACCTTGTGGTTTAGCAAATCCTAAATCAGCCATTGTCAAGAGCATGTACACCAAGCTCCAGCAAACTTATTTTTAAAAATTTATTTATTTACTTAAAAATCCAATGCTCTAGAAAGCATGGACTTATGAACCTCTAATGTGCACTTCATAAAACAACACATCAGTCAACGTCGCAAATTGTCTAAAACATGCATTCCTCATAGTGCAGTCAGAGGAGAATTAATGTCATGAGAAGCACAATTTCATTGCTCTGAATCCTGTGGTCATTCTGTATCTCTCTTTATATACCTCTTTTTCTGACCAAAAGAAAACTACTTTGCCTTGAAGAAATTATATGTTCTTAAAACACTTATTTCAGACAGATTGGTGTTTAACTTTGATTGTTTCTGAGGATTTTAGCTCCACCCTGTACATCATTTAGTCTTTTCTTCCAGACCTTTCTATACCACAACTGTCAGCCTGCAGTTTCTCCCCTGCCTTTCTCTATACACAAGCTCCTAAACAGATCTTCTGCCTTTCTGAATCTGACTGACAGCTTCCTTTCCCCAATAGCACAGCAATTCTCCAAAATAAAATGGAAAATGTTTTTGAAATGTGACTGGAATCTACTGGCATTTATAGAACTGCAAGATAATGATGGAGTAACTCTACCACATTAGAAGGTGAAGAGTCAGGCATTTGGCTGTTCACAGTCCCTTTATGCCACATGGTGCTTGTGCCCCAGCCCCAGCCAAGCTTCCAGCAGGGTAAGCTCACAGAGAGGGGGGCACAAGCACTCAGTATTTCACTGCTGCCTTCTGCAAAATGCCCACTCTGAACCATTCCTCCTCTGCCCAGGAAGATGTCTTCAAAAATAAATGTCCTACTAGCTTTGTGCCAACACTTCTTCATTGCTTGACAGAGTAAGCTGGAGGAAGATTAAGTGGTCATGTTGTTCATCTGGAGCCAAATGCATCCAGCACAAATGGCATCCAAGCTCTCCCAGCATTTGCTGCTCCCTGTCATGTGAAGCATCAGAAGACCATTTATCTGTCTTTCTTCTCACTCCCCATCCACAATCATACAGGCCGTGTTAAAGAACACCCCACTTGAAGTTGTGTCACCCGGCAGAAATGGAATTTGTGTCAGTCTTCTTTATTCAGATGGGCACTCATCCATTCCTCCTGGCCCAGGCTCCCTCACCAGTGTCACTGACCACTTGACCGCCCAGAGGCCAAGCAGGTGACTTGCTTCAAATACCCCAGCGGCAGGACAGTCTGCAGCTTGGCAGCCTGATGAAAGCTCCTGGTGGAGCAGCCTGCTTCCAGGCTCTCTGTGGAGCTGGCAGCAGCCAGCTGTTGCAGTAGCAAATAGCAGAGGTAAAGGAGGAGAGGGGACTCTTTGCTGCAGCAGTCCAAGTCTCTACTCCCCACCAGGAGGGTTGGGAAAATAAAAGGCAAGGAAGAAGGGCAACAAAAAGCACAGAAAGGCAGTTACACGACCTTTTATATGACAAGAAAAGGGGTGGAACAAGGGGATAAACCAATAGGAAAATGACATGCAGTGACAGATACCTAATTACAAGGTGTTTGGGGGGGGTCTTATTTAAATGAAACAATGGGGAGCATAACAGAACAGAATCTTCTGGAAACTATTTGAATAAACATAAGGATAAGGTAGCATGGGGGAGGAGACCCCACTAAGATTGGCAACCCTGGGGCGTGGTTGGTCTTTCAGCGCTGCCCTCAGAATCACTGTCAGACCTGCCCTCAAACCCACCATCCTGGGCAGGAAAATCCACCCATTGGATGTCCTGGTGGACACGAAGGGCAAAGGTGGACTGGGCCACCGCCACACACCAGCAGGGTGACAGCCTGCTCCACCTGCCTCTCCTAGCTCTGGCAGCTAGGACTCATGGGTGGGGAAGTGTGAATCTTTGTGGCTTCATGCCACCATCCTTTCACAGGAAGGGAGCCTGTGTTCTGCAAGGAGAGGCAGGGGCAAAACTCTCTTTATTTATCCATCCATCCATCGTTTTACTTCCTCTCCTCATACAAAAGGATAATTGCTCTGGGGAAAGCAGACCGAGCCCAGCACAAGCAAAGGGGAGGTGTCTTGGTCTTATCTAGAGGAAGAAGGGCAGAGATACTCAGAGACCCACATGAAGGAGTGCACCCTTGTCCTCATCTTCCTGCCAAAGCACCCTCCAGGTAAGCAATTGCTCTGCTCAGGAGATGGAGATTTCCCTTTTGTGGCTGGATTTCTCTGCTCCTGACTCACAACAGGAATACTTAACAGTACTTACAAGGCAAAAAAAGAGCACAAAATTTACACATGTAATGCATCAAAGGAGGTGAGGGCCCCTTTGATTCACTGTCTGCCTCAGCACATCTAAGGGTTTCTTTCCCAGTGCCAGCAGCATCTTCTCTGTCCCATACCCACACAAAACCTGCACAGCTGTACACAGCAGCAGCCGTGAGAGGAGCTGTGCCAGTGCTCAGGGCTGGCACCCCCTGGAACCTCCAGAGACTGCACAAGAGAGGCAACACAAGCGATCAACCACTCAGACCTCAGCTTGTCATTAATATGGTTTTGCTGAGTGTACCAATTGTGGGAGGCATCTGCAGGTCTGACATAATAAGGAAATATTATTAACTGGACCAGTGGTAAAGTCACTTCTTTTTTTCATGTACTAGTCACTGATGATGACTCTCCAGAGGCAATGACTCCTCATCTCTGGATCTCCCAAGCCCACAGGACAAACCTGCTGAGCCAAATGAACTGTTGCCTCAGCAATACATCCCTCAACAGAATAAAAATCAAGTTAACATTTTTATTCACAAATTTTATGAGGTGTGTAATTTAAAATACCAGTTAGGAGAGAGAAAATAAATTAGATTCTCTTTAGCTGAAGAGCAATGGAGAGAGAATCTGTGGCAAAGGCAGATTTATCTTCAGCTTTTTAATTTTCCCAAGCCCACAAACAGAGTTTCAGCTTTGACAGACTAACCTGTTCCAGGATAAGAGCAGATTGTGTTTCCATGGCAGCCAAATTTTGAAGTCCAGCGTGCTGATTGCACCCAGTGAGAGAAGGTCACATGGAGAATTAGGCTAGGCTGTAAAGCCCAGCATAGAGCTCACACAGGTTCATCCAAGACAACATCTAATCACAATGTGAGTAGTGTGGCTAATAGTTAGGATAATATTTAAAGATCTTTTATCACTAAAAAAAAAAAAAAAAAGACAATGTTTAAAATGTCATGCTATCTCTAGAAGTTTGACAGTACAGATAAGTCACCAGTCACTTAATCTGTCTTTCCTTTGATCAACTCTCTAGTGTGATTTAGGCATTTTCTCCAGATAACAAGATAGTGCAGTGGCTGAACAAGTGATATGTTCTAAAGCTCTGACCCTGTCCTGGTGTACTTGGAATAGAGTTAATTTTCTTCTTAGCAGCCAATACAGTGCTGTGTTTTGCATTTAGTTGTCAACACAGTGCAGTTTTAATTGTTCCTAATTAGTGCTCACCCTAAATCCAGGACATTTCAGTGTCCCGTGCTCTGCAGCAATCAGGTGCCCAAGAGTCTGGGGAAGCATGGCCAGGAGAGCTGACCTGAACTGGCCAAAGGGATGTTCCACACACAGACTGACATGGCCAGGGCACCAGGACCGGAGGGGAGCTGCAGGACGACAGGCTGGGAGTCGGTCGGCAGGTGGCAAGCAACTGTATTGTGCCTCTCTTGCCTTCCTTCAGTTTTATTAATCTCTCTCTCTCTCCTTTTATTACAATTATTAATGTTGGTTTTGTGATGATGATGATGATGTGTTATTTCAATTATTAAACTGTTCTTATCTCAACCCACCAATTTTACCATTTTCTGATTCTCCTTCTGACCCCACAGGGGCCAGGACAGTGACTGAGCACTGGGGGCATCTGGGTTTAGACCCCAACAGACCCTCAGCCATTGTGAACAGTACAGCTCACTGCAGCTGTACTTCTTTTTGAGTTAATAAGGATCAGAAACATTAGACTGTTTCTGACCAAAAATACATATTTAAAGCACTTTACCATAACATCAGATTTGACTCTGCACCAAAAAATCTACTTTTTGACTCCTAGAGTTAAGAGTTAATGGTCCACTTGAAGTATGTGGAACATGAGATGACCAGTCTGAAAGGAAGTGAAAAGCAAAGAAGCAAAGAGAAAATAGCAATTATTTCTTTGGAAAGAAAAGTCTGAGGAATGTTCCAGAACAGGTCCTGCAAGGCATCTGCTTTAAATAATAACTCACACTGTAGCTGCCAGGCAAAATAAACCTCTCCTGGGTTCAAAGCAATAGTCCACTTTTCCTTTTTGCAGGAATTATCAACACAAACCTCTGCTGCCAAAAGTTTACTCTCCTGAGAAGAGAATCCCCTTGGACATTGCAGGGAAGTGAAAAGCTTCAGTCTTCTGACTGGTGCAAGGATAAGACTGAAACTGAAATCACCTGGGTCCTGATTTCATCCTATCTCATAAATGTGCAGCCAGAAGTATTATGAGCTAGTTCAGATATTACTTTTTTTTTTCACAAGTCATGTTGTTTCTTACAAGAAGTGTAAACTTTCCAGAATTTTTCTTAAGTCCTTTGAGTGCCTATGTTTGAAAGTTTTTGGAAGAAGTTATGATGAAAAGCAAGCTTCAGATGACTAACAAAAACCACAGTGCTGTTTAGATACACTTTGTTCCACTCCAAGTTACACAGTCATTTAAACTCAGTGAGACAAGTGTCATAATTGTCACTGTTTATCACTTGTACTTGCTCTCTGTTTACTCATGGACGTGCTCCTTCTCTGCAGCTGATGCAGCAGAAGAGATCGACTTGGCTGTGGTTTACCAAGCAGCAGCTAATGGTGATGTGAACACCCTGACTGCCGTGATCCGAGAGGATCCTTCCATCCTGGAGTCTTGTGACAGAGAGGGTAAATGAAAGCCCAGCCTGTTCTCAGGAGATCTGTTGCTTCAGCTTGCAATTAAACTTTCCAATTTTTTATTAAGATTTTTGTATTCAACGGATTATATTTAGTAGCCGAATATGGGAAATTTGAGTTATTCTTTGGAACATCCACTGGAAATGCACATTTTGGATAATTCCGTCTCCCTATAATTGTAAGATATTTTTATATTATTACAAATAAACTGTTTTTCTATAATTAGGGAGTACTTTACCATTAATTTAGTTTCTCTTATTTAGGGAGATGCTGAGAAACTGGTGGCATTTCAGGGGAGGAAAAAGAATATTTTTACCAATGCCAAATTACATACATTCTGCACAACTCTAAAGCAAAGGTTATAGTAGGTGTACAGTCACAGTATGAATGGTTTTGTCGAGTAATTTTTTGCCAAAGGCTTGGTCATACAATCTGCAATGATCTAAATGGTCATTTTTATCTGTGCTCATTTTGTGTTCAAGTTACTATTTAATGTTATTACAAATTATTGTACATTGGCTGGGATTTTTATGCATGTGTTTCCTAAGTTAATAAGAACCACAGACCTCTGGAGGCTGTTCTCAAGGATGACTTTTTTTGTCGGAAGTATTTTCTTAATTGTAGTTTCTTATAAATGTACTTTTAAATCCTTATTATTTTTAATTGCAGCATTCTTATATGAACACTGCCTTTTCTAATCTTTAACACCTTTTACCAAGCTACCAATTTTTCTTACACTTAAAACAAACCATTCTAACTATTATCTTTAAAACATCTGCTGGTTAGTAGGGAAAATTCACTCAAAACAAAATACTCCCAGTCCAGTTCGTTAATGGGAGAGAGACTAGGTATAAAAGGTGGGTGGAGTAGGTGGAGACAGCCTGGTCAACAAACAGAAGCATTCAGCTCCAGAATTAACTTGTTTCCTAGGCTGTCCATGCAAATGTAACTGGAGACCAGTTTTGCAACACAAAACACACGGCTCATATCCTGCACTTATGTCAGGCTCTGCATGACCTCAGGTTGAGTAGCACATTTCCTCAGCAATCTCATTGAGTCCAGTAAGAATAATTATTCTTCAACTACATATGAAGTTTCTAATAGTCTTATCATTTCTAACACTCATGGTTATTCCCAGCCTAGCTTTGTCAGATTCTGTAGGAAAATCTCTTGCTGTTTTTCTGCATTTAACAGAATGGAAGGAAGAGCAAGCAATTAAATACTATACTTCATGAAGAAATTTGAGTATTAGGTTTAAATGTAGATTTCAGGGGTTTTACAAAACAGAAAAATTTTGCAGGTTCTTATCAAAACAGGAAATATAATATCCTACAGCAAATCCACACTTCAAATTAAGTTGTTCTCTGCATAAAGGACCAACTCACACTTTTATACCTTTGCAAGGGACACCACTTGATTTCATAAGTCTTTTGAATACACAGACAGAATGGAGCTGAGTTTTGAGAAAATTAGACAAGCACCATCTGGCTACTAGTCATTCTGAGGAGTGTCAGCCTCCAAAATGGTGTACAAAGCCAAAAGTTCATTTTGGGAACAGAGAAGCACTATTCCCTCCAGAAGCACAGTTAATGAGGCAAAGTTTTTGCTAATATGGTCATGCTCTTTTTAAAATCAGTGGTCAGTGACTGGCATAGCAGTTACTTCCTGCCTAAAAAAAGCTGAGTACAACCATTGGACAGTTGTCAGAGAAAGGATTTGTTAACTTGCCAGTGTTAACATTAGAAAATAAGAATCTATACCTTACAGACATGACAAAATGAAATTGTAAAATAAATTTGGCTTTCTTCCCCAGGCTGCACACCTCTGATGCATGCTGTGTCTGGACGCCAGGTTGATACAGTGAAGCTTCTGTTGAAGATGGGAGCCAATATTAATACTCAAGATGCTTGTGGACGTACCAGTCTGTCTCTGGCAACATACTTGGTACCAAGACTTGGGGGACAAGGATGGAGAAAGGGAGTAAATGTGCAGACCAAATAAGATTTCTGCTTATGGGTATTGGTTTGAAAACAAACCAGTGGGAGGTCACACGTCAAGACTGAAATTAATAGAAAAAATTAAAAACACGCAAAATAATATAAGGAAAAAGCACAGACAAAGTTAGATACAACCTGATACCCTATTAGGGTGGTCACAGCAGTCCAAATGAAGTGATCCAGTTGAAGCGATGATCCGATGGAAGGTCCAGTCTCCAGCTGAAGGTCCGTGGTGTCTCTTGTCCTCTGGTCACCCAGCAGACAGGGCTGAGGCCAGACAGTTCTAAGGGCAGCTTATATCCAGGTGGGAATGCCCGGCTCCCCCCTCCTGGGTGGAACATCTCACAATAGGATAAGTCCATGGGTCATGTGGTGGTTTCTTGATGGCCCATTGTCTGTTATCAGGGGTGGGTCGTTAGCAGGTGATAACAGCTGATGGCCCACTGCTGGTGGTAATAGAATACTTAAATACATCTATTTTTAACCTAGGACATTATGCTACAGGAAAAAAAAAAAAGGTGCAGAACATTTGGTTCTAGACAACAGAGGAATCGGTTTTGAAACTTTAGTACAATACAAAACTAGAGCAATGATTATTACAAGAGGATGAGGATTTCTGTCAGAGACTCCTGTCAGAGTCCTTTCTCTTTTGGGTTGTAAAATCAGTGCATGATATGAGGATCTCACAAGATAATCACTTTTTTCTGTGCACTGGAAAGTTCCCTCTTAATAGGCAGATTGACTTCTCCCCCTTGCATAGTCAGCATTAGATATTTGTGCTCAGGTGAGAGCTTTCCTGTTTCACATTCTGGTGATCAGCAGGCATGTGTTCCTGCACACCACAGGAACCAGGGCATTGCTTCTTTTCAGTGTGGTGCCAGACTTTGGATGGCCATGTTGATAACTGAAGTTCGAGGTGCTGCAGGTGCTGGTGCACTTGCTCAGGCCATGAACAATCCAGTCCCCTGATCAACCCACATGCAAGTGGCAGGAGGGGCAGCATCCCACAGAGACATCTGGGTGGGGAACTGTACTTCAGAATCTGTCTGAAACAACAAGGACAGTCCTCTTTTCCTAAGTCTTCCACTCCTTGCAGGAGGCAATTCAGGTTTCAGAGAGGGAATGGGGACCAAGTTAGCCAAGCAGAGTGGGCTTCCATTATTAATGGGACAGAAAGGAAGAAGGAGTGTCCATCTGTGCTCCATAGTATGAGTTAAGCTGCATGACTGCCAGCCCATTTAAACAGACACTGTGGCAGCCTAATTAAATGACATCCCTTGCACCTAGTTTCTTCCTGAAAATTCAGGACAAAAACAATGTTCCCGCTTAGCTATGCAATACTGAGCCAGAAAATAAATGTAGAAAATAACAAAACAGGCAGTCCCATCTAGTGCAAGATGCATGCTCCACTTACTTGAGAACAAACATTTCCTCTGCAAGATATTTTAAAAAAATCCCATAATTAGTGTCATGCTCCTTTTTTCCTTCCTCTTTTCCCGGAGGGCAAAAAATATTCTTTGGAAAAAAAAAAGAAAAGACTGGAAAAGATTTAAACCACCCAGGCTTCTAAGTTTCCATTTCTGTTTCTGTGATGGATATAACCAGAGGTCCAGAGAGAATTCAGCTGTGATGTCTGTCCAAACAAATGAATTCAGGAGAGTTGCACAGTTAAGACTGCGTGTGGGACTTGGTGGCCTTGTACTTCTACCAAGAGCTCCAACAGGGATGCTCTGATTCCACCATTCCACATATTTTCCCCAGAAATTCTCATAATGCCAATCCCAAATAGCTCATATGGGAGGGAACGGTCTTTATCAATTACCTGCTGAGGTTTTAACAAAACACTTAAACTTATGCTTGATTTTGTTCAGACTTAAGTATATGCTGAAAGATTTATGCAGTCACAACCAGACTGTTTACTTGCTTTTATGATGAGGTGATCAGTAGAAGGTTTTAGTCCAAGAACTGATTCATCCCAGCTGTTTTGGTGCTATTTTCAGTCTAACATTGCCACTAATACAAACTTCTGCAACAACATTTAAAAGACCACACTCTAAGGCTTTTTACCATTGATTTGCTGTCCTTGCTAAAATCTCACAAATGAAATGAGATTGAGTGCTCATGTTCTTGGTTTAATCTAGCATGATTGAATTCACATGTAAGAATACATGTAGCATTTCCTAGTGATACAGGAATTAGCAGATTTTTAATCACTGTTAGTGCTTTCCAGAGCTGCTGAAAAAAAAAAAAAACAACAAAGAAAACAACCAAAATACTGCGTAAATGAAACACCTTTTCAGAGAAATGAACAACCTATGCAGTTTGAGACCCAGGCTACAAAGGGGAACTACTTTCAGTGCTGAGAAACCTCCAATGGAGGAAAAAAGTCCAGTTCCTCTGCTGGCAGAAATGGCTACAGTCACATGCGAATGCCAACACCAACAAGAAAAGATCTGGCCTCATACATTTCCCTTTCCTCTTTGATGTGCTCTAATTTCTTTCTTAGGGCTGGCTGGAAGGCTGTGTCAGCCTGCTCAGGAACGGTGCTAAGCAGAACATACCTGACAAAAACGGGAGGTTGCCACTGCACGCTGCCACCGCAGAGCCTGATGTGAGGTATGTGCCTGGCCCCCACAGCTTCTGCTGGTTTAATCTCATGGGAAGCCAGCAACCCAAGGAGAGCCCACATCAGGAATAATAGATGTGACAGCTACACTTTTGATCTGCACCTTTGTTTAGTGGTTACCATGAAGGGGGTAGAGAGCAGGAAAAACATTGCACAATACTTGTGTACCAGAGATCGATAGCCAGGTAAAGTGAGGATCCTGGTTTAAGTTTGCAGTAGCTGGAGGAATAAAAATAGTTATAACAGAGGTTGAATCCCTGCGTTTCCCCTGCCCAACTACCCTTCTGTCACCTACCCACATGAAATATTACAAGACTTCTTCTCTGGACTTCTCCTCTGAATAGCATGGCAAATGTGAGAAAAGTTTTCCACAAGACAACCTCTCTGAAAACCCCTCCCATAGAGGGGAAGTTAAGGATTGGTGGTCTGGCTCATTTTTAACTACTTTTACTGAAGGTAGAGTAACAGCTACAGAGTGTCTTCACAAGAACTCTTAAGATATATTCTCTTTGTCTGATTCCAGCCTGTGACAATAGGAAGGTTTAATAAATTTTGATTTGTACATTTGAATAAATTCACTCAAAAATCTCTCCTACGTAAATCATGCCAGAAGGTATAGGAAGACATTAGAAACAGGTAAAACTTTCAGTACATGCAATATGTTCATGTGACTTAATCACTGAGTCAATTATTTTGTTGCTGTAACTACATCGGACCAGCCCAGACATCTGGCCATTTCTGCTGATCTTGTTCTGCAGCCTTTTTTTATAGCTTTATTCATTTTCCTCATTATTTTTGCTTCTCATGCATCACTTGAAGAGAACAATTTGAGTTTTCTGAAAAAAAAAAGGTCACTATCATTAAACAAAGCCAATACAGAAGAAGAGAATGTTTGTACAACACCACACATGTTGCCACTTGAAAGGGAACACTAACCTACTCCACCAGGAGCACACTGGGTCCCCTGAATGTTTTTCACCTTCTCCATGGATACAGGTAGACCTTTCTTTGCTTTGCACAGTTCTTCTTTTCCTTTCTCTTCCCACTGGGTTTGCCCCACGCCCAGACATAGGCCTGGAGCACTGCAGGGGAAGCTTTTCCATCATGATTATTGTCAATTCCTTGAATCCTGTCATTGCCTAAAGAGAATATGCAGTGGCCAGCTATGAAATGCTTTTGCAGCTAAATTTTAAAGTTGGCAGTCCACTGCTACAATCTCACATGCTGGAGGCAGCATGGAAAGACAGAGACAGTTCATGTATTGATTTTATAATAGATTTACATGCTCCAGTGCTTCCTACAGAGCCTAACAGGCAAGGTGGAAGGAGAATCAATTCCTGATTTATGCTTTTAAGAGTAGATATTAGGAAAACCTCAGCTGCATGGTTGGATATCTACATATTTAAATGGTAGCACTTAAGCTGCCATAATGGTCTAATGATGTAACTGAGTCAAAGTTTCTCAGTGATAAAGATTCTAGTCAAATAATTAGATTTCTTTCACGTACAGTGGTTTCACTGATCATATCTTGAGCTGAACCACAGAGCCTTGTATCAGATAATAAAACTATGAGATAAATGGGTTTTACAAGCATGTTATCTCACTTTCTTTTTCCTCACTAGTTGATATTTACCAAGACCTATTTTCAGACACTGTATTTCTGAGATTCTAAGTAATTTTGCTAAATGACCACAGAATCGTTCTTCACTTCTACAAACTTTTACCAAACCAATCACAACAATCCTAGTATCATCCTTTTCAGAGGTCCTATAATATGACTTCATTTAGAAAAGGAGGCGTAACAACTCTTTTCTAGAAGAATTTGTATCCATATGCAAATGGATTTGAAATCAAAGCAAAATCCCTATCCTGGGATCTGCCCGAACATCACCCTCTTCATTCTACCTTATTATATATATATATATAANCTGAGGAAGATGTTACCTATAGATAAAATTTTCACTGGCAGAATAGCCAAAACCATCCCTAAGCAACTGTAAATATCTTCTTTTGAATAATTTACATATCTAGTTCTTTGTTACCGGTAGGGAAGAACAAATTTGACATGCAGCATTCACAACTTAATTTAGTGCACATACTTGAGTACAGTTCAATTCAGAAAATACACTGCAAGTGGTTGAAGATAAAAAGCAGCAAAAGATTTTCATTCAGTCTCCTCTGCATGGCAATAAATGCAGGATTTTATAAATTTTTTTTCTGCATTACATTTATCAGATTTCCTTCCTTATTCTTCATCATCTTTTAATTTCCTTGCTAAACAGCATGTCTTCTTAATGTCCATGTTGTGAAGGTTTATAGCAAATTCACACTTTCAGGTGAGCCACAGTTTTGCACAGTGATCCACTGAGGATACATCCTTCCTTTTGCTGGAATCATAAGAACTGTAGGTTCTTGTTAGGATTGGCTTTGTTACAGCATGTGACTGGATAGTGTTTTTCATTTCCATAGTCCAGCCACGTCCATCATCCAAACACTTAGCATCCTGCTATAAAACACAGCCATATTTGCCAAACCTATAGTGATTTCAGAATATCTTCACAAGATACCAAAAGAAAAAGAAAATCTAAATCCACTAAGTGTTAAAAATATTATTGTGCTTGAATAATATTTCATTCATACTTTATTGTTCCCTCCACCAGAGGGAAGTGTTTGTAGTCCAATATTCTGTAAAATGTGAACACATGCATTTCTATGTTTTATGCCATAATAACGGCCCTATTCCAGCAGACATACTGTAAGGCCTTGTAAAATATTGGGGTTTGTGTGTGTAAACATCCAGCAAGCATGCTTATACACACATACACCCACAACTGTGTACACAATATCACATTACTCTGAGAGTTAGAGTAAAAAATCCTTACAGAAGCTGGCATTTCTGATACTTTATGGCATTATAAAATAGGCTGACAGTGAATTGCTAAGATACCAAAAACTGCACACATGTATAGTATTATACATTCTGATTCTAGCCTGGTAATCAGCACAAGAGTTAATGTGACTGGATCTTCTTTTCATTCCAAGCTCTAAACTTCTGTTGTTGCCATAAGCCGTAAAGTCCTATTTGTTTTTCTCATATGACAAAGCTCAAACCTAAGATACTCACCTGTGCCCATCACTAATACTGATTTTTCATGAAATTGCATATTTTCTTTTTTAAAAAACTGACAGTTTTTCAGGTTTAGTCAGGAGTACAGCACACTGATTATATCATTGCTTCCACAGGCTTCTGAGCGTGCTTCTGCAGCAGTCAAATCTTAGTGAAATTAATCACCAGGACAATGAGGTGAGTGAGTTTGTGCTATAAGTCACAGTCCCTGGAACTGAGGGCATACAAGCCATTCAATTTTACAATGAGACTTTGCAGTATCAAAAATTTCTATAATGCTTTTGCTGAACTCTGCAAGGTATTATGTCATTTTTTCTTCTAAATGCTATGCACCTGTAGGCTAATAGACCTTGTCTGTATTCAGCCATCTGTGAGGTACCTTGAATCCATCTCTTAAATCATTTGTCAAGACAATAATTGCCCTTGACTCTTCTGAAGTCAGACACTGGACCGAATCATTACCTTTACCAATCATAAGTGTTCAGGGCCTGGCTGGATGGAGCTCGGAGCAACCTGATCTAGTGGACGGTGTCTCTGCCCATGGCAGGCAGGTTGGAACAAGATAATCCTCAAGGTCTCTTCCAACCCAAGCCATTCTATGGTTCTGTGATTCCTTGATCCTTGATCAGAGAGCCAGCATTACACAGAACAGTCATGGAAGCGCAAAAATTTATGCTGTTGTCTTCCATATGAAATCATGTCCTGCGTATATATATATAGTGTACATAGGAAAGTGTTAACTTCCTACGTGTTTTTCTCCAAAGAGAGGAGCCGAGACCCAAGAGAGATTCTGAGTGTCTTTTCATATGTTTCTCTTCATTCTAACAGTTGCTCAAGGATGTGTCTCTTATCCACAGTGCCAGAATGGCCAGAGAGTTGTTAATTTGTCCCCTTTCTTATTGACTGAAAAGTTGCAGACCCTGCTCACAACACCCTAAACCAGACTTACATGCTTTCTCTTGGTGTAGAACTATGTTGCTAATGCATTGCATGGACCTGTGGATTATCATTTTGTTATATTTTGCTGTAATGCACTGCTACATGCAATTTGGAACTTTTAGTCCATCTCATTGTCATTTGGCACTGACAATATATTTGTTCAAGAGCCAGCCCTGAATACTCATGTTTTCTGAAAAATGTAGATCCACATAAATGATTGCAACTAATAGGGCTGTTCTCTCGGCATAAGTAAAACACTTCTGTTTACCCATCTGGCACTTGAGAAAAACACCCTGATGAATGCATGAGCGCATAAACACTAAGAAATACATCTGGAGGTTTCATAGCTTCCACAACTGTGTCTTTCTGTGGGTTTGTTAGTGAAGCCTGTGAGATGACAACGTGAAGAAACATTCCCTGTAAAACCCTTGAATCTGAGCAAAACAAGTGGGTTTTTTTGTATTTCTCACATTCCCATTTCTTGGGTTTTGCCCTTTTATGTCCCCTACTACTCCTTATTTTTATGAATGTGCAATTGCTTGGGTGTCTCACCTCTAAGATTGTATTCTGCTGGACATTCAGCTTTGACAGTTCTGATATTACTCTCATGATTCCACTCACAAACAGTAGTGTATCTACCAGCAGATGCCACTCCAGGGTGGTAGCACTCTGCACAAATGCTGTGGGCTAGGCAGCCATTACCTGCTGCAGAAAGCCCACACACGTGAGCTCCTGCTACAAACAGCTCAAGGCTCTTGGCTCAGCTGGGCACTCCGAAAGGGCATGTGGAAGGTGCCAAGTATCAGAAAGGAAATGGAGAAGAAAACAGGAAGCTCTCTCTGAATCCTTGGTGCTGCCACATGGCTACAAAAGTAGATTTAAAAAATATATACAAGAAAAGGAACAGGAAAAGGACTACAAAGATTATAAATAACAGTTTTAGAGCAAATTCCTTACATAGGCAGGCTAACTAGAACAAACTAACTATAACAGGACTTTCAGCTTGGCAACTGCTTCAGTGGGATGATATAAACTCATGGTATCATAAATTGCATGGAAATGAAAAGAGAATTATTATTAACTCATCTGGGGTTCTTGCATATCAAAATATGGGACATCTACAAAAATTATCAGGCAATAGTTTCAAAGAAAATTAAAATAAAAACTTTGTCAGAAAATGCATCATTACCCTCTAAAGTGCTGGATGTCAGAGGAAGTCTTTAGTCTAACTACGAAATAGTAGGTGGCAGTATATTGTCAAGCCTTCATTCTTGTGTTTTTACACTAAGCATCTGCTACTGACCTCGCTGAGTCTTGTCACTGTACTATAGAGATCTTTGAAAAACTATCTGCAGTTTTACACTCTTATGTTACAGCTGATTCTGCTGGCTACCACAGCAGAAACAGAGAGAAAGTTGATTTTTCAAGGACCTTTTTTTGGATATCCCAACAGACTGAGAAAGGATGACAGAAAGAAATTGTAGCTTCTCCTTCTTCAGTGATTTTCCTGCTCTCCAGGACTAGTGACGAGTACTCATTTCCCAGCTGGAAACCACTTCACAGAAGCCTCACAGATAATGTGTGTCCATCAGCAGTACTAAGTCACCCATGTCTACTGACAGCAGTCAGAGCTCCCATTACTTTCAGCTGGTGCAGGAGTTTACCCTCAATCTTGGTTTCACAAAACTGAAACCCCCATGATTAAGCTTTGCAAACTGCTCTCATAAGTAAAAGCAAAACTGATCTCATTCAACTGCTCTGTTTTATTATACTTAAGCCACATGGGAACTTAAAAGTCTTACAAGATACATGGTGAGTGAGAGAAATGAATGTTAAGGCATTCAAGCTTTTAGTCAGAAAATCACTGCAAACAACTTCCACTTCCATGCACTGATAAGCTGTCTGCATCAATACAGCTCATACTTTACCTGGGTTGTTACCAGTAGGCTTTATGGTGCTGTATTTCAAGTTTTAATTGCTTTTCCACTCAATCTTTTTTTTTTTTTTTAATGCTTTTTATCCTTTTGGAAATCAGGCAAGACCCTTGAAATGCATTTATCTGGTAAGAGAAAAAAACACCTGCCCAAAGTAAAATGTTACCACACCTGGATAAAACTAGCAATTTGTTAGAAGCACAATAAATGAGTAAATTTATACAGAAAATCTTAATTATTATGGATACAGAGTAAAATATAGGTGTGTAACAAAGCTGAAGGTGCAAATATAGGCCATGAATTCACTGATCTGCTGACTGGATGCAGCTAAGATGGAATGAAAGCGCAGGTGAATACCTTACCATTTGCTTTGTTTTCTCCCTGAAGAGTAGATATATTTTTTTATTTATATTGTGACTTTTTTGTGGACATCACTCTGTCAGTTCTTTAGCTTGCTGACTAGTGCCAGCTGCAATACTACCTTATGATATTTATTTTGGATCAAAGATAAGACAAACATAAACATCATGCTGTGAAATGCCAAAGCGCCAGTCTAAACCAGGCTTTTCTCACAGGATCCAAGCTGAGTAGTGAGGAACATTCCCCCAGCCATCATTGCCCTGACCACAGGTTATTTATAACAGGCTATAGGCATGTATGGAGGAAGCATTTGTATTTGTATCCATTTTCTGTAGTAATTCCAAAAAGCTAATTGCTTGGTTTCCCCCAATGACTGCATTAATTCAGAAGCTGCTACTATTTCAAATCAAGGTGAAGAGGGAAGAATTTGTCCACCCTGGATGGTTTAAAGGCTGCCTAGATTATCTACAGAGACTTGAAGGATGCTCCTGTGAGTGACAATAATTTGCCCTCTGGCTTTGTGGCTTACAGGGAATGACTTCACTCCACTGGGCTGCATTCCACAACAGACCCCAGCACACCCAGACTCTGCTGCACAAGGGAGCAGACCCAACTCTGGTGGACAAGGACTTCAAAACAGCTCTGCATTGGGCAGTGCAGGTGAGCCACGCCATGGTCCCGCTGGGATGTTATTGAGCTGACTTGGCTATTGTGGTGTCCTAAATACTCCTAAGGAAATAGTTTGGGTTGTGGAAGAAGGAAATTGGATGGTGAGAATGCTGGCTAAGCCCCAGCATTTTGCCAGTGGGTATGGATCAAGGATCTAGCAACTTCCTTGGAGACCAAGGCATACTCAATATAGGCCTTGCTCTGTTGCTCTAAAAATTTCATTTATCTCAATGGGACTTCATGTTGAACTCATGCCTAATATTTTTTTCAGTAAATCAGGGTTGCAGAAACCAGCAGTTTAAATAGCCTTGCCAAAGGTCACTGGGAATAAAAAAATATAAACATAAGTTAAAACACATTTAAAGAGATACAGCTGTGAAATAATTAGCTGAAGCGTTGAGACCCTACTTCTCTGGAGACTGGGGAAGACATGGAGATAAACACATTTTCTGTTGAGCTGTACATTCCTATCCCATATGCAAAAAAACATTGTCAAATAGTGAGGCTATCATTAGAGAAACAAACCATATAGGTTTAATGTGACATTAAAAACTGCATTATGTAATAGTTAGTAAGTGATCTTAAACACAGCATAATTTACTGTTTTTCCTAGTTCACTGCAGAAAACTGCCCAGATGAAATTGTATGTTTTTACTTGCTCACTTGCCATAGCAGCTTCCAGTATCAATGTTCAAATCACGTGCACAATAGATAAACCAAAATAGAACTCACACAAAAATTCAGCAGCATTTTCATACAATGACCAAATATTTGCATCCTTATCTTTTGGTCTGAGTTTGCTCTTCTTAAAAGAAGTGTCAACAAAGAAATTTAAAATCTCTGAACTGCCATATATTTATTATGGGATAAGGACATCTGAGCAAATAATCTGTTTCCTTTAACCACAGCCTCACAAAGATGGTTAACATATAATAGGCCTAACTTTTTATTCTGAAGTAGAGGTATATTTTGACCTCTGCAACTGGTATTATTTCAAAAGTGTTGTTCTTCTTTAATCCTAATCAGTCTTAAATTGGACTTGTTATTTGCCTTTGGAGACTAAAGGTATCTACTCTACTATCTGCTGTGTATTTTTACCATGCTTATTCCAGTTCTGGCCGCTTCCAGTGGGAAATCTCTGAAACTCCTGCGGAGTCCTGCATGATAGCCAGTGGTCTGCATCATAGCTCTGGGGACAAACTGACAAACAGAAAGACAAAAGTGAATCCTCTTTATAACCTTCAGAGTTACCCTCCTTCTTTAAGCTTTCCCTGATTCTGTACTTTGTACGTTGCATTATTTAATTCCACTGTTAACTCCCACCTCCACCCTTCTCTCACAAGTATGCAGGATAACTCTTGAGAAATGGGGAGACGGAAACTGCACAAGACCTACTTGGCCTCAGGTGGGGATAAGTCACAAATACCCTCATTTCCTTTAAGCTGCTCCTGGAAATGAAAAGGAAGTGTGCTGAATGACACACACACACACACACCCCTTTTTCCCTTCTTGTGAGATTTCTGTCCTGAAACCTTATAAATTGCTTCTTCCAGCCCCGTACTTCTCCACATTCTAGGTCATGAAGGGGCAGTTGAAATACCAGAGCATGAAATAGATCTGTTCACATTTCTCTTACTCACGAAAGAAAAGTCTTGGCCAAGAAAAAACTCGCTTTCAGCCAGTGCTCTCTGCTGCCCTTTTAGGCCCAGCAGATTTGGATGCTGTGGACAGGCATGATTTTTTCTGCTATGACAGAGAACAGAACAACCGCTCTGCTGTTTGAGATCATCATTATGTCTAACAGCCTCCTCCATGATTGCTGGAAAGGGGATATTTTTCCTTTAAGAAATTATATAAATATCTTCAGAGAACAGGAGACTCACAGAGCTCAGGCAGTACAGCTGAAGGGGTTATTTTTGGCTGAATAGAGCTCTGTGTTTAATTTCTTTTTTTTTTCTTTTTTTTTCTTTTTTTTTTTTTTTAATGCAGTAAGGGGAAGAGCAGACACTGCGCAGAAACTTGTTTCAGAAGTTGCAGGAAGGAGGTAGTTTGTGCACCCTGGGCTGAAACACAGAGTAGGATCATATGAAAAATATTGCCCACCCTTCAAAACCAAGTTCTTGGGCACAGGGCATATTTCATATGAAATCATTGCTCCATGCTGGCTCTGTCAAAGACTGCATGTTTGTGGCTTTGTCTTCCATCAGGCATCATTGATGATCAGTCCCATCCATGTATCCAGCAGGCCTGGCCCACACCAAGGTCTGCTCTTTTGAAAAGCTCAAACCTCCTGCCATTCAAGTTCACGTCTTAAGTGCAAAGGTATCAGTGTCCAGAACACTGACAATTACTGTTTGGCATGAGACTTCCTCATACCACATTTTTTACACATGCAATATTTCTAAGTGCTGGTGCAGACAGGCCTATTAGAAGTGTCTCAGGAGGCATTTCTCTCCTTTCACTGCAGCCAGCATTAATTACTGCAGTGAAAAGGAAACACCTTTGAAATAAAAAACTGTTAACTGATACTGGGACAAAGGATAAAGTCATTCTAACAAATCTAGATAATGGTATTATTGAAATCCTAGTAAAATATAGTACATACCAAACAGCATGGACTATCATACTGCACAGTACTATACTATAAAATACAGCTTGGTAAGATTTGGAATCTTATTACTTTGCCTTGCCTGTTGTCATCATTTTTACCAGAATTTTCTTTGTCTTTTTTTCAAAGACTCTGGCTCCCAAAGTCATCCTATTATGTGAAAATATCGGCTTTTGGTTAAAGGATAAACAAAAAAACAGGTTTTTTTAAAAAAAGTGAAGAAGTACAAACCTGTAGGAATAAAAAGAAAGCCACTAGAAAGAAGCTATTAAAAATAATATTCTGCCATGGGGACCTGTGCTTATGATTTTTTAATAGGCTGATTTGGAGTGCAAAGTTTTAAAAAATTAGAAGCCAGTATATTTATTCCATAGCAACAATGCAGTTGTTTCATTCCCCTGTTTCCTGAGACGAGTGTAATACCTGTATATATAAAACACACTGTAAAAGAAATGCATAAGTAATTATTAATTTGTGTTTGTCAGACTGAGCATTGCAGTTTCTCTGTAATTACTTGGAAGGTGAAAGCACACTTAAGTGTCAGGTTCTCTGGGAAGGAATGTCTCCATTGCTGCAGAACGTCTCGAGGGCAGAGCTGGCTGTCCAGCCAGAGCAGAGGAAGGGGCCAGGGAAGGCAGTGGTGGCTCAGAATCTCTCCCAAGGGATCACTGCTCTCCTCCTCTCTGCCCTGCACCCCCTTTTTTCATGTGGGCTATATATGGTGGAAGGATTCAGAGAGAGTTCCAAAGACATCTTAAAACCCAGTGAGTGTTTCTCTACTGCAGATATGTCTGTTGTTGGACTGGCCAGAGAAGGTGCATTCGCTAGGCATGGTTCACAGTCTAGTTGGTTTCAGGCAGAATTCTTTCCCTGCAAAATTGTACTTCTTTTCGCCTTATTATGTGCAGTTTTCTAGAGATGGCTTGAAAGGAAGAGTAGTGATTTCCTTTTTTATGTCACTAGCTTTAAAGATGATTTTGACCATTAACAAACAAGTCAGAAGAATATTCAATTTTCATTTTCAAGTATACATTAAAAAAATCTCTTTCTTGTGTAATTATTGTCATTCCAGCAGTGGTACAACTCTTGCTTATGGAGGCTGGAACATTACGTAGCAGCAGGGAGCTACAGAGTGAGCTGTCAGGTTGCAAAACAAGACGGAAGAGAGTTTGAAAATAGTTTTGAGTAAGAAATAAACTTCCTTTAGTACCAAAGAGGCTTTTCCCATAAAGTGCCCTAAATATTTGTGACACTGTCTGCAGCAGTGAATTAAATGTGATTAAGTCTTGGCTCTGGCACTGAGGCGAACTGTCACAGGACAACCTGTGTCCCTACTGCTAAACTCTCTTTTTCTCCAAAACAGGATGGTCATACACAGACCACCTACAGGGAATGATCTGGGACCCATGCAAGTTCCAGGAACTGGTAGGGAAAGTATTAATTGACCCAGGTCTAAACCATGCCAAGGAGTATTTTAAGAATTACATGTTTGAGACAACCAAGTTCCAGTGCTGAAGGATGTTACTGAGTGCTACTTGGATTTTTATATAGCTGCAACCTATCTCTTCACTTTCAGTTATCACAGAATCACAGAATAAGCTGAATTGGAAGAGACTCACAAGGATCATCAAGTCCATCTCCTGGCCCTACACAGGACACCCCAAGAGTCACACCATGCACCCAAGAGCATTGTCCAAATGTTTCCTGAACTCTGTCAGGCTGGTGCTGTGACCACTGCCCTGGGGAGCCTCTACCAGTGCCCAAAAACCCTCTGGATGAAGAACCTTTTCCTGATATCCAACCCAAACCTCCCCTGACACAACTCAGGCCATTCCCTTGGGTCCTATCACTGGTCACAGAGAAGAGATCAGTGCCTGCTCCTCCACTTCCCCTCATAAAAAAAGTGAAGACTGTAATGAGGTCTCCCCTTGGTCTCTTCCTGACTGAACAGAACAAGTGACCTTATTTGCTCCTCATACAATTTTCCCTCTAACAGTTTAATAACTTTATTATACTGCAGCACCCAAAGCTGCCCCAGCACTCGAGGTGAGGCTGCTCCAGTGCAGAGCAGAGGGGACAATCTCCTCCCTTGCCCAGCTGGCCATGCTGTGCCTGATGCCCCCCAGGACACGCTTGGCCCTCCTGGCTGCCAGGGCACTGCTGGCTCATGTTCAACTTTCCATTGACCAGGACCCCCAGGGCCCTTTCCATGGCACTGCTCTCCAGCCTCTCATTCCCCAGTCTGTCTGTAAATCCAGGGTTGACCCATGCTAGATGTAGAATTCTGAACTTTCTCTTGCTGAATTTCGCATGGTTGGTGATTGCCCCACCCTCTGATCTAATGTCAGGGTCTCTCTGCAGGGCCTCCCTGCCCTGAAGGGAGTCAACAGCTCCTCCCAGATTTGCATCCTCTGGGAACTTGCAGTATTGTTTAAAGTATATTTTGAGTATAAAATCTCACCAGTACAACCAGATCATCAGAAAAACTGCCTTTACTGAAATAATAGACTGTTGAAAAGTAAGACCTGCAAGTATGAACATGCTACATAGACAATGTAATTGTTCATGCCAATCAAATTTCTGAGGTAATCAATTTCAGAACTCCCACTGAGCTTAGCAGGAATTTGTCTCGGGCAAAGCCTGTAGGTAAGCACAGGATAATTGCCAGATGTCTTCCCAGCACACAGTCTGTATCTAACTCCGCAGAGGATGCCAAAATATGAGTAATGTACATGCAACACACTTATTGCATATCTATGCATGATTGACCTCCTATGCCTGACAAAAGGCACTTGAAGACAAATGTTTCCATTTCTCTGATAGAACAAATCCTTATTCTACTGCAGATTTTAAAAATTACTTCTTTTCCAAAGCATGTAAACAGCTCATTTGGAGAAATCAGTCCTTATGACAATGCAATAGCAGGGGAAGTTGCCAAGTGATTTTAGTCATAGTCATTTACACAGTAAATCATATGCACTTAGACTCCAAGTGAAAATAAATTCTCAGAGAGACTTGGCCAGTGTTTCATGCAGTGTTTTGTTTGAGCAAAGAGTGGGTAAGAGAGGAAAGAGGGACATATTATAGCCAGTGTAATGCCTTCATGGCTGCCTTTGTCATTTGGTACCTTTTTCCAACACATATTAAGGCTGCTAAAAGGATAAATATTTTAAAAACATCATGTCCCCTAGCTGTCCCTCTGTACCAGATGCAGAAGTGCTCTGAGGACCACAGGACAAAGTTTCCTACACAACAACACATTCTCTTTCCAAGAGTACCACAAAGTCAAGCCAAGCTGGGTCACTCTGACTCCGCAGAGATGATGTCTCTGTGAGTGTGTAAAGCTCCAGCACTGAGGTTAGGGGAAGACAAATGAGCTTCTCTTTGAGCTGACTGAGTCTCACCAACATAACTACTGTGGCGTCAGTGGAGTTGTTGTTAATTTGTATTGGTTGGCCATCAGAAACACACCCTGTGAAGAGCCCGGGCTGCATTCAGGGAATCTCTGGCACAGCTTCCTTGGCAGGAGGAAAGATGAAGATGGTATTATGAATTGTTTCTTTCCTCATCACAGAGACCAGTTTTCCATGTCCTCTCAGTGCAGAGAAACCACGGGGTGCTCTGCATTTTTGCTCACTTCTCCACTGCCAATTTCAGCCATCTAGCAGCCAGGAAATGACAGCAGTCAAGGTAGAGTGAGTGTGTTTCCATTCCTTAGCTTTCTCTAGTCTTGGGTGCAGAGAGGGAGATGCTGGAAGTCACCAGCACCATACATGGCAGAAAGCTCCAATGAGTACAAAACTCTTCAGCAACCCAAACTGCCAATTTAAGGACATTTCTCACTGCACTGTGTGCTGCCAACTAGAAGCCACATTATGTCTCTTTTTGAGTTTGACGTTTTCCATCCTTAAAACAGCAGACACTGCACCCACAACAACACAGGGATATGTTGTTCTGATACTGCCTTAATATCTGATTCCAACCTGACTTGTCCTCACAGCCGATGCAACATTTGCTCTGATCCTAGGATGAAATTCTAAATTATATTACAGTAAAAGTAATGATGTGATACACTCCTGCAGTGCTCTGCATGTGAATATGAGGAAAATGGCACTTCAGTGATATTAATTACACAAGGGAGAAAATTGTGTTGGAAGAACAGCTGAGTTTTGCCAGTATAGCTGTAACTAAACACAGTTTCTGCCAGAACAGCCTTGAGTTAAAGATCAAGGCTTTTCAAGATCCAGTCCAGAGATCCATGTAGAAAAGAAAAATGAATGACTTTTGCTTTTGGTAAATACTGAATTTCAGAATAAAGAAAAAGGTTAAAAATTACTTTGAAAGGAAATATGTATTTGCCAACATAATAGTTTCTACTGGAGTTATAAAGGAAAAAGTCCACATACAATTTATTTGTCTGAATTTTGCTATGGGTTGCTCAAAAAATACTTTAAATGGCTCATGTTTCTTTATTTCATCAAATGAGAAAAAGATTTTGTTTTATTTTGCTGGTTTATTTTCCAATGGTCTGCTGGTTACAGTTGATTTCAGATTAAAGTATTCTATGTATGTCTGCTTGTGAAGGATAAGAGGAAAGACAAAAGGGATTGGATTTTCTAACATAAGACTCAAAACAGCACCCAATGATGCACATAGATGGTTTACAAGAGGAAGCTGGAAGTACTTTTGTAAATATAATTTATTGCTTTTTTGTAAAAGTGGGTTACCTCCCAGAGTAGTGCAATGGTAACGGTATTTGTTGCTGCAGAAAGGAGTGGAATAATGCTTAAAATCTCAAGCCACGCATGGGTGGAGCAGAAGACATCCAAAAAAAGGCCAGAGCTTTGGGATCATAGTTATGGAATTGAAAGATGAGAGGATGTAAGAGAGGAGAAAAAACAGACAGACCTAAAGTGCGATATTAATTTTAAGAAGCAACATCAAGAGCTTCTGGTGGGGAATTTCCATCCAGCAAAGCTGGCTGTAGATATAGGAAGGCTTTAAACTGCATGCTAATGCAAACAGACAGGAAATCTAGCAGAACAAATACATCCTAACCACATCATCTCCAGAGGTATTTACTTGGAAGAAAAATATTTTATCCGGGTTTCGTGAGAACAGTGAAGTGGTCCACACCTTGTTCCTCTCCCCTTCCCACCTCTCCATCACTGGTAGCAGGTTTAGCAAACTCCTTTCATATAACTCTTCTTTGGCATCACATTATCTAGTTTACTAGAGTATTCTGAAGAGGGAAAAAGATTAACCCTCTATACAGTGCAGTGAACAAAATAAAACTTCTCAATGTTTATGATTGGCAGAATAAAATGCAATGTTATGGTAGAGTATCATGTAAGTGACAAGAAACTTTCTAAGTAAAATTATTGTTCTACTTATCAGTTGGATATAGAGAGGGCTGAAGTATAAGAACCATGGCTGTAGTAACAACGAGGATAAATTGAGTAGAAATAGCTGAAAGAACTGTTGAAACCAGAAAAGTGTCCCAGAGGTTCAGGATTCTCCTCATGGTACTTGATTCATTAGACACTTCCTGAATAATTGTTTTCTTACTTGGAAAGCGCTGAGACAGGCAACTCTCAGAAGTCTGGCTTTTACTAACCAACGTATAGAAACTGGAATTGTAATCAAATGTGAGAGCTAAATAGCCAATTAGTGAATTAGCTGTTTGCCGCTGTCTGGAGATGACACAAATTTCAGACAAAAAATTTGCATGAAGCATTAAGAGTGATGTTCCTACAAGGGCTTATGGATCAAGGCTTTAGGATATTTCTTCTTCATAAAGTAAGTTTAATTGAGATGAGTGATCTAAGAAAGAAAATTGCACTGAGGAGAATCAATGGGTGAAAGTAGATAAAAGTGTGAGATGGGACAAAAGGGTAACAAAAACTGGGGGGGCCTGCAAAACTGTTTAGAAACACGTAGCAAAAATGACTGATAATCTCTGAGAACGTTTGAATCTCTGTTGAAAAGAATTTGAATACAAAAAGGGAAGATGAAATGTAGTGATGCATACAGTAAGGTTACAAAAACACATCATTTTCCTATGGTAAATTTACCCGAGAACATCCTGGTCTAACAATAGTACTGTGGTGAATTTACTACAGGAACACTACATTTTTGGTGACCACAGCCCAAAGCTATCAATCCAAGAATAAGGGGAAGTAAGCATGTTAGGTGGATTTTGAGTGCAATTTAGAAAAGCCAAGATGAATTTAAAGATAAGAAGGCATTTCTTAGAAGAGAGAGCTGGAAAACCACTGAGCAGTTGCCCAGAGATCTCGTTCAGCAGAAAGTTCAAGTATTAGGAAATAGTCTTCAATTACTTAGAAAATGGAAGTAACAACTCAATTGCAATGTTAAAACAAGGCAGAATTTTTGTAGTCATCTTCAGAGCAATTATTGCTTCCTCAGATAAGAAACTATTAAGTATAGCATGTTTGAATGACAATTAATCAGTTTAATCCCATGTAGTAAAACACAAAAATGCTGGAAAAGTGACAACAAGATAAAGTTCATCACAGGCACAGAAGCCTTGCTAAGCATGTGGCAAATACAGTGATCGTTAAAAGTCTAATTCTTTGTTCCTTTCTGGTTTGAGCAGCACATGCAAGTTTAACCACATTGAATGGCATCAATAGCACAATTTGTATAAGCACAACCTGCTGTAATAGTTCCAGAATTCAGTCCAAGATAACCCAGAAGGGCAGAATTAGGAGTGATGCCATCAAAATCAACCAGGGACTTCTATGACACATCAAGACAGTTCAAATAATCTTTGGAGGTGAATATCTCATAGGCAGTCCAACCAGGGATGTATCATAAGAATGTTTTTATTTGTTCCATAATGAGGTGTCAAAATACACAACCCACCAGCTAGAATCAAATTACAGGGATTCCAAGCACTTCATGGGTGAGGAAGAATTTCAAAATTATTTTGATAAATTGTAGGAAATAACTGAAATTAATAAGATAACACTGTATACAGAATCATGAAAAATTAAAGGGTTTTGTGCAAAATTAATAGTAATAGACTAGCAGATTACAAAAGTGAATAGGAGTTAAGGTTACGGTGCTGATATAAATCAAAAAAACATCATTCTGGGACATATAACAGAAGTATGGTACATGTGGGCTACAGGAAGTAATTTTCAATGCCAGGAGAGAAGCCTCTGCTGGATAATTACGTTGTTTGGAGTGCCATGGTTGAAAAAAAAAAACTGTAGACAAACTGGAAACAGGCCAAAAGCAAGCACCAAGTATGATAAGTGGGTTGGAAAACTTGACCTGCACAGGGATGTTGAAATGGTTTGTTTAGTCTAGAAAACAAAAGGTTGATGGGAGACAGAACAGTCTGTAAAAGTATAAAATGCCAGTAAGAACAGTGGGAAATGTCTTATGTGAATGCTAAGAGTTGTGCAAGAACATTGAGGGACTGAAACTGGTAGCTGCAGGGTGTGAAATTTGGATTTAGCAAGAAAGTGTAAAACTGGAGGAAAAGTAGAGGCACTAGAACATGAATACAGAAGTAGTAAGGTGCTAATGTCAAGTATTTTTTATATCAAAACTGACTTAGAGAAGGATGGTAACAGATAAATATTTATTGTGGTAGTCCTCGAAGTATGTAGTAGACTTCTAAGTTTAGTTAGCCCTGAATGTGACTCGTGATTTCACTGATAATAATGATGAAAATATGAAACTGGGAATTATACTAGTATGGAGGATATTGATATTTGGCATAGGGACTGGACAATAAAAGCAACAACTATTCATAGGACCTCAACATTCCTGAACATGAAGATCTCTTCTTTTCATTAGATATTCAGACAACTATGAATTAATAACAATTTGATCATGATTAACTAGGATGTTATAAAATGTCTGGTCATAGCAAATAAGCTTGGATGACACAATCAAGATTAGACTCTAAATTAAACAAGTGAGTAAGCAAAGTACATGCTAAACAAAATTCCTGATTTCAGGGGGACATGTTTTGATAAATTAAGGAAATTCTCATTTGGACTGAGTAGGTGCAAGATCAGAATGTTCCAGGTACCTGGAATGTATCCTCTCAGTGATGCAAATTATAGCAGGAAGCTGCATCCCAAGACCAGAGAATAAAAGTGTATAGAAGAGGCTTGAGATAATGGATGTCTACCCATCTTTAAAAGATATATTTAGAATAAATAGCTACCTTACAAAATAAGATATAAAAGTACAGAGAAGCAAAAGGAATTGCGTCTTAAAATCCAAAAGACAAAAGTATGATTAAATGATGATTAGAAGCTGGAAGGAAATTGCTTACAGAGATAAGACTTGAAATTACTCTTGTTTAATATTTTCCTAATAACTTGGCACATAATACAGGAGCTTTCTGATAAAGTCTTCCAATAATAAAAACTGAAAGACATTGACAGGAAGGAATGGGTACACCATACCCAAAATATGGATCACCTTTAAATCTTAAGTAATACAAATGGGACAAAATTGAATAGGATAAGATGTTTAAGTCATGTGCTTGGGTACTAGTAACAGAAGGTCCTCCCCAAAACTAGAAACTCTATGCTTGGAAACAACTAAGGAAGAGAAGTACTGAGGTGTAAAGGGTCATTCCAAAATTACTGGGAATTACTTCTAATGGGACACAGCTGTGACTGAGGCAAATGCTGTTCTATGACATACCAAAAAAGGTATTTCCAACACAAATAAGGAAGAGCAGTGTCACTGTACAAGACCTGGCAAAAACATCTTTGTATGACTCGTACAATTTTAATCATCCCTCTTCAAGGAAACACAACTAAAACACAAAAGGAAAAGGGTTACTAGGTTAATGAGAGAAACAGAAAGCGTATTTTTCAAGAAAAACTTAAAAGACCGTGATTGGTTAGAGCAGTAGGAGAACAATTCAAAAGAGATGTGATGATTGCCTAAAAATACATCTGAAGAACAAGTACCAGTAAGAGGAAAGAAGTATTTAATCTAAAAAATAATGCTGGAACAGAAACAGAAGGATATAATCAGCCCTGAGCATGAATAGGAATCAGAGATAAAAATCATTAAAACAAGGAAGTTCCTTTGAGACTAACAGGGGCAAAAAAACCCTAATTGCCTTTAATGGACAAAGTGAGTTTATGAGGGGGATGATGTAACATAGCTGCAACTGATTGCAGGGATTGAATTTGATGATACAGAAAGACCTTTTCAACCTTGTGTTTCTGTTGTTATAAAAAAAGTAATGAATTCTTTTGCTTTATTTCCACTAAGGTACTATGTAAAGTGTTCAATTTCATTTGCAGGTTAGAGAACAATGTTGACTTTCTATTAACACACCAGACACTGAAGCAAACTAGCTTAAGAAAGTTTTCAAGAAGCACTTGAGCAAATACTTGACATGGCTCTTCTAGGTGTACTGAGACAAATTTACAGATATGGGTTGGTTTTCTGAGGTTCTTTTCAGCCCTAAATTTGTATGGGAAAATATAAGCTTGTGTTTCTGGACTCTGGCTTAGCAAAACAGCCAAAAGCACGATTTCTATTGAGTAATTTACACTCTGCAACTTCTGGAGATATTTGCAGTGATACATTATTTATTATTTTTCAGATTAGTGTTCAGAGTGTTTTAGAAAATTCATAAAGTAAGCACAATTCCCAGCTGGAGATTGGAAGCTTTTGGCTTTCATACCTGGAGATTATGGTGTACATACAAAAGAGTACCATTACTGTATTTAGCATTCTCTAGCAGAGAAGATGCAGCTGGGTGTGAGCTCCATTGTAAAACACTTTCCTTCTCTGAACTTCCTTCCAGAGCGGCAACAGGATTCTGTGTTCCATCATTCTGGACCACTGGCAGGGACCATCAATAATAAATTATGATGATGAGAATGGCAAAACATGTATGCACATTGCTGCTGCTGCGGGCTACAGTGATATCATCAGTGAGCTGGCTAAAGTCCCAAAGTGCAACTTGCAGGCCCTTGATGTGGATGACAGGTAACCATGGAAACTCTGAAATTACTGCTTCCTTTCTAATAACCTGAGACCAGCTCTGTTTACTAAATAATCATATTTCCTGTTTCACAGGCCATGGCCTAGTTAATACCCTGCACTCCACAGAGAGCTGTGCTTGCTCAGAAACACTGTAAACCAGTCCAGCCCACATGTATCCTATTTAATATCATAACTGACTAGAAGGAATGATATTTAGCTTTTTATTTGTGGGAGAAAAAAGGATTATTTGTAAAAGGACTTTGCTACCACTCACTTTAGTTTCTTTCAATCAAAAGTGAACATTCTTTTCAAAATTATAGAACAGGATCCTGCAACTTGAAGCCAGTATCCTGCTGTTACTTTTATTTAAGAAATGGTAGTGTTCTCCTGTATTTAAGATGAAAATACCATACTCCCATAGGACCAGAGAAACCCCACCTTCCATTCTGAAAAGGCATGTGATTCCTTCTGCGATTAAATCTCTATTTCATAAGTACAGAAGAGTCATCTTTCCTCTTTTTCACCCCACACCCACCTCCCTTGGAACTTTCCTCATAATTTTATTTAATGCAAGCAGAACCAGCTGGCTGCTCACATTGATTATTCTTCTCAGTGAAGCAAAAGCCAAGGTTTTCTTGGCTTAGGCTTTCAGGTACTTAAAATATTATCATTCTTCATGGAAAAGTGCAATAAAATGGAACAGAAATAAAATGAACAGGGTTCTGGAGCAGTTCCTAAACATCACTAAAATGTAGTTGAAAAGGCTGTGTTTCTATGGGAAGAAGAGCAAAGGGAGGTAATTACCTACACTTCAAATTCATAAATACAGGGCCACCTATTTCCTGTGCCCAGGTATTTCCACAGAATATATTATACCTGGAGAAGGAAAAGATGAGCAGTTCACTACAAACACATATCTAAGATTTTCATTCTGTTGTGTTTATGACTGCACCCATCTGAAATCACTGGGCTGAAAAGAAATAGAAAGAAAATATCTATTTTTTTTTTTTATTATTTTTCTTAAACACATTTCTTGTGGTATTGTCTGTGCTTTCAATTTTTTCAAGAGCAAAACACTGCAATTTGGAAACTGGACAAGAGTTTCCAAATACAAGATGCAAATTTTCCACCAAGCCCAAAATCAGTTTGATTCTCCTGCAGAGATTCAAAACAAGTATATGTGCTCTGGTCTGTGCCTTTCACAGAACTCAGAAACTGGCAAAGTGGCAGTAGCAGTCTGGTAGATGTGTTCAGTCTTTCTCATTCATCTGGGAGGGGCTTCTCTTACTACCTTCATGGACAGTCCTGTGCCAACCATTGCTAACTGTGGTTGATGTAAAGATGAGAAGAGTTTTTCTCTATCCCGTGGACATCACAAAGGCTTTTTTCAGTCTGCTCTGAAAACTTCAGGCACTTCTCCTACTCTACAATTCCAGCTGTGGAAAAGATGCTATTATATAGTATGTATAGGCATTCTGCAGCCCCATATCTACTTTACCTGCAGCTAAATAGATGCAACAGTGTAGAATAAGTTGCTGGAGAATTTCTTAAAATGTATGTTATGAATCCGTAGAAGTAGCACATCCTGTGCACACCTCACTATGTCATTAATAGTTTCATTTGTATATCTATTCATCTATTTTAATGATACTCCCCCTTTTCTGTAGGACTCCTTTGCACTGGGCTGCAGCAGCAGGGAAAGCTGACTGTGTGCAGACACTGCTAGAACTGGGGATAGACAGCAGCCCTCGAGACATCAATGAAAACACTCCTTTGACATATGCAATATACTGTGGGCACACAGCATGCATCAAGCTGCTGTCTCAGGAGAGCAGGTAAAGGTAAAGTTCACACCTTGCTCACATGTTGCCACTGACTAGAAAACAGATTTATTGCGTTTTGAATTCTACTTAAGGGTTTGAGCCCTGGGTGGTGTTTCCTTGATCCATATGCAATACTAGTTAATTTCCCACCAATGTTGCAACATTACAATCAGTTATCTACTCTTCACTGAGGTTGCAGTACTACTCTACCAAGCAGTAGAGGGTTCTAAAGAAGATAGGAGTATAGGTCTTGCTCAGTCACCTTCATGTAGAAAATTTTTATAACAGAATAATTTCAGCCCCCTTTCAGCCCTCAGATACATGCATCTCCAACTCCTTTGAAATCTCTGTGAGTGCACAGAATCTGTGTGCTCATTTAATCAGACAGACAGATAGACTGAACAAAAGCAGCTTTGACAGACAATAAAATAAATCTCAAATTTTCATCCTCAGGATAAGGGTTTGGTAGTATTATCCTAGACTTCCTTAGTTCTCTATCTTGATGTCTTTTTCTATTCTGAGTTTTTTGTTTGTTAAAAAGTATCACAAAATAGTTATTGGTTACAGTCTTCCTTTCTTTATATTTTTCCTTTCTCAGCAGCTGTTATGTAATGAATTTCCATTCTTCAATTTTGAGTATGCACTTACATTTATCTTCCCATTTCATTGTGTTTTCCCCTCCTTTCCAGTCAGAAGTTAGTATTGTGTCCTATGTTCCAAATTTGAGACATGAGTAATATTACCTCTCCTTCTCCTGCATGCTGTCTATTAGAGGAGGTCAGAGATTAGCCAAAATTTCATCTTAAAACCACTACAGCAATACCAGTGTAGATAATTATCTTGACCAATCTGAAACTGTGCCAGACCTCTCCAGCACAAGCAAGACAGGGAAAGGGCTAAAAGGGAAAGGACAAAGAGGAAAAAGGAAAGGGATGGTAGGAATGGTGAATTAGTGCCTTTTGTTACAATATTAGGAATGACTGTACTGCAGGAAATATCATTTTCCAAATATGACATAATACAAAGACCACTTGATTTAAAAGTTCACAGCATGTTCTTCTCATCGTCATTAGATCTTCACAGCTGGTAGATCCTGAAGCCAGAAAAGTTTGGGGGGTTTTTGCCATATAGATGTACTAAGTTACATTGAGATGATTGTAAGGCAATTCACCAATAAGAAAGTGAAGTGAGACAGTAGTATTTACTGTCTTTGTTAGTTACAAATTTGGGATCCTTATTTTCTTGAACCACCCATGCAAATGTATCTGGACAGAATATTTCTTCTTTCATGGAGTAACACAGTTGTTATTTTCTCATTGTTTGGAAATACTGACATCACGTTTTGTATTTCCAGTAGGTCTGAGTCAGTTCATCAGTTTCCCTCCCAGAACAACAGACTTATAAAGAAAGAAGGAAAATTCAGTATGCTGAACCAAATCTTTTCTTGCAAAAAGAAGAAAGATGATCAGAGAACCAGTCAGAAGGAGAGAAGGAGAGATCAATATCCTGGAGAAGATACCTCAGAAGTAGATGATATCATCACCCGTTTTGATTGCATTATGAACAAAAATTTCAAAGACATTCCAGATGAGTGTAAGACCACCCCTGACTTTAAAAGAAAGAGCACAGACACTAAGTACCTCATAGCAGAAAAGAAGCACACAGCAAGTCAGGGTCTCCCACCCATCAGCACTCAGAGCCTCCCCCCAATCACTGCAGGCAATTCTTCCCTCACTGCTTCCCAGAGCACAATGGCAAGCTTCTCCTCCAGCTCCAGTACCAAACATTTTCCACACAAATCTCAAAAGAATAGGAGTGAGCACAACTTGCTGGACCACACAAGCAGCTGCCAGGCTTTGCTGGATGATCCCTGGAACACAGACTCTAACCAAAGACTTTCTTACAGAGTCTGTACCAGGACTTCTTCAGACAAACTAATGAACGGCTTAAACTCTGATAGATCTCACCATGCGCATATGTGCCCTCCCTGCCTTCCCTCACTTCCCAGTTCTCCATCAGGTAATTTTTTTCCTTCTCTGTATCCTAAATCCAATAACATCTACTGATGTGGCAAGCTGACTCAGAAAAAAGGTAGGTACCAATAACATTTCTGGTTTTTTTAATATTTTTTTCAGTTTCCCCTGTATGTAGCTATTACAGATAATATGTGGGTGGGACGTCGATTGAAAGCTGAAGCAAGGTGCTTAGGTGTGGGAAATAAGAGATGTAAGTAGGCCTGATGAGCAAGCAGAAATACAGGCATGTAAGGTACCTGACCAATAAGAGCCTCCAGGTCATATACACTCACTGTGAATTGCACATTAACACCCAGTACCACACCTGCTGCCTTGTGCTTACATCTAGTCCTGGAAGCAGATGTGCAAGGAACACTCTTGCCCTCAAATCTGTAACTGTGCTGAGAGCTGCTTCTGGATCCAGCCAGGTCCCATGCCATGCTGGACAGCTTCATTCCATGCCACTTTACCCTTATAGATGTATTCTGACTCCAGGCTGCAGTGGCACCCCTTCCCAACCTGAATGCCACCCTGAGTGCCAGCTCTTTGGTCTGATATGCTGTTCTTATGGTTTCTCCAAAGCTGAATTCAGGTTGCTAAATTTACAGAGATGGGGTAAATGCTTTTATTCTGTGGTCTGGAAATGGTAATGCAACAGAAATGAAGCAGAGCATTAGAATTCTAGAGGTGAACTTGATACCAGAGTTTGGCTGGATTTGGGATCTAGTATTTTGTTTGACTCACATACATGTTTAAATGAATCTGGCTGGCTGGTCTGCATTCTGGAGTTTACTTTAACGTATCAGTGTCTCCAAATTCATCTCCTTTGGGATTAGTCCCATGCCAAAATTAAACACATCTATCATGCCTTCCAACCACTGCAATATCTAACTGAAAATGAAGCAAGCAAAAGCAATCCCCAAACTTACCAGTATACCATAAAAAGGAATAAAAAGCCCAAGAGACATGAGCCTCTTTCAGTGGAAAGAGTAGTGAACAGAAATCCTAAGAAGAGCCCCCAGTTAGCTAGATGATAGTGCAAACTGTATTAAAATCTAAGTGAAGGGAACTATAAAAAAGCAAATCTTTGCACACATCTGACAAGCAGAGCAGAGGCAGCAATTTCAGAATGACAGGCTATTCTACATACATTGTGCAAATAAGGGCTGGAAATAGCTTTTCAGTGTAAAAAGGAACTATTTAAAAATTCCACTTCCTGAACATCAGACCACATTTCTGAAAGCTTAATAGAACTGTTCCATAGGTGTCACTACTTTTTTATTATGCACTCTGCAGCTACTTACTCAACTATACAAGCCCTAGACTCCACACGCCCAGCAAGGATTCTTTCTGCACGACTCCTTCTACACTAAATTCTGCAAGGTTCAGCTCACATGTGGAACACAAGAATACCTCCAGGGCTACTTTACAACCTCACTGTACAGTGAGGTTAAGATATTTGAGATCATTGAACTTGACAGCAATAGCAGGAATGAACTCAAACTGGATAAACCAAAATGGAGGATGACTATTTCTGGGAAAAGTTTCTCATTGGAATTTGCTAGACTATTAATACATTTGATGTGGAAGTAACTAGGTTAAGATATTTGAGATCATTGAACTTGACAGCAATAGCAGGAATGAACTCAAACTGGATAAACCAAACTGGAGGACAACTATTTCTGGGAAAATTTCTTGTTGGAATTTGTTAGAATATTAATACATTTGAAGTGGAAGTTTTTTAAAATGTGATTATAGATATTTCTTAATATTGTAGTATACTACATTACTAATAAAATATTTAAATCCTTGTCTGCTCTGGATGGAAGGATAGGTGGTTTTCCTAGGAAAAATATTTCTGTGAACATCCTATGACAAAAATCTAGTTGTTATAATGGGAGCCATTTTGCATGCCCAAAGGAAAAATAAGTAGTCTTATTTCTGACAGTTTATTATCTCTCTCAGAAAATAAAAAGCCTGAGTCTTCTTTAAGCCCAGTTCTCTTTGTACCAGCTCCCCTTAACAAAATTTTCCAACAATAAAATTATTCCTTTAGCTGGCAAGAAAGCCATTCCTCTGAAACATGTGAATTAAAGTCCTGTAAGGAGGAAGAGAGTGTATGACAGGAATACATTGCACAACAGATATTGTCTCACATTTCTTCGTGATAAAAAGATCTACTTATCCCTCATCATGCCTATGTGTGTGGTTTAAATCTGTCTGCCCCTGTAATTAAAGCCACCTGACTTTCTGTGAATTTAAACTGCATTTACTGTATGAGCTCCAGGGCTTTCAGGTCTCCAGTGCACTGTGCCTGCAGGACTTAAAGGGATCAGAAGAAAAGTAAGTTGAGTTCCAGCCTAGCCAGCAAGGCTGTGCAGGCAGCCCTCTCTCTGAGGAAAAATGTCTTTTGTTGGCTTTTGTTGGATTTTTTTTGTTTGTTTTGATTTGGTTTGATTTTGGTTTTGTTTTTAAACTGATTTTTTCCTTCTTTCTGTGGCACACTTAGCTGAGAGGAAAAAACATCTGATTTTCGAAGATACTAAAGTGTTAATACTTCATTTTTTAAATTCATAAGTGCAGATGTAATTTCCTAATCACTGAATATCTAGGCTGGGATTATCAGGATCAATAATCTAAGGGAATTCAATTTGAAAATTATGTTCTCTGTTGACACACAGTGTTGATTGTCTTGCATGACCATGTCTATTGTCAAAGTCAAAGCTAATTTTTGTGCTCACTTGCTACAAAGGCAGCTGGCACATATGTGTGCCAAAGTCTTTGTAGGCTTTTTGTTCTGTTTTCTATGCTCCTGGGAATGAAAGATGAGTCAATTTACTAGCTGAGCATTAGTACTTACACAAAGGGGAGAGGTTGCTCTGTGTAGCAATGAGAATTACCTTACCATTATGCCAATAGTTTCTCTCAGAATTACTGCCCTCCACTGAGAAGGGCAAAGACAGTCTAAAAACTGTCAATGTTTCAAGAGTGTTTGCCAGCCACAGTACTGAGCTGGCATCAACAATCTGAAGCATTTTGTACTTAGGAGCTTTGCAATCATCTCTTTTTGCAAATTGTACTGCCATCTACATTCTACAGGGAAAAATGGTTTAAGTAGAGAAATTCCAAGTGATATGGGTAACGTGGAACCTGTCTCAAGTATAAGGCAGCTCTGAGATGCCTATCACCCACTCATCTTTTGGATTACTAAACTTCCAGATGTAAGATGATACTTTATTAAAGATTTCATTACAGCAGCCCAGTACCTTCTATTTGCTTGCATAGGTAATGTGAAAAATGGGCCGTTATTAAGTTTATGTTAGTGTAAGTGGTACAGTGTATTTCAACAGGAAGAGCTTCTTGGCTAGGAAGGCAGAGAAAAGCTGATCGGTGTGGCTGTCACTTTACAGTGAGACATTCATCATAACATTAAATACTTCTACACAAAACACACAACTATGTGGTTTACCTTCCTAAATGCAAACGAAAATCAAAAAGAACAAGCTGTAAAAAAATCCAAATGCAGTCCCGCATTTTATAAGAATGAAATTGTTTCTTTCCCATTTTAATCAAAAATAACTGCAATCATAAATGTGCTCTTGGGCACAGTAATGATGATGTCTCAAAGAGAGAAAAACTATTTTTTCAGATGTTATGTGAAACAGAAAGAAAGGAAGAGTAGAAGAATACCTCCACTTGATGCCATAACTTTTAACAAGGATTTCTTTCCAAGTATTTATATCATCCTATGCAAATAGGATTATGTTTTGTACTGTTGTTTTGCTGACAGATATCTCCATTTATGAAATGAACATATCTCTTGATAGCAACAACAACTTCCTGTCATCAAAGCCATAATGGTACCTACACAATAAGCCATTATTTCTCAGCATAAACATCACAGAAACCAATATAACTTGAATTGCACTAATGAGAGCAACAAACTTTGCTACATTGGAATTTATATATTTAGTTCTTTGTGCAAAGTGGATGCAATGTCTATAGAAGAATTTACCAACTAGACACTAGAGATGTTAAAGAGTAAAACATGGGAAAAGAAAACTGAAGTCTGTTTCTATTAAGCACAGCTCACCCATACAGGATTCTTTGTGCTTTAGCTCAATGCACATCAGCTAAACCACAGGATACAGTAGATTGACCCAGTGTCTATCAACTGTTGTGGGTTTTGGACCAGGACCTTGCTCCATGCTGAGCTGAAGGCTGCATTGTAACACGGTGGTTTGCCTGACAAACTCCACTGTAATTCCTTTCATGCAGAATCTGTTGAGTCAGCAACATAGTCACAGCAGTCTTGACAGCTACTACAGTGCACCTTTAGAAAACTGCTCTACACTATTTTTCTACAGCTTTATCTTGCACAGCCCAACAATACATAGGTATCTTCAAGTACCAACTGCAAAGCCACAAAGTTGATTAATATAATTCCATCTCTTCCTCCTGCTTAAGATGTCCTGCTACATCCACCCCATGTCTCCCCTTGTCTCTGTGCATCAACAGAGCAGATGCCTGCTCCACAATAAGCTATGTTGCAAAGCCATACTGCAGGAGCAGCTGCTTGGCAAGACAACTCATTACACAGCTCGTCGCAGATTTGGTGATGAGAAAAATAATTTGAAGGACTCAAGCATCAGAGAATAAGATCAGCTCAGGAAAAAGACCTGGGGAACACATTGACTTGGTGCTTGAATTTCTGCTTTTTTCAATATTAAACGTGTCCTTTATGTGATGAAATCCATTGCATCATCTAACATATTGCCTTTCTAACAGTACTAGACCTAAGTTAACTTTAATCTTAACAAGTGACATGCCAGAATTAACCTTTCCTTTTCCAGTATATATTCTTCTTGGTAAAAATGAGACTGCCATAAACATAATTTAATAAGGATCAGTATTACCTTATATGGGTTCTGATACGCTTTCATCTGCAACAAAAGCTTATCTTTACTTATCTTCCTCTCAAAGTTATCTTTACTACTAACAGTCTTCAGTCTCCTTTTACAACCAGGAGTTGAACTCTATTTGTGTTCTTATACTTACAAAGGCCCTACCAGGGTATTTTGCAAACTAAAGCTTCAATTCTGAAATCAAATCATCTATTTGAATAACATTTTACAGATTTAGAGTCCAAATGTTCTTACAGAGACCTAGCTAATAAACTGTGCCCATTTTAAGACCTATTGCTATATTATGTGAGAGGAAGCGATAAGGATATATGGGAAGGTTACACTAAATCAATCAGTCTTTTTTATTAAAGTAAAATGAACTAAGCAAAAGCTTCTTTTTTCATTCAGTTGTTTCTTGCTATTACATATTTCTGAGAAATATGAAGTAAGTTTTCCTTTATTTTCTGGAAGCCAAAAATGCACAGTGCACCACACTAGTTTACAATTATTTCCGTAACAATTATAATCTTTTTCTTTCACAGGTAAAAGTTTTCAACAAATGTCCATAGACCAATACAAAACAAAACATGTTATTCCTGTACGGAACAGCCTAGCTCCCATACCCACCCACAGTGCTCACAAAAGTAAGTAGAAACAAGTGCCAGTTACAGAATCATTCTGCGTTCCTCCATCGCTGCCATCTGAGGGCCTGAGAGAGGTTTCATGTTTGTTTTTCACAGCGTCATAGAATGCCTGAGGTTGGAATACACCTTTGGAGACTGTCCCCCACCCTGTCCACAAAGAAGTCACCTACAGCACCCGACCTAGGATGGCACCCAGTTTTGTTTTAAATATCTCTATGAATGGAGATTGAAATAACACAGTTTCTCTGGGCCATCCCTTCCAGTGTTTGACCAACCTGAGTAAAAAGTTTCTTCTTACTTATTTGTAGTTATTGATTCTTTTCCCTCTGTAGGACTCCACTGAGAAGAGTCTGTCTCCTTCTCCATTACTCCCCACAATCAAACATTTATACATATTGACAAGATCCTTTGAGCTACCATCTCTTCTTCAGGCTGAACAGCCCCAGCTCTTCCCCAGCCTCCCCCTTAAGGCTGACACTTAACCCTTTAGTCATCTCCATTGCCCTCCACTGGACCAGCTTCAGTGTCCCTCTCTCTCTTGTACTGGGAGCCTCAGAACTGGACTCAAAACTCCAGATGTTTCACCTGAGCTGAGTAGAGGGGAAGAATCACCTGTCACAATCTGCTGGCAGTGCTCTTCCTGATAGAGCCCTGGACGCTGTTGGCTGTATTTCTGCACAGGCACCTTGCTGGCTCACGTTCAGCTTGGGGAAGCAGTTGTCCCAAAGAGCAGGAGAGTTTCACCCCACTCCCAGAGCCCCAGCAGAGTGTCAAGGCTTAGTGATTGTTCCAGGCTGGATCAAGCCAGACACTGGGGTGTTCTTCATACACAAACACCAGCCCTACTCCTAGCAGTGTCCAACCTTCCCATTCTTGTGCTCCACAAAGCAGAAATCTCCATTGCATACTGGATGAGGATTTACAGTTTATGAATTGTCATCCTGCAGATCAGCCAGCTCCTAAAGCATTCACATTTCAGACCTAAAATTAAGATTCACTGCCTCTTATAATCTGAATTTCAGAAGCAATTCTGCAGTTATGGCAATATTACTAGAAATGAAGCAGCAGAGGTAGCCTTACAGGGACCATAAGATTGGGTGGGGATATACAGAATCCTGAACTGCTGCTATTTTGTACAGCAGACAGGAAGAAGAAAAGATGTTTGACTTACTGAGGTGGTATTCTCTGTCTGCTCAGAGGGAAGAAAATAATTTAATTGCTTTTAAAACCCCAAGCCCAGATGTTCTATTTTTTAAGCTTTCTACTAATGTTCTCTGTGTCTTCTAGTTAAATCATAGTTGTAAGCAAAATACTTTAAAAAATATTTCATAACCATTGTTGTTCTTGCATTAATTCATACAAATGGTCAAGAATTTAGTTCTAGTCTTGTGCTAAAAACTGTTTTACAAATAAGATACAAACATCACAATTAAGTATCATGGTTTAATTAAGTAACACAGCACATTTTTTCAGGTACCATTACTGCTTGAACATTAGTTCAAGCCAGTAACAGAAAAGCAAAATTATTTGCAATATAGAATGTATTTCTTCTTTGTTCATACAAATGACATATTTGCTCCTAAAGCTTTCTAAATAACTGTTTCAGAGCCAAGATTTCACTCATCCTTCACCCAGCCCTAAAAATATTACCCTTTTGGACATAGCCTTTATCCAGGCGAAGTGCTCCAGTAACAAAGACTGAGTATAAATATTTGTGTTTCTCTAGTATTTTTAATACATAATATGCGTGTTAAAAATATGCTAAGGGCACAAAAAGTTGCCAAGAAGCTGGAACGGTAAAATAAGCACAAACTAGAATGAGAACTGAAACTACTCAGACACTAAAAGAAAGAAGAAGTATTTCCCCCAAAAAAGGAAGGGCAATGCAAAAAAAAAAGGAAGAAATTGTTAAATCTCTCGGTAAAATGTTTTAAAATACACATTAGAAAGAGGAAAATAGGAAAAAAACAGTAGCCCAGGAAGAGCACTTGAATGACTTTAAACCATAAAATCTCACCCTTCAGATATTCCCAGGTCCAGAGATCCTTCACCTGGCTTCCTGAGTGGCCTCAGCACAGACTGCATCTCCTATTCTGCCTGCTGCTGCTTCATGTCCAGCACACTCCTTTTATCTCATCACACAAACACTTCCAACAACCCCTGGAAGACGGGCTGTCACACACTCACAGAATGCCAGAATAATTTTTCAAACAAATATTGGACTTCTAGAGAGCTGTCTGCTGCTTTCTTCATGGAGTTTAGAAGGTCTGATGTTTCTGGAGACATGACAGGAGACAACATGTGTCTGATACCCAAAAAAGTGACATTATTACTTGCTGGGAAAAAACCCATAACAACAACAAATCAAAAAAAAATTTAGATCTATTTCTACAGGTCATTTATCTCTCATTCTGGAGATCTGTGGTTGTTTTTTGTCATTATTCATCATGAAAACTTCATGATTTGAAGTTTTTTCTTTTCCAAGTTAAAAGCAAAGCATTCCACAAAGCACCCACATCTCTGCAGAAGGCCACTGTGGTCCGCTGCTTCCAAAGGAAGGGAGTCTAAGAGCCATCCCTCTGCTGGACTCCACACTCCTTGGGCAGTGCCTTTCTGACAGCCTTATTTTTGCCTCTGCAGTTTGTAATAGCAGCCACTCAAGAGTCTCTACTGAGTTGAAAAGGCTTCCTGAACCAGTAGCTCCTATTGTACCACCAGGTCTCCGATGGCCAACTCTGCCCTCCACGTGTGAGTCATCCCTGGTGCTTTGGCTGTATGTAGCTCCTGGGGCCCTAAGGGCTCTGCCTGCCACAGATCCCAGCTCTGGGTGCAGGCTCCTGTGTTTCAATACATCTACTAGTACTAGTCATTAGATGCATTGTTTCAGAGCCATCCATGTACCAGTCCAGAAATCCTAAATGGAATATTCTGAGCTGAGCACAGGATGTGGGACAACATGCTCTGTCACGGGAGTGAAGTTAAGCTACAGTGCTCTTGGCCTACTTAAACCCATCATTAAAAACTTCTAATGATGTACATAAAATACATGAAGTTTTATGCACATTTTTCGCACAGGTGTGAATTTTGAACATATTAACATATGGCTAAGTTCCAAAGAGGGAAACAAGTGAGCCTCTCAACAATTGGTTTGCACACCAAAATTTCAGCAAACTCAAAGCATTCTACCATACAAATGGACTCATTTACTGTATTTAGCCCTCCCAGATCCACAGAAATTCAACACCAACTAAAGCAAAGTATTGATGATTTGGGGTTTTTTCATAGCAAGGAGAAGTGATTTCCTGAATTTCTGAACATGAATGAATCTTAAATATGACCCATGAATTACAGTACACTGCCAGAGGCCAGGCAGTTCTAGTAAACACTGTCTGCTCAGGTAATCACAGCTTGAATAGAAATTGAAATTAGCTCAAAAAGAAAAAAATCTACCAAGTTTCTAAATTCTCTCTATAAAGATACTGCTTTGCCCTAAATCCATAACTAGTAAGCTTTAGAAAATTACTGCTGCTGATAAACAAAAAATCAATTATTAAATTAGTATAAGGAGTATGCTACAGGGGACTGTGACAAGAATTTCAGCCTCTTTTACACAATGTGTATAGTTAAAATAGATAGATATATATATAGGTAGAGAAATATATGCAGTCAGGGCCCACTGCAGACATAAGAGACGTAGCATTTGTTTTCAACAGGGCAAATTAAATAAGACAGAAAATTTCCAGCTAGAACACTTCAGAGGAAAGTGTTAATAGCCTCTCAGATAATTCATCACAAATATGCAGATGGAAGGAAATCACAAATGCAATGAGAGTGCAACCAAGAAAGAATGAATGTAAAAAATTGCAAGGATGATTCCATAGCCAAAATGGAGATGGTGTAACTCCAGAAGGAAATCTTCATATGCTTAAACTGGAAAAAATTAAATTATTTGTACAGAAAGTTCTTGTGAATAAAATGGAGATAAAACAGAAAGAACCTAATGCTACTCACAATAAATTTACAGGCACAGAAAAGTAGATCTACAATTAAGGTTTTGAATTCTCCTTTTAAAAGATCAGGAAATTAGTGAGCTGACTGAATGAAGGAGCCTGAGGACTTCAATTCAGAGAAAATACAGAACTATATTAGCATTAAAGCACAAACAGTGTTACACTGATGAGTGCGAGGTAGAAATTTAAAATTAGATCATCATTAAAGATGATTTAAATCCACCGTTTCTTACAACAGTAGAGATACATAGTGGGTGTGCCTCAGGTGTTTTGGTGTGTGTCTTGGTGGGCTACAGGGTAATGGGCTGCTTTTGTGGCCTGTGACTAGCAGAGCATGTGTGGACTTATCTTTATGATTGACTGTGCCTAGAGAAACCCAGACACAGCATCCCACATCCTTACATTTCATCTTCCTTAAGATTTTGATCAGCATTTATCTTCAGCAATAGAATATTTTTGTTAGAAATAATATATTCCCATGGAACATTCCTGTGGTTTTGGATGAAAAAATGTATTGTGAAAATTCCTCCAAGCAGACCAAGTCTGCTTCAGACAAACTATAAGTTCTCTGCTTATCAAAAGCAAATCTTTGAACTTTTCCAGACGTACTGGTCCACTTAACAGTGGAGTTGTTTTCTTCAGATGAATACTAGCCTTGCCATGGTTAGGCCATTTTTTTATTAATATTTTGATTACATTTTTCAAATACAGGCTTGAGTACACTCAATAAGAGACAACCATTCAAAGAAAGTAGTAAAATCATTTGTAAAAATGACATACTTCTCACTTCCTGTGCACTCTTTCTCTTTTTTTCTTTTTCCTCTAGTTCAGCTACCATCTCAGGATGCTAAGAAGTTTAAGTCCCTACAAAGTGATGCAGTTATTCTCCCACCAGCTCCAATCTCCAGATCTCAGAAAAAAGGAAATTGTCAGAGTCATATTCTCTATTCTGTGTTGCCTGATCTATCAGAAGAACATCTGAAACCAAGCTGTGTCCTCCCTGCTATCCCAAACCAGAAGAAATCTAATCCTGCAGAAGGGCTCGAGAAATCACTCACCAAATCAGATGCTGAAAATTAACTCATTACACTGGTCTAAATTAGTTGAAATATGTCTAAGTCGTTGTTAAAAGATAACTCTACAGTTAAATCTTATTATTTGCACTAATGATTCTCTTGTGAACTGGTGTGTAACAAAAACCAAGATAACATAGCACATCACAATAGCTGCACTCTGTGTGTGTGTATATATGCATTTGCATTATAGTTTTCATTTATGATTAAATTACTAAATCAATATTTAATGTGCAGTAAATTAATTTTGTGACTGGAACCCTCATAACACGTGATTTTGTTGCAGCAATGTGCTGTTAAGCCTTTCATAGAAAAAAAGGAACAAAGAGTATGGTTTTCCATGCTATTTAAAAGTTGGAACAAATAGGCAGGACTTCTCAGTAGTTTGTAAATACAAAGGTGCTGATTCTGATGCTGTGTGCCATCAAAAAAATATTTTTAAGATTAAGAAAATAAACTCAAAATAAAAGGCAGTTTTAGCAATTGAGGTCTTTTGTTTCTTTGCCTTTCACACACTTTCTAAATTGTAAGTTTGTGGGGTTTTGTGAAATCAACAAGCTAAAAAAGAACAACAAAACACTAATCCCTGTGGAACAGACAGGGCTTTAGCATGCACTGTTCAAAACTGTTCATGTCACAGACAGATCTATGTCTTATTTAATTCTGCATATTCCTCAATTACAAAAAAGCAGTTGTTTACTGTTACCTTCATAAAACAAGGATTGCACAGTCCTAAGTTTTTAGGCATTGTTTCACTTTGATCACTCAACTGAGGGAAATTTAACTAGATTGTTGTTCAGTCAAGAACCTTTACAAGTGGTGTAAGCCTTTGACTAAACATTGCACAAGACTGTCCTTTCCTAGAGACTAACAAAGACACCAGACTCTGCTAGTTTCAGGGTTCTTATCTAAATCTTCCCGCAACTGATTTAGAGGCTTCTCCACTTCTGATTATAGAGGGGCTGTCGGCTGGGGGAGGTAGTCCCCTTTTGCCACCCTTCTGTATCACCATTTCTAGTAAGCCAGTCCAAAATTAGCTCTACATCAGCAGCTCATTCAACAAGGGCATGGCACTTCTGTTTATCTCTAGATAAATGTCTTATTAGCTGTACAAACAGTTATTTTGCTGTGTCACAGGAAAAGACAAACCTGACATGAAGACAAAGATAATCATGTTCCAGTAGCTGCAGTTTCCAATTTCCTTGCACTAACAGATGGAAATAGGATGGCTGGTGGCTGTCACAGTCCCAGAAAGAAAAAAGCAGAGCACAACAGCTGCTCTGATGCAACATAGAGAAGAGGGAACTTTTGCAGGCAAATAAAAGAATACTCTATTTTTAAACATCTCAGCTAAATGTCAGGGTATAAAGCTCAAATTCAAAAAGTGATGCAAACATCTGGCTTCTTGATGAAAAATGTGAGACTAAAAAGCTTATGTACCTGGACCTCACAGATGACCTACCCCCTGAGGCTAGATGGAAAAAACACTGCATGACAGATGTGTGCTCTCTTAAGGTAAAAATCAATTCTAGCATGCTCTGCCTTTGCACCCGACCAGTCCTGTTCAGTTCAGCCTCACTGAAAATCCCAGAATCTTCCTGCAGTGTAGCAGACTGGTATTTGCTCCATGAGGTCATTGCCTGAGCTATTCTCTATGCTCTACAGAGCCCCTGAGCTTCTCAGCTTGAAACTCCACCTATTGCAAGTCCCAAAATCTCTATCCTGACTTATGCCACTTTGTACCTCTCCATGTGACCTCACACAATAAACAAATGGTTTGTAAGTCATTTCCTAGAAACATTAATGCTTCAGTGCAGACTTTGCCACTATCACTTGGTATAAAGCAAATGGTTTTGGTGCAGACTGCACAGAAGGGAAGGGAAATCTAATTCCTACAGCTCTGGCCATCACAAGAATGAGATTTGTGTTCACCGAATGAAAGTCTAAAGTAACCATTCTGGCAAAGCTTAATTATCTTTAGTTCAACAAACTGCTTGGAAAGGGGTACAGCATGTGGAAGAACGGGAAGACAAAATGGCAAACAAGGAAATCCCAGTGAGGTCAGACATTTGTAACTCCATTGCCACATCAGCCCTTTTCAGTGGGTATGGAAACCATGCCTTTAGCTAGCTACTGGAATGCCTCAAGAGAGGCTGCTCACATGATACCACTCCAGTTTTTCCTGAATACAAGGGGATCCTCACTGCTACTGCTGGATTTGAGAGAGGAGGTGAAGCTCTCTCATTTCTTACACTACCCTGGCGCTCCAGGATCCAGACTCCTGGGCTGCCTAATGGCAACCTTAAAAGCTGTGGTGGCACTCATTTGTTTTCCAGCTGCTGTTCTCTTCTGGAGAGAAAGAGAGAAGAGCAGTCTGTGTTGGCTTCCCATAGAGGCTTGAACAAATTTTAAATGTTTCCAGTATTACAGCAAGAGAGAAAAGGAGAGAAATTCCCCCATGCCTTAGGCTAGACACTTCCATTCCCAGAAAGGAAGCAATCAGATTTCTGGTTTTCCTATTCAGCAGGGCTTTATTCAGGCAGAATGGGTGGACAAGACTGAATAATGAACAATTTCTGAGCAAAGATAACACTGTCTTTCAAATTAAATTCCTTTAAAAATGCAGAATTTCAGGTGCAGTCACTTGTTACCATACAGGTTACCACTCTATTTGTGTGACAGAAGGCAGGTGCTAGGTGAATTTTTCCTATCATTAATCCCTTTTTTCCTCATCTTTTCTAGGAATGAGTGATTTTTTTCTGTGGGTCTGCAACGCAGGAAAGGCTTTTTCAGGAAAGCAATGCAAATTCAATTTCCTGTTCAAAGGTGATCATAGAATACAGTTCTTACCTGAACAGAGACAGTCTTAGAAGCTGGTAATCTGAAGTAAGATCCAGGTCACTTTCCTAATGTGTTTCTTCTGTAGACTGTCAATAAGGAAGTCATTAGTAATTAAGCAAACATAGATCTTTCAAAAATTATTGCTTATAGAAAGCATTAAATATTATTCTCAGAAACATTCCCACCAGAAACCATTCTTATCTTTTGAGTTTGGTTGCCAAATTCTACAGTAAATGAACACAACAAATTAAGGTGAAGTATTTCACCTTCATTGGAGAGCAGACTGTTGACGGCAGCATACTGCATGAAAGATAACAAATGAACCAATACCCACTTAAGCTACTCTGACCTCTTGCTCAGACCTTTCCTGGAAGATAATGGCAGGAGAGACAATAAAAGGCTAACACTGTTGATTAGCAATTGCCAAGAAATGTCTGGTTGGTAGGTCACGACAGAGATTTTTTTCCCCTCTGTCTAGCAATTAAATAATCCTGGCACATTCTTCTCTGACACTAGTTGAGTGTTTGCTCACAGGGTGTGAAGTATTCAGGTGTCTGGGGAGTTCAGCTTGGCACAGGGAACTAAGAAAATACATATACAAAAATGATATATTTTCTGAACAAACACAATATATCTCCTCACTGGCACATGCTCTACATTCCTAATACCAGTCCTATGAATGTAATTTCAAAATGCTTTTAAAAGCAGCCTTTATTCCAGTGGACCATTTACTTACACATTGATACTGAATGGACTGGTCCACTCTTCTAGTAAACTGTGCAAGTGATTAGCCTTAGTCCATTATTTAAAACAGGGAAAAACATTCACAGGTAAAACAAAGGATCACCCACTATTATGATGATCTTTCAAAGGCTACTCTATTGCTGAGCAGAATATCTGATGAGCAGGCTAATTTTCTTGTATATATACCTACAGTGGAAGCTATATCCTCTAAAATTCAGTCCTAATAATGCATTTTAAATACCTCTACCACTGCCAAAGGTGGAGATCTCTGTCCCCTCACCACTTAATAGACTGCATTCTGCTACCATCGCCAAAGGATTGCCTGCACAATCCATATGTTTTTCCACTGCAAATCACCAGAAGCATCATAGTAACCACTTTGGGACATAAAAGCATATCAAATTTTCAAACAGTTCTAAGAGGGCTTTAAGAGCTCATGTGATCATACTGTCATCATGACTTACCACACCTCTTCCTCTCCATCAACACTGTCATAATGATTAAGAAGAAATATTGAAAGTATACATTATTTGCCTTTGTATTTTAAAGGTGTACTTTTTTTCTCATTATTTTCGTAGGGTTTTCTGAGGATTCAGAGAATCATAGGAAATTCCTTACAGTCTGAGATTTTTCTGTGCTGGCCCTATTGGTGCAAAAGCTCACCATTATAAGAGAGGCAGTTTAGACACTGGACAGCCAGTTTAGGCTGTCCAGTGTCCAGCCTCAGAGCCAACTCAGACCAAGGGCACAGAGTGGTACTTGATGTGAAGCAGTTGACACAGAGATAAAAAGTTAACTCCATGCCTGTCAGAATCCTAAACCCCACCTGTTCCTCACAGACAGCCAACATTACCAAGGGCCTGCCTCATGCAGCTGCTGCCAAGCTTAGTAAGGTCACAGAATCACTGAATGGGCAGGTTGGAAGGGACCACAGTAGGTCATCTGGTCCAGCACCTCTGCTCACTTACACTGTACAGCCTTCTGCAGTAAAGTTTCCATTCCCATCTCACTGTTTGTGCTGCTTTAAGGTACTTGGCATCATGGTGTGATTTCCTGTGGCTTTGCAAACACCAAGAGAACCTGCAGGGTCAGGGGTATGTTCGTACCTAAGAGTATTATTTGATTCTACACAATGTGCCTTCCTGACCTTTGCACACAGGTTTCTGTGCTCAGTGTGTGGAATTCCATCCTTTAGAAGAAGAATGTGGCAGAGTTGTTTGTATCATACAGGAGCAGACTGAACCTGAACACATTAATGCACTAATTAAAGGCTTGGTCCAGCTCTCCCAGTGTGTCTCTGTAGCTATCATCACCACTACAAAAGACCCCGAAGTCATTGCCTTTCCCAAGATTACATCAGGAAGATTAGTTGATAAGAGTAGAACTGAGGGGAAGGGGCAGGAGAAGCAGATCCCCTTCTCACACACAGTGCCACAAACTTCAAATGTACTTTCAGCTTGCCGACTGAGCTGAAAGTAGCTTTGCATACACACTGAAAGATGTGAAGGGAAAGCTTCCTACAGTGCATGAATAGTTGGCTGCACTTAAATAATTGAAGAGAAATGGCACTATATCTTTCACATAAGAAGTTGAGGGTAAATATAATCTGAGGAAGGAAGAAATATAAGGTCTGGCCAGAAATGCTGATTATGCAATACAGTTGTACAGTTGCACTTTTGGTTTCTAAAATTCACCTGAAGCGATTCTTGCAATAGTCTCTTAGAAGTGAGCAGAGATTTATTAGCAAGAACAGAAAAACCAAGTTGCTAAATAATTCTGTGAACCCAGAGAGAGGCTCTTCCATCCCGTCTGTTCAATTCCTACCACCCAAGAGACGTAATTTTTTATAGACACAGAGGCCTGGAGCTTCTTAAAGATTCATTCACTCTCCAGCTGTTGATCCAAAGAGATACTCTGTGTAAGGAGTTTATCAGAAAGGAGCTGGGTGCTTTTGAAAAATTTAATACCTGAAACTCTAAAAATATTTTTTGCTATAACCTCTCCTGTTACAGAGTCTAGCGTTTTTTCCACTATTCACTTTTCCACAGTATGTTGTGATCTTATAAAGATTTTCCTCCCATTGTTGATTTGAGCAATTTTTCCATAATGTCCTAGAAACTACACTTGAAACCACTTGAATTTTGCCACAGCCTCCATAGTCTTTCTCTCTCAGCTATACATTTTGAAAATATTGATTTTCCTGTAAATAAACTTGCCATCTTATTTTTTCCATAGACTCCAAGACATATCTTGGGAAAGCTGCCTCTGATTTGTCACTGCTTATGTTTCTTCATGAAACACAAAATCATGTCCACTAAGAGGGTTCATTATAATTAATACACATGGGAATTTCCATGTAATGACTTCTCAGTGGCATAGTCTGAGAGGAGCAATTTGTGCCCTTGCTGTCCTTCTATTGCCTTCTGTTCTGTTGGGGGTTTTTATGCCAGATAAAGTTACATCAGGATTTTATTGTTTTCACTCCTGCATACATACCCACTGTACAGTTAATCAAATGCCGCATTTATAGGCACTTTAAAGGCACAGCTCAAGCCTTTCCTTCACTGTTCCTGATGCAGACCTCACACTACTTCGTTTCAGAAATGCAAAAATCAATGTGTCAGGACTTTCAGCTATATTACTCCTTTACTGGAGTAGTTATTCATAATTCAGACACCACCTTCTTAACTGAGGCAATTGTTACACACAACAGAAAATAAATACTTTTCCAAATTCTTTTTCACAACAAAAACTTCATTTTACTGTTAGATCTATCAACACTAGTTTTCGATGTTATTTCTGTAAAAGCAAAATCAGCACATGTCAAACAAAGGTAAAAAGCACACTGTAAAACTGTGGCAGGAATCAGTGTAAGTTCTTTATGCAAATAAAAAACAAGCAACTACCAGCTATTGCATGCTTCTGGTGATTTCTAGTAAGGCGGCAGACAGGAAGATAGTCTGCTTTCACAGAGGTTTTATTTTTCTCTCAGCTTTTATGTGATGATAACAACTGGTTACTAAAATCCAGAGTCTTGTAGCCAACTGGAGAATATATTTATGTGTTCTAATGAAATTTAGCACTTAACAAAAAAGTAATCATTTCATCACTGAAAACTTCCCAGTAGGTTAGTATTAGCCCAACGTCATTTATGAAGAAACTAAGGCAGAAAGATAAGAGATTTAATTTCCAATAGTGGCTTCTTAAACTGGGGCTAGTGGGAGCTAACTTCAGTGCCCAGGAGTTAAACCTTCAAAATGTGGTTTAAATATTCCCTCCATACAGGAACTTGCTTTGAGTGTTCTGTACTTATGACAATCAGATGGAGGAATGCAGGAAGCAATTTAAGGGCTGAAAAGTAAAGATGATATATGGTTCTTCTCAGGATACAGTGCAGAGAGTCAGAGTCTGACAGCAGATCCTGGCCACTGGCCTATGCTTATTCTTTACCAAAAGCCACCTTGGCCAGCTCAGCTATAAGGCTTCTGCTGGGGAATATGCAATAGTCACAGTGCTCTCACTGACAGACTGAAAAGCAACATTACCCATGGCTATGGACAACTCACTCAGGACACTGGGAATCTTAGCTCAGAACCACAGCTTCAGAGCAATAGCGAAGGACAGGAAACAGCCTGTATCTTCAGAAAAATTAAGCGGAACCTCCTCTTGGCAGTTACTTTGTGTGATTACTTTCTGGGCTAGGAAAGGCCCAGAATGGCTGGCTGAGACTAGCTCTTTGTCTCCTTGATCCTCCTTGTCCTCTCACCTCCTTAATCTCCTCAGATGATGGAAGAGAAAAGGCAGAGGTTTTGGAGTCACAGTACCACTCTGTCCTCCCAAACTACAGAAAAGAGATTATACAAACTAATCCATAAAACGCACATTCCAGCTGCTCTCCTGACAGGTTTTATGAATTCTAACTGAACCCACATAATACCATTGCAACAGACGGTTTTGTTTCACATTCTCTAGTTGATACAAACTAAAATGCTACTGCCTTGTAGTACCACTCATGAAGGAACACCAGACATGGTACTTGTGGTCAGCACAACCTCTCTTGGGCAGCACCCTTTAGTAAGCACCTTAGCCCATCATTTTCACCCAAAAAAGTTGATGGGTGAAAAGCACTTGAGAATGCAGAGCTGTATTTACAGGTTAACTACAGCTAAGTGATGAGGGCATGATGGGGTTGTCATCTTCTCCACTTGTACCAAATGGGAAGCTCTCACAGTAAATCTCAATCACGAGTTTATTTATTCTTTAACTTGTCTTTAAGATTAAAAAGGCCAGTGCTAACAGTGTTTACAACTGGCTTCCGTGAGCTGGACCAAAATCATCAATTCAAACCACAGAGGACACTGAAAAGCTATAGGATGAGTTCAGTTCTTAGTGACACATTCTGCTTTAGGCAACAGGCTGGTCTGAAAACTTTCTTGTATAACTGCACCAACCAAATGACATACAAATAAAATCCACATTAGCTAACTCCCTTGTTTAACATTCTAAACTCCATAATGCAAGTTTACTAATCCAAATGTTAGGCTAAACTCAAAAACTGGGACAGTTCAAAGTAACAAGTATTAATTGCTTCAAGAGATGACTTAAACTATCCTAATTTAAAACACAAACTTTTGTCTCTGCACTAAATATCACTTGTTTATTGTTTTTTTCAATATGCTCTTACACCAGTAGAAGCTGTACTTATCTCTTGGCCCATCTTCTCAACTCTGCCAAACCATCAATTCATATGCATTTCTGCAACTTTACAATCTGCAAGAGCATGATCAATTCTGCATTCCACACAACAGTTTGGGAGGTTATTTCTGTTGGTTGCTATTCATTATCACATTGTATTATTTAACCATGTTGCAATATTACATTGGCAGCCAAGTCAATTTTTTTTATTCCAAACACTTTTCAAGAAAAAATCAAATCCCTCAGCTGACTAAAGCTGAGAGATGTCTGAGATCTGTTTCAAAATATTCTCTAAATAAAGGGACCTTCAAAGAAATGCTACCACAGGTGTGAACTACTTCCTTTCAAGCACATCTACAAACAATTTCAACCCTAGAGTTAGTCTGAGAAACTGTCTATCAAGCTATTTTTAAGTATATTTTCATAACAGAAATCATGTCTCAGCTCAAAAGAGAATTTTTACAGAGAAAAACATCCTGGTGAAGGGCTGAAGCTCAACAAAAGTTTAATATGCCTACAGCCATAAAAGATGGTAAAAAATGTTTCTATAAATATACCAGCAACAAAGAAAAGGTAAGGATACTCTCCATCCTTTACTGGATATGAGGAGAAACACTGTGACAAAGGAGAAAACAGATGAGGTACTTAATGCCTTATTTGTCTCCATCTTTAATAGTAATACCAGTTTTTCTCTGGATACCTAGCCTGCTGAGTTGGAGAACAGGGATGGGGAGAAGAATGAAGCCCCCTTAATCCAAGCAGACATAGTCTATGCTATGAGGTTGTGCTACCTCACAAATTTATGGGATTAGATGAAATCCACCCAAGGGTACTGAGGTACCCTATCTGTCAGAAGAGCTCACCAAGCCACTTTCCATCACTTACTAGCAATCCTGGCTAACGAGGCTGGTCCCATTTAGCTGGAGGTTAGCAAATGTGATGTCCAAATACAAGACGGGCTGTAAGGAGGATCTGGAGAACTACAGGCCTGTCAACCTGACCTTAATGCTGGGAAGGCCATGGAATAGGTGTCATCACGCTGCACTTGCTGCACAGCCAGGAGATTGGGCCTCACCAGCACGGACTGATGAAAGGCAGGTTCTGCTTGACCACCCAGTCTCCTGAGGAAGAAGCTGTGGATGCTGTCAACCTGGCTACAGTAAAGCCTTTCACACCATTTCCCACAATATTCTCATGGAAAAGCTGGCAGCTTATGGCTTGGACGGGTGCACTGTTCACTTGGTTAAAACTGCCTGGATGTCCAGACTTTGGGTGTGGTGGTCAGTGGAGTTACATCCATCTGGTGGCTGGTCATGGGTGGGGGTCCCCTGGGCTCAGTCCTGGGGGCACTTCTGTTTAATATCTTTATTAATGATCTGGATGAGGGGATTGAGTGCACCCTCAGTCACTTTGCAGATGACACCGAGTTGACATGAATGTTGATCTGCTGGAGAGCAGGAAGTTCTGTCAAGGCATCTGGACAGGCTGGATCAACAGGCCAAGGCCAGTGGTGTGAGGTTCAACCAGGCCAAGTGCTGGGTCCTGCCCTTGGCTCACAACAACCCCAGGCTGGGGGAAGAGTAACTAGAAAGCTGCACAGTGGAAAAGGACGTGGTGGTGTTGGTTGACATGAGCTGGAACATGAGCCAGGGTGTGCCCAGGTGGCCAAGCAGGCCAAGGGCATCCTGGCCTGGATCAGCAATGGGGTGGACAGCAGGAGCAGGGCAGGGATTGTCCCCTGTACTGGGCACTGGTGAGGCCACACCTCGAGTGCTGTGTCCAGTTCTGGGCCCCTCACTGCAAGGAAGACACTGAGGGGCTGGAGTGAGCCCAGAGAAGGGCAGTGGAGCTGGGGAAGGGTCTGGAGCACAAGAACTGTGAGGAGCAGCTGAGGGAGCTGGGGGTGTTTAGTCTGGAGAAAAGGAGGCTCAGGGGTGACCTTATCACTCCCTGCAACTGCCTGGAAGGAGAGTGTAGCCAGGTGGGGGTCAGTCACTCTTCTGAAGTAACAAGCAATTGGACAAGAGGAAACAACTTCAAGTTGCACCAGGGGACGGTTACATTGCAAACTAGGAAAAATTTCTTCATGGATAGAGTAGTCAAGCACTGGCACAGAGTGCCCAGGGAATTGGATGGTCACCATCCCTGAGGTTGTTTAAAAGACAGCTTTGATGTCGCACTTCATGACATGGTTAAGTGGTGGACTTGGTAGTTCTGGGTTAACAGTGGGATTCAATGAACTTAGGGGTCTTTTTCAACCTAAACAATTCTGTGATTCTATAACATTTTTGATTTGACAACCATTTGGATTTCTTCAAGAGTCTGAATTTTGCAAGGGAGTATTCCTTTCTTCTGTTTATGGGTGACTCCTGAAAGTAGCCAGCACTGATCCTTCAGCTTTTTGCGTGGTAGGATGAAGATTAGTAACCCCTCAATGCCAACAACACAGAGTAATAGTGAAATACTGTTGGAAATGATAACACGCAAACTCAGTAAAATAGCCACGTCACAACACCAAGCACCTGCACTTAGCTGAAGTACAGCAGGGTATGATGCACCACCTCCTTGTAATGACATGCATTTGTTCAGGCATTATATTTTTGGACTAAAAACTTCAGTTTGTCTTTTTTAAACGGATTACCCAATCTTCCTGGGCAGGTCTCCCAGAGTGTGTAGTTTTGTCTGTACAATGACTAAGAAAACACTGAATATGAATACTTGGTGAAGTGTGGTACTTGGGTGTGTTTTTGTTTTGTTTTTAATGGTAAATGAGGGTCAGAATGTTGAAGTTCTAGGAAAACACAAATGGCTATCTCAGATCACCAGCTAATTTCTGCTGTGTAGTCTGAAAAAAGTCACTTTTTTTATAAAAATGGTATATCACATTCACTTATTTTAGTGGTGCTTTTAATGGATTAGTAAGATATATTATTTTTAAACCAGAACTTGTTTCCTGAAACTTACACTTCCCATCCTCTGCAAAGAGGAAATTGTAGGGCCTAGTTCTACAGAATAGAGCAGCAGAACAATAAAATGGAATTTGATGTGTTGAGCTGTAAGTCCCACATGTCCATACAGAAGCATGATGGAAAGCCCTTGCAAGGAGAAAGGAAAGAGCTGAGGAACAACCACATGATGCTCTATTTCCAAAGTGAACGTCACAATGTGATTTGAGTTAAAACAAGAACTTGCAGGGAGGTATTCACAGTAATTGCGAGAGCAACTATTGCATGGATCCTATGTGACTAGCAAATAAATCTAAATAAGATACATGAGAAGTAAGCAGCATGGTCTCTGACTTGGTTTGATTATTTTTCAAGAATATCTGCAGTGTTATGCTTTCTACATATAAAGAAACAAACACTAGAATCAAGTTTCTGGGCTTTTACTCAAAAATGGAAACCTTCTTTCCAGGCAGAGCCAGGGGAGCTTACTGTTTCTCTTCCCATAGTCATCCTAACAGTGCCTCTCTCCTGGTGGATTCCTGGCCACCTTCTGCTGTGATCATGCACTGGTTTTCACACCACCTGTTCATACTGGCCAGCACCAATGTAGCTGGCTCATACACCACCTCAGGGATGTTTTCTATATACACCCAAGCTATTTAGCATCACACAGCTATGCCATAAAATGCCAGGACTATGCTAATAGTTCTGACTTTCTGGGAATACTTAAACAGTTCAAATTAAGATCTCACCAGTGAGTACTTTTAATAGTTTCTAGCAGGAGTTTAAGAAAGGAAGCAATAAATACATTTATGAGAGAGCTGAATGTCACAGAGCAGCAGGGGACATGACAGTAATCTGTACTGTGATTTATAAAACATCAGCCATTTAGGGTGTGGGTCATGTGGTTAGTTTATACAGAAAAAAAAAAGGCAAATTCCATTATGCAAAATATTCTTTTACTTTGCAGTTGGCATAACTGGAAATACAGCTTGTGGAAGAAGCCAGCATTGTCTCAGGCTGCATCTGTCCTCTCCCAACCTGCAGGCAAATCTTTTGCTATTCACTCTTATTCCATTAGACTCCAATTGCACTAAAGTGCATCTTTTATATATAAGATGTGACTGCTTATTTAACTGTAATTTATTTCCTCATATCAAAGTAGCACCTAGACACTCCAGTGAAGATTTAAACCTCATTGTGCTTCTTACTTTGCAAATACATTACAAGAAATAGACCCTATAATCCCCAAATTTATAACTGAAATAAGCAGGCTACACAGAGAGGAAAAACGAGACTATTTTGGTCAAGGTGATACAGCAAAGATATCTTAGTTGGTTTCTCATTTCAGCCTCCACATCAGTAGCAGCTTTTTGAAATTGAAAACATGATGCCCATTTGCAGTTAATTACTGATAATGGTGGTATTCTCAAGTCATCTGTTAATATCAATCACTCTGGTTATCAGACACACAGAACCCTTGTACTGCTGATAAACCCCTTTTGAATTGTCACTATGTTTCGCCCTAGGAGGGGGCTGCATTTTAGCATGGATAAAGCATAATAATCACATATGCATAATTCCTTGGACTTTCCCTAACTATTAACTATTTTTAAATTAATGGTGACAGCTCCTGAAGGTGTGTGTGAAGGTGTGTGCTCCTTCAAACATGTCAGCAGTGTATATAAACTAAGAAATACACGTTCTTTTAACAGCTACATAGCTTCATTCTTTTAAAGAATCTTTTACAGAGTGCTCTTTAGTCTTCCTGCAAAGCATCTCTCACCCTTCACCTCATTCCTGCTACTATTTTTAGAAGACAGACATGTAAACATATTGTCTAAAATGGGAGATTACAAGGCCAGTTGAAAAGTACCTCTGTTGGAATTCTTGCATATGCTAGTGTAAAATGATTGTAGAAGAACATTCAGAATTCAGAAGGGGCCAGTCAGAATCAAGCAGTTGTGACTTAGTTTCAGATGTTCCAGTCAATTCTAAAACAATGTTTGGGATGCTATTGCACTTCAAAATGTACTAGTAGATAAGTGCAGCAGGACTTTCAGAACCCTTTATGTCTCATGTCACAAGAGCCTCGATATATTTAGTATAAATTCTTTGTGTTTTGTTAGCAATTTAAAGGATTTTTTAGAGTTTTATGGTCTTTTTTTAGGCTCATTTACACTCCTAAGGTGAAGAGAAAAACTAAATATGTGCTAGACCCATTTGCTGCAATGCTTATATGAGTGCTTCTCTTAAAGAAGAACATTACAAGAAGTAAAGAGGAAATGCTGTAATCAGCATGCACAGGCTTTGAATGATTTAATACAGAAAATGAAAATAGAAATACAAGTATCTTTTTCCCAAATATTTCTTGGCTTCTTTAAAAGAAAGTCCAATTTGTGTCTGAACAATATTTCCAATGTAGTCCAAATGTTTATACTTATAAAAATTCACCAAAAAATGTATTTGTGTTCCCCAGTGCTTTAGAAAAAAAAAGTTTCTCTGTCACAAGGTTTGAGGCTTAAGGCCAGCTAGAAAGTTTGGCAGCTGCTCAACAACTATTTGAGGTGAATTGTAGACAAAAGTACTTTTATACATGGAAATTCACTCCTCCCATTTCAAAAAACAGGCAAAAGGCCAGGAGCTACAGGCTATGAGCACGTTTTGAAGGAGGAATTCACCTGCCAAATCATGAGCTTGTTGTGCACTGCACGTCTTTTTACACCCACTCTTCCAGAATACACTCTGAAACAGCTTCTGTCTGTGCTGTAGCCTGGAAAGATTAGAAACTATTCCCATGATCCTTCCCTGGACTTTTCCCACCAATGTTACTTGAGTGTATTCTGTGTCTTGCATAATAAATTTTTATGCATACAAAGACTCCTGTCACACAGCTACACTACCCACAGACTTTCTTAATATAAGACTGAAAAGTTTCAGGAACCACTATGACAGCTTTCTAAACTACACTGACTTCAGTCCATTCAAAACTGATTTAAGGCCTGATCTAGATGAATCAGCTGATGAATAAAATGGAAAGGCAGACTTCTTGCTACCAATAATTATTTAACCACAAAGTTTAGATCAATGTTTCTATTTCATTTCTTATCTGTATTTCCTGGGCTTGGAACGGAATTGTTTCAGTGGAGATGTAGTAGTCTGTCTGCTGAGAATATTACCCAGGTAAAACTTGAGAGTGAGCCAGAAAATATACAAGTGGAAAGAACCATATTTTCCTCTTTCTGACAACACATTACACAAGTGAAGTAAAGCACCATCCTCATCCCCCTTAAAAGTAAACCACATCAGCATAACTTCACCTTAGCTTCACTGGTTTCCAACACTGCTAAGTGCATGAAGAGTGTGTGTGCTTTCCAGTCTTGTAGGGGTATTGATCAAACGATTTAGAATATAAACCCTGTATATTGAACAGAGGCTGGGGAAGCCATGTCACTGGCATAAAGCACAACCAAAATCACTGTTTGTCTTTATAACTCAAAGCTTCTACAAGTCTCCAAAGCATGCAAATGTAGCACTCTTCCAAACCAGGAGAAAAACTACAGATAATATTGCAGTGGAGTTTTTTCCACTTTTTAAACAATTCTTATCTTGGAATTGAGCACTGTTTTTCTCTTCCTGTAATCTGGAGCAGCTGTTTGTTTTCTCACTTGTAACTGTCAGCCTTGGTTAGCATGAATACAGAGCTGTACAATGCAGGGGAGAAGGCCTGGAGTACTTCTTCAAAGCAGATTCATTCATACAGACTGTGCTTCTGCTTTTATGCCACAGTCAAAGCAACACAAGGCAAGATGAACAGTGGCCTCTAAGAGACCTCTATGATCATCAAGAAGTGCAACCATGAAAGAAAATCCTTTTGAAACATATTATTCCAGTGGTATCTTCCATTATAGCTCTAAAAAAAAAAAAAGAGAAATCGGCATTCTTTGGAAATGTGCTGAATGTGAGGAAAATGGAACATTCTTCCCCATCTGCTGGAAATACTCTAAAGTAAACAAGGGTGCTAAGTACTGGGCAGAAATACTGGAAGTAATTTTTAAAAATAACAGAAAGGCAGACGCCAATGGAGGCCCCTGGTCATCCGCCTAGGCTTAGCACTGGAAAGAAATTACGGTTTGGGAAACTGAATCTACAGATAGCTGCCAGATGGCTAATCATGGTTAGTGGAGAACACAAAGGGCTTTGCTTGATGATCAGGCTTAGAAAAATAACAGATGTCCCAAAAATATGAAAATTTTACAGATTCTGAAAAGTCTGGAGTCAGTAAATTTATATAGTCTGGATCACAAATTCAAACCCTTCATTTAAATGTAAGGCCTTGCTTAGATGTTGACTGTTGTCTAGGAAAAACAGGCTGCTAGGAAAAGCTTCAACAAATTTGTACCTGAGGGGAATGGTACAGGATTTGACTATACTACTAGTATACTTCAATCATCATTAGACTAAGACAATAAAATTATCCAAACTCCTGGTGTTATTAGATGAGCACAGAGGCATTTCCCATACCTACATTAGACAACACAATGTTTACTATACCTAATATAGTCACCTAATACACCTTAGAAAAGTCAGCAAATACTATCATCAGTAAGAATCCAAAGAAGTGAACAAGGTAATATAACACAGTCATGATAACTAGAGAAATATATTTGGGTTCACAGAAGAGTGAGTTGTATGCCCACCATACAACTATGCCCACCATACTTATGTAAACAAAAAACAACAGAAACACCAGAGGTCCTGGCTTAAGAAATACAGAAGATTAAAAGTTGAAACTTGGTGGGGTTTTAAAGAAATTTACTGCTTAAAGCAATTTATTTGAAGCACTGTTTGTGTGAAGTAAACAACAGAAGATAAATTTCCTCTTTCTTGTAGTAGCTAAAATTTATACAGTACCCCAAATATCACTGACAGAGGCACAATGTCCTCCATATCTCTTCAATAATCTTGTTACTTGTGTTTTCTTCCCTTTTTACCTTGACACTTTGTGGCCCTTTCCACATAACTTACTTTGTTTTTATTATCAGTGATTCTTTTTTTAGCACTAGGGTTTGACTCAAACAGGAAGTGGATCCACTGTGCTTCCTTTCCTTTCAAGCTGTGTGTCGGTCAGTCAAGCAGTTAGCATCCTGTCCTTGACCATTACACTGTAGTTTCATTTCATAAAGAAATTGACACTAGTATTGTCATCCATGATTCAGAAATAAAGATATGTTTCAAAACTGTAAGTGAAAATATACATAATGTAAAAAACGCACCATTAAAGGCTGAAAATGTAGATGACCTCTTACTATGACATTCCTTTACAGTTTGGTTAGATTGCATTTACTCAACTCGATAGTCCATTTTTTGAAAACTGAGGATGAAAACTGACCTAGAAGACAATGAAAAAAATTTAACTTCACTGAGTACAGAATTTCCCTTTACTTCTTCTTCTTTTATACATTAATCTTTTCCAAAGAAACATTGTTTTCCAGTCTCCATTTGTACATAGGCAATGTCACAAAATATTATTTGGGCATTACATTTTTTGTTCACAAAACAAATTACATTCCCTTGCAGAAAATCAATTCTGGCTGCCAGAGGCGACATCTTTTTGTCTGCATTTTGAATTCAAAAATACAAAAAAAAAGTTCTACAAACAGGCACAAATAGATCAAACTCATTTAACACAGAAACACTGCATTAATGTATCAAGTCTTATACAGCTTAAGAAGGTTCCTGCTGAAGATTCTTTTACCTGATATAGGCTTTATGTAGCATGGAAAACTTTTCCTCCTCAGTTAACAGTAACAACACACAAAAAGGAGAAAACAGTACCATTGTATCTTGAAATAACTTCACTTTTGTACCAATATTTTATAAAGTTTCTGAATAGTTCAAAGTACTTTCATAATGATCCTATTTTTCTGTAAGTAACTCAAAATGTCCTGCCTCTTTTCACTAAAAATTGGTATTTTTTTCTCATCAATTTCTGAGTACCAACTTGTCTTAAGAGCACAGTGACAGATTTATTTCCATTATTTGTAAGTCTGAATTTCATCCTCCCTAAAGTTTTTTTAGAAAGCAATATAAACATCATTCTAAGTATGGGCTATAACCTCTAAAATCTTTTAACTTGTGCATTACGTCAAATTTGAAGTTAGAGATTAATTAAGATAACTTTTATGAAAATTCATTCTCTTAAGTATTTTCTTGAAATTCTTTTCTCATTCATGGTACTGATATCTTAGGTTCCATATAAAAAGAAGGATTAGCAGAGGTCAGCTGAATCTTGCAGAATTCATCAAGGGAGTCCAGTCCAGCTGTTACTGAACTCAACAGCAAACACCTACTCATTTAAATAAAATCAGGGTTAATATAAAATCATACTTGTGTTTAACTTTCTAATAATGGCTGAAGATCTAATTCCTTGGAGAACATCCTTACCCTACAGGATCAGTAATAATTAGCTTTGCTAGTCTAGATTTGCATCAGTAAGTTTCACTTCACAGTTCAGGAACCTAATCTGCTAACCCTTAATATGATGAAAATTTAGCTGTGATTGTTCAGCATAATTACACCACCAAGATAACATCATATTACAACAAATGAGAACACTGAAAACAAACTGGTCATGTTGACCCCGACCATTTTGAGGGGGAAAAAGCAAATCCAAGGAATTTTAAACCATGGCCTGAAAAGTTTCTATTTAGATTTTTTTTTTCAGTAAATATTGGAATATTATGTTAGCTTACATTCCTTTTCTCAAGAAAAATGTAATTGAATAATGAACAGGCAAAAAGTTGTTTCTTGAGCTGGCTGGAAAAACAGCTTCTTACAGCACTGCACATGCTTACAAATAATATTTTAAAAAGTATGTCAGTTACCACTTTAGAGCTATCAAGTTTACAGTGTATGAGCCAATAAACCTAATCCTGATTTGGATCCAGCTTTGAGTAATTAACTTCTTCCTGCCTGCAAAACCCCCCTACAGAATCAGCTGGATATAATTTAAGATTTCATATTTTTAAACAATTGTTACATTCACTCCAGACACGGCTGAATTCAATCATCTGCAAAAGGGACTTCTTACACACAGAAATGAGACTGAACTTTCTGTCTTCAACTCAGACTTTTTTTCCTAAGGCTGAGGACAAAGAATTGCTGCTTACAGAGAAAAGAATTGTGTGAACATAGATAATAGTTTCCTCTCATGCCTCAGATACAAGGGTCAGCAATTTGTCAAGGATTATATGTCAGATTGTGTTTTTCTTTTCTAACTCAGTGGCTGGACTTGCTGGAAAGAACTCAGCAGGAGCCAGGAACTGCTGCTTCCCAGGGGACAAGAACCCACCACCATACCGTCAATAGCTCATCTGTATGTGAGGTACTAGTTTCACATAATCACAGAATCATTTAGGTTGGAAAATACCTCTAAGATCATCAAGGACAATCTTTGACCTATAACCACTGAGTGTCACAAGCAGTATGTGCCACTTCCAGTCATTTTTTGAATACCTCCAGGGATGGTGACTCCACCATCTCTCTGAGCAGTCATCCCAATACTTAACAACCCTTTCCATTAAAAACTTCCTCCTGATGTACAATCTGGACCAACCATGGCACAGCTTAAGGCCATGTCTTTTCACCCTGTCTGCTGCTTGGGAAAAGAGACCAACCCCCCCCTGGCCACAGCCTCCTTTCAGGCAGCTGTAGGGAGTGATGAGGTCTTCCTGAGCCTCCTTTTCTCCAGACTAAACACCCCCAGCTCCCTCAGCTGCTCCTCACAGTTCTTGTGCTCCAGACCTTTCCCCAGCCCCACTGCCCTTCTCTGGGCTCACTCCAGTACCTCAACGTCTTTCTTGCAGTGAAAGACTTGCTGGACACAGCACTCGCGATGTGGCCTCACCAATGCTGAGTACAGTCACCATAAATTCCTAACTCAGGCACTGAGAATAGCACCTTGTTACTCACAGCTTCCTTTTCTTCCCTGTCTGTACCTGCTCCTGGTACTTTCATCAGCAGTAAGGGCTCCCCCCCCACCCCAGATCACAAGCTGTGATACCAATCTACCTAATCAAATTCACCTCTGGATGGTGAGACATCACCTGGACAACACTAAATAAGTCCAGATGCAAAAGTCAGGGAAAAGAAATGTAGTGGAACAAAAAGATTTAAAGGAGACAAGGCAGGAAAAGGACAGCCCAACACTTGAAACACTGCAGGAGATCAGACAGACAGCAACTACCAGGTCATCCCTGAGAACACCAAGTATTCTACAAAACCCTGAGCTGCCAACAGGTTGCAAAGCAACTTTAGACCATAGCTTACACAACATTTGAAAAGGTTTCCCAGAACAAAGAGTGGTAACACAAATGCAGCATAGGGCAGGTTTTTTCAAAATGAGATATGGAATACATCTTTACACTAAACATGGAATCACTCCAAAGGAGATGGTTGGTTATTGTGAATGTATTGCTGTATTTCCAGGCATTAATCGTCATCTAAGTCTGTAGAAAGTAGGTATATTATCAGTGATACACAATTAACCTTGTAATAAGGTATGCCTAAATGTAACTTTTAAAAAATTAAAAAGATATATTAAATACCTTCCAGTAATCCTGTAAATAGTAAATGCGTTGGACAGCATGTGGGCTAATAGCCCAATCTTTAGTGATAAGCTATTGATTACCACAGAAGTGTAAAATAATTTAGTAAAAAATTTAGAAAGCAAGCCCTGCAGGCATTGCGGTTCTATCCTTCTCCCAAAGCTTGTATTACCCACCATCTACTTATGGGGGAACAGTGGACTCAACACATCCAAGGATGAGATGACTCAACTCCACACTAATGTTTTTCAAAAATTTAATTTAAAAGAACCTACATATATTCTCTGTACCTACATGTTACATGTTGACGTGCATGTAATTTACAGTATGAAGCTGACAATAAAAACCTACCATGAGAATGTCAATATTATCTCAAAAATTTTCATTACATCCAAGGCATTAGAAGTAATTTGTTAATGACTCTTTTTGAATCAAGCTTATCAGGAAACAATGAGTGATATGTGAATTTATAAGCATTTCTGAAATAAACAATTCACATTGTTAAGTTCTGCATCCAAATTATCAAAACAGTAAAAATTTTAATTCCTCTTCTTATTGGTGAATGAAATATTATTTTAGTTGATACTGATTGCCACAGACAGTCATATAATAAAATTCAAGTAATATGCAATGAAGTGCAACTTTGGAGCAAATACTAGCAAGTAGTTAAAGGATCTATTCAGAAAAGGCTTTGAAATATGAACAGTTTGTATTTGTCAGGATATACTGATGACTTTAACCTGATCTTGAGTATGTGGATCTCTCCAAGAGGATTCCCCCACTGCTTAATTAACGATAGATGAAATAAATATATTTAAGTCAACCTTTACAGAATGAATGACAAGTGGCTCCAATGACAGAAGAAAGGAAGTGCAAAAGAAAAGAGACAGGAAGGTGAAAAAGAAATGAGTAATCAATGATAAAGTAAAGAATGAGGGAAGACTAGTCCATGCTTACACAAAGAGTTTGGTGTGTATGTTACATTCCTTACAACTAACATTTGTCTGGCATTTTCTTTTATCTTTTAGGATCTCTGATTCTGAAGAAGGTCTACAGTTTTTCCATACTTCTATACACCAGCAAGACAATGTGCTCCTACTGCAGTCTGGGAAATATGAATGAGAGAACAAAACGAAAAAGAAATCACAGAACATACAAAGCTTTGTTCTTGGAAGTTAAAAGTTTGATTACAAATATTCATATCAAAATTTCAAGTAACAATGACAATTTTCACATTGGGGCCTTGGCTCTAAAAAGAATGCTTCACAGATCAGTGAAGGAGACACTTTCAGGCTAGGCTTCATATGTCTCTGGCTTATCTCTTAAAGCAAGCTTTCAGTGCTATTGGCACTGTGGAGGAGATTCAGTACTGACAAACTGGGCTTGATTATGCACAACCACCATCATTTTTGCTTGCTAAATTCTGACTGCAAAGCACTTGTTATGCCATGTTGGTGAAACAAGAGGAAAAGGATCTCTGTCATTTCAGATTTTTGGCAGAATTTGATTTGTTATATAGCTGAGTGATTGTATAAATTGAGCGCAAAAATATTTTTAGCCAATTAATCTTCTCCTAGTATAACTCTTAAAAGGAATTATTTTGACAGACTGATGCTGGAAAAGTTGCACAGACAACAGGTAATGCTAAAGGGAGCAGAAAAAAACCAGAAAAATACATGAATGTAAGTATGGTAATGGCAAAGGACAAAAAAAGCAAAAGGAGATAAAAGAAAGGAAGGACTCTTAACAAATGGTAAAGAATGGTTAATAAATGGTAGGGTAGCAGAAGAAAAAGAGAAGATAGATCAATGAGACCAGAAATGTAAAGTACAAAGCAGATCTTCAGAAGCAGTGAAACATACAGAGCAAACATCTTTACCTGTATCTTTGTACCATATATGAAGGTGACACATGAATTGACAAATACAAATCATTGCTGTTTCTTTCATTTTTTTAAGTGAATGCCTAAGTTTCCTAGGTACTTACTCACTTTAGATATAAATTATTTAGTCTTGTAGCTGATGGAAGCTATACTATATATATTAAAAATATATATCTGTAGTACATCTCCGCAATTAGAAATTATTATCAAAAGCCAATATTCTCCTTCATTCTCTTTTGTTCTGTTGTTTACTTTATGGTCTATACAATTTCATGTAAAAATTCCTACATGCATCACTTAGGTACACGCTAGTTCCTGCACACGTTTACACACAAATATATCTGGCATGTAGAATTTTGTCATTGCTTTTTCAATTCTTCATTTCTTCACACAAAGTTGTTATTCTTTCTCACAGAAGCATTCATTTTGATAATATTAGTTGTAAAGTACTCAGGACTGAATACATTTTACCATGTATATCCTTAATTGATCTCAGTAGCGTTCGCCAATTTAACTATAAGGAAGCAGTCAGTGAGGGGTTATCTAACACTAACTTAGTTTCAGTTTCAGTAATGAGAATGTGACTTGCTGTGAATTCCACAGCCTTTACTTGTAGCAACAGGCTTCGGCCTTTTGTGTTTTCTAACAGTTCAAGCAGAAAACTTGAAGCACAATGCTGTCAAGACCTCTTTTTTAAAACATGTCACTTCAAGCCAATTACCTAGCTATCACTGCTGATAGCTCTCTTCCTGGCAATCAAGTGGTATCTCACTGTATTGATTTCAGTGGTATAGCGTAGAACTCTAGGTATAGCATAGAAAAATACAAAAAGGATTTGTCAGTAGTTTGACTGTAGCATATTCCCCCCCCCCCCGTAAGCTCCATATACAGTTTTTTCAATGTCTCTACCATCCCTTACTGAGAAGTCACAAGCTGTAGTATCAGAAAGCCAACATATATAACAGCTTAACTCATACACACTCTTTGTGTTTAGAGTTATTCCACTGACTAAGACCAGGCCTCACTTAGACAAGTTTTAGCCTTAGTCTGGAGAGGCTAAGGCTAAATGGAGCAACCACAGTGTGCTGTACAGAGTCAGGCATGCACTCCTGTGCAGTTCCTGGTATGCTCTGCAGTTGAGGACCAAGAACACGAGCTCCATTTGTGATTCCACAGCTTGTACACCAGTCATCATACAACCTGAAAAAGCACATCCATGGCAGTGTTCTGCACCAAATACAAACTTGTTACAGCCTGCTCAAAACTCATGGGAAGGCCTGGATAAGCATGGCCAGTGCTGATTTGCCTGCCTAGAACTGTTCCCTCGCTCACTGGAAAGGACAGAAGTGACACCCATGTTTTTTAAGGGCCAACATCAGAAAGGAATCCACAATTACATCGATATAAGACAGACTGGCTTCCTGTAACAGAGCAGACTGAACCACAGCCTTGGTTTCAGAATGCCTTTTTCTATTGCTAGCATGCCTTTTGTCAGCACAATAATTAGGTCCAGCTCAGTTGTTCTGCACACATGACTTTATTTTGTGCAAATAGTTCATTACTTTGGCAAAAGAGTACTGACTTACATTTTCTGGAGTACTTTTTATTGGCTATACTGCTCATGAAAGTCTTTGTGGCCAAGTAGCAAACATAATTCCAGTCAATCTGAGATGTCATCTTTTTAATCGTCCTCGGCTACTCCTAGTTCGGTCTTCTTACCCACTGTCCAAGAGTTCTGCCTTCAGGACACATCCACATTCTGGTCTGTATGTGCAGAATTACTCCAAAGGCCTTTTGGCTTCAGCAGCTGACAAAAGCATACTAAATTCATGGGCAGCTCTCCCATGTCGTGTATGAAACTGCAGCACAACACCTTCACTTAGCTCTGAACCAGCACTTCACAGGGAACTGTGTTGCTCATTCTGACTTAATCATTTTCCATGTTTGATCAATTTAATCCTTTACAGTATTTTTATCTTCACTGAAATTTCATATTTGTTTTCTTTTTTCTGGTCTCACTTTTGGTCTTGCTCCTCCAGTGAAGACCAACCACACTGCTTTTTTTCTGATTATTGTATCCACTATCTTTTCATATAAAACACCTCCTAGAAATGTGTTCCATCAGTCAAAGCTTCCAGTCTAGGTCTAAAATGTCATTACCTCTGTGACTGCTACCACAGAAAAACAAGCAGATTGCTAGGTTCCACATTGCTCCATTAGATGTGCCATTAATTTAAAGCGGGCTATTATCAATCTCCCTTCTATTCTATATGCCCTGCTGCAGCTTCATGGTGTTACCATTCCTATTCTTGAGAATTAGAACAAAAGAAGATCAAGCCCTCCCCAGCAACCCAAAGCTTTCCTATCAAGTCTATCACATGTGGAGGAGTCAGCTATCACCATTCCTAACTTCTTCCAATGATCACAAGATTCTCCTGAAGTTTTGAAGCCCTGATGAAGCTTTACAGATCCTGGCTGAATTTTGCAAGATCTTGTCCAGAGTCTCAGTTTTTATGCCCTTTCACAGGGCACAGCAATGCTAAATAATGAGATCAGTCCTGTAGCCATATGCATCATTCATTCCCTTGTAAAGAGATGCCATCAAGCATCCAGCTCTACATATAAGGTTGCCACAATGGCTGCTTGTGGCTCAGTGAACTTTACTTGTTTGTCACAGAAATTGCAAACACCTACTTGCTCTCAAAAAAAAAAGCAATATGTTCCTATCTCCCTCAAGAGGAAGTAATGAATTACCAAGCCCATTTTTTGCTGCCACTGAGCTACTCATGTTTGGTAAGTCATAAGTCTGTGAAGTGTCCCAGCTGTCACTAAATCGTTTCCAACAGTTCCATTAGCCACTTTTTTTCCTTGCTGCTCTTTCCTCCCTACCTCTTCAGAGGACTTCACCATCACTTCATGACCTACAAGACTATGGCTTCAACACAAGAGTCTGCTACTGTTCTGACCACTCAGGCCAAAGGACTAGTCCTCTCCACTCTCAGGGGGAAAAAAAAGTGACTCTTCTTCATGTTAAAGAATGTCAGACATTGGAGATCCTAAATCCAATCTCGGGAGAAGTGATACAAGCTGAGATAACATCGTTACATTGGCAAGAGGCTCAGATGTTTCACTGAACCTCCCAGGCAAATAGTTCTATACAGTGATTCAGCCATCTCACAGAAAATATCTTGGCATGGGTCAGAACATCACCATTAAAGGGTGCTGTTATTTAGCTTCTCCCTTACTTTGAGAATCTTTCCCAACATCCCTGTTCTGAGAGTGACGCATTACCAAAAAAACCCCACATGTAGTCAGAGTGAGGAATCTTTTTACACACGTGATGCATCTATAGGATGCTCTGTCTTTATACCAAGATATTAATATGTTCCAGAAAGATCTTTTCCTCTCTGTGGCTCATCTATTGTAAGATTCAGTGGATTTTGCAGACTGCAAATTTTGTCACAACTTGTTACAAAACTCTTGAAAATATCCATGAAGAGTGGTACAAGTTTATTCCTCAGCAATCTCTAACAGCTTCTCCAAAAATATCTCTGCTCCCACAAATGAACAGCTTTCAACCTTTGCCAACAGCTACATGTTTTTCAAGTGTCACTGCCCATCTCTACACTCCCAGGCTATTTCTTTCTTCCTAGGACTGAGAAAGCAGAGGATGTGAAGACATGCTTCACCTACTTATATCCTAACTGTGATCAGGGGAGCTTGGAAATATCCTAGATAGCCCTGATCTGAGCACTGTGTTGGAATACAAATTGCAGTGTAAATAAGCAGATGGGAATTGATCTCAAAGACTTTCTAATTCCTGACAATTAACTTTCTTTTATTCTTGCCTCAATATATTTAGGGAACGTATGACCAAACATTTCATTAAATATATAAAATAAACATTTCATACAATGCTTTATTTAATATGCAGACTAAAATACTAGCTCACAGGAACATTTTTTAAATGTGGTCAGAATTTTTAATTTCTCTCAGTATTTGAAAGTTTAAACAACTGGTGTTTATATTACCTATATACCAGTACTATACTGCATATACAGTATAGTATAAAACCATGTAAAATGTCTCAGTAGGGAAGACTATAAAGCAGTAAATCAAACTAAAGAGTCTTTCCAGGAAATCATCCACGTGCAGAAAAGGCACTTCACAATATGCTTGAACAGTTTCATTCTCTTCTTTACCAGGGATCCCAAATGTCCTGATTCTATCCAGTGGCAGCTGTGATGCTATTAACATTTTACCTGCTTGCACCAGAAAATGAGTGGTGTCTAAGAACAATCAGATTTTTGGCAACTAATCTGTTAATGAATAAATGGTATTTTGTGCCAATGCAGAAAAATTAAGTACAGTTGCAAATAAATTATTTTCGTTTTCTACACTACTTCAGATATGTGTAAATAGTTTTACACTGAATCCATAAACAGCCTGTGAAATACATGATCTCTTGCTTATTTGAACAGTTACAGTGCATGTCATATGTAAGTGGAGCCTGTCACAGGACTGGTTTTGAAGGAAGGTGGGGGGTTGTTCTACAAGTTCTGGCGATATACCAGGAATCGCTTCAGGCTATAGGATTTCAGAATAAGAATGTCATAAGAGGCTTTCTGTTGGCTGGGGAAGGGAGGAGAGTGGAGAGTCTACTTCTGGAATGTCTGTTTAGCAGCAGAACTTGAGTAATCTTACAAGAGACAGAAGACATGCTAAAACAAGAGAAAAAACTTTTTTTTTTTTTTGGTCCTTCTAGTTAGTTGCCAAACACCAATTTTTTAAGGGTGCTGAGGCAAGCATATCCATGCAGACTTAAATTTACCAATTATACAATCAAACTGTACTTGTATTTGTACAATCTCAAACTGTAACCCAGAATCAATGTAAACACAAACACACTAACCATAATCTGGTTAGAAAACAAAGGTGACAAACTGCAATATTTTTATCATACTGAAAAAACTGTGAAACTTATTCCCAGATATCACTTGTCCTGATACATTAAGAAAGGTTTCAACACCAAAAGTCCTGTAGGAGAAAATGGCAAGGACTGAGTCTGTTGAGTGTAGAGACCACCAGCGGGAGAAAACAGCAGCACCTACAGCATCTAAGGTTACTAGACAGCATCAACTGTGAGAAGGGACATAAAGTAATAAATTTAATCTGCATGTTAGACAAGTACTTACTGGAAATTATGAAACTACCAACAATTTTGTTGCTAGAAAAGCAGAGCAACTAAATGACCATTTAGAAGTGTCCGCCCAGCTTTATTCTGTTGCATAGAAAAAATACAATATTCTCAATACATACAATAATATTTTTGTTGGATATTAAGCCATCTGAGACAGTAAGCATAATCAGAGACTGGTATTAAATACGTGAGAAATAGTTTACCTCCCACTATCTTTTTTCCAAAGTTCTAAATCTTATTAGCAGCTCATGCCAGTGCCTGAAACAGGGTATTGAACTAGATGTCTTTTTTATCTAGCCAATCTGCCCACTCCTCCAAAGACGTAACTAAATGTGTAATATACCTCACATCCTACTTGAGCCCAAAGACAATTTAAGAAGGGTCAAAAGCCTAAAGCATATGGCTGGAAGACACTCGGGCTTGCTTCAGTGATGTCTGGTACTTTCTCACTAGGAGCAGCCTCCTTTGACACTCTCAGCACCAAGTGTGTGGCGTGGCACTGAAATGTGTTCTTTCTTACTCATGAACTGGGAAAAAAAATTAATCTGGTATGGAGAAGGCATCTTAAGAGCACATGACTCTGTCTGATTTACAAAAGTAATATTTCAAGTGTTGTTGAATGAAGAAATGTTCAGCGACAAGCTGGATCGTGATCATATCAACGATCTGTATTAAGGACCATTCCTAAGAAACCTAGCCTTCCACAAACACCTTTTTCAGGGACTGGAATCCTGACTGATTTTCAGGGACTGAAACATGGAGACTGCTCTGGATCACAGCGCTTTGTTCACACCGCAGCTGTTGACAAGAGCATTCTCCAGCCGTCCGTGCTCCCAAGGGAGTCTTGCGAAACGCCGGGAAGGCCGCTAGCTCCTCAGGCCTGTTCAGAACAACACCCCCGCCGCGCCGCCCGCGCAGGCCCGGCCGGGAAAGGACCAGGAGAAGCTTCCAGAGGCCTGGCCGCGGCGGCCCGGGTAAGGTCCGGCTCTCCTCAGACGGGAGTCCAGCGGCTGCCGCCCAGAGCTAAAACACACCTTGACAGGCGAACCCAGCGGGGGGTGTCGGACACGGCTGACCGACAGACGGAGCGATGCGGGGGAGGGGCACCGCCGCCCTCAGGGCCCCCCGCCACCGCACCGCCCCCCGCGCGCGCCCCCCGCGCCCCCGG
>VXAC01001431.1:423456-534344 GCA_013399225.1 Rhipidura dahli
TGGCGCGAGGCGGCGGTGCCGCTATTTAGGGACGGCGGCCGCGGGGCGCAGGCGGCGCCGGCGCTCGGTAAGGGCTGGGGGGTGCGGTCGTGCGCGGGGTTCCCCCTCCCCTCCACCTTCCCAGCGTCCGCTCCCTGGGGGGCGTCCGCCGGCGAGGGGCCGTGCTGGGCCGTCTTTCCCCTCCGGGCCGCGCGCCGCAGGCGGTGGCACCGGGGCGTTCGTCCAGGGCTGACCGGGAGATGGGCCGGGACGGGCGGGTGGACGGCAGCCTTGCGCCTCTCGATTCCGGGGCCGTTCACCAGCCGTGCCCCGCGGCGGTGTCTCGTCTCGTCCAGCCTCCCCTCGCAGGCGCCGGCCGAGCTGCCCGGCGGTGGCGCTCCGAGCGCAACATGGCTTCGTCCGGGGCCGCTCGCTGCGGGGCCTGGGGGTGCCGGGCCCCTCGCGGGGCCGCTCCGCGCTGCCCCATCCGCAGCCCTGTTCCCGGCGTGGCGCGGAGGGTCAGGCTGAAGGGTTTCTGCGCTCCTCCCCAGAGCGGTGGTGGTTAGTGCCGGCCGTCTGAGTTGGCAAAGGTGTCGCGGGACTCGGGTCTCTCGGGCTTTCTCCACTGTCAGATAAGCGTGGCTGTGCCACCGGCAGGCATTTCCTTGATGAAGAGATTTGCGTTTTGTTGCCGTCACCACAAGTGGTGTGTTCTTGTTGCCTATAGATTAGAAGGTAGAAAACTGCTGCTCTGAATGATACGCACACTTCGTCTTATTGCTGTTCCAAGTCCTAGAGGGGAATCCCTGAGGAATTAGGGAGGAGCGGGTACTGTGGCCGTCTGGTAGCTTCCAGTGTGCTCCTGAGCTCCAGTCATCCCTGTAGTGGGGCTCTGATGCTTTCCCTAAAAAAAAATCGGCATCATTATTTTAATCTCTCAGATGATGAAACTGAGGCACAAAGGAAAGCCGTCTGCCAAGTGTGTTGGCAGGATTGAGGGGAATAATTCCCTGTCTCAGTTTTCTTTCGTGCTTTAGGCTGACTAGGGGTTTGCCAGCTGGTGACTGCTTGTTACTGCTGAGGCATTCTGAAGGATAAACCTCGTAGTAGGACTATATGGGGTTGTAGCTCTGTCGTTAGCAATCTGTCCTGTCACAGAGGGATTGGAGGGGACAAGGGAGTCCACAACCTGAAAAGGTTGGATACTACTGGGAGTTAAAGGTCTTTTTCTTTCACTCTCTTTTATATAAAAAATATAACATTTATGCTTCCTGTATGCTGTTGCTTTCAGAGGAATAATTATGTAAAATATACTGTTGAAACCATGTAACTTCTGAAATTAACAGATTTTTTTTATCTGTATATTGGTGTAGCACAATAAGAATGTAAGTGTGGATGATAAAAATTTGATGTTACTTCCTAGAAGTTGAGCATTCAATGTAATTATTTGGATCTTGTTTATATGTCTAGAAATGTGGTGCTTCAAGTAAAGTCAATAGATAAATATTTTTGGCTGAGGGGGAAGATATGTGCACATTTATAGGCAAGTACACAAAATGGAGATACACTGTTTCCCGTGTTGCTTGTCTGGAGGATTAGCACTAGCACAATTATATGAGATTAAATGAACTTTTTGGCCACTTTTTTCATCAGTTTTTCTTTTATTAGCAACAACTGTCTAGATTAGAGAAGCAGCATTGCTTGTGATCAGTCTGGAAGGTTTGACTGCAGAATGAGAACATGAAGGGCTAAGACTTTCAATTGTATAGATTAATTTGATTTTTGGACTAAAACTACTTGCTGGCTGTGAGAAAATTCTGAAGTATTTCAGAGAAAGTGATTTATGGTTTTAAGAAGGTATCAGAAAGAACTCATTTATTGCAGACAAATATTTGGTACCTCTAATGAGGTATTTCAGTAATTTTAAACTGTGTACCTTTTTTGGTTTTCTTTTTTTCTCTGCATTTTTTACTCTGAGGGATCTACTAAAACTGTAGGTATAAGCCTCCTTCTAGAGGCAGAGGAATAAGTAATGTAGAGAAATTACTTGTTTAGATGGTGAAAGGAATAGAGATGTCATTTGTATGTAGTGGTTTTAAATAAGAAAATATATTTCAGAATATTTTGTTCATGTAATGTTGAGTAATATTTTCAAGTGCCTCTCTTAGAGTTGTCTGGTGTTTTTTGAGTCTCATAAATATTTCCAAGAAGGAAGTAAGCTTGGAGGAAGGAAGCTTACAGATGAAATACGCTTAATTAGAAAGCAGTTACTGTTTGAGTAATCAAAATTCCTTGAGGATAGTTACAGCTTTTAGATGGCTTTAAGTATGGTCTGGCTTGTTATAAAACCTCAAGCAGCAGCTGCTTTGTGAAGCATCCCTGGGTCTGTCTGCCTGAGCTATGTGGATTCCTAGTGAGAGATTACCACTTGAAGCTGTAAACATAGCTCTTAAATTTTTTGAGGAATTTCTGGAAATCTGTTTTCCAGCAGCCTTTGGTCTCTTTGATTTATGTGAAGATGAGCCTTAGTAGACTGAACACCTTCCTGTGGTGGTTGTGGTGTTATCTATACTTCCTGACTTGCAAGCTGGTTTTGTTGGCATGTACATGGTTTTTTTAGCTATACTTTCTTAAACTGGCTTTGTGATTTGTAGGTCACTTGGACAGGAATTGCCACTTCTCTGAAATAGGGAAATAACTCATATATGACGTATGCCTGTATTCATTTTGGGGGAGATCTCATGATTTATTAAATAAGATTATTTTTTGAGATTTATCTCTTGCTCAGAATATGTAGTGATACCTGTTTTGCATGAAAGCTTGATACTTCTTTACAAATTGTTAATCACAGGTTAATCCTAAAACTAACTCAACACTGTTGCTACTTTGTGCATATAAGGTTTTTTCATAGGACACTGCATGAAGCATCAGTTTACAGGTTAGGCATAAAGGCTTAGTGCTTTCCTTTCAAAATGGCTGCAGGATATGAAGAACAATGAAAGTCCCATTTGATTTGGAGATTAAATGGGTGGTCTTATGACATAAGAGTTTTATAAGTCAGTCTTTATGGAAATAATCAGAGCATTTTAACAGGTTTTTTCCTCTTTGAGGTAATTTATTTTCTGTGAGTTAAGGACTGTCACAAGCAGCATTTTAAATTGACATTGATGGTTTTATTCATTTGATGGATTTGATGCATTGAGCATTTTGATGGATTTTGATCTTTTGCCACTAAATTAGGAGAATAACCTGACAAACTTCTAAAGTCAGTTTCTTTCTCTGTCTCTTGGCTTTTCACTTAGTGATCCACAACAATGGCATAGTATAGATAAAAGTGTTGGTTTGGTTCTTGGGTTTTGTTTTTACTAAAAAGCATCTAAACTGATTAGCTGCTATGTTAGTTCAGCATCAGGTTCAGCTTTCACCTTAGATACTTAATACACTGTACCAGTCTGTAAAACATAAAACTTGGGTTGAGCTGTGCATAGTGACTGAAAGAAATTGAGTTTTCTGTTTTCTAGACTGACAGCTTAGTCTGGTTTTAAATCATTAATGGTGAACAATTAGTGTTTAGCATTTCTGTTGAATGATGGCACTATCTTTTAAAGTTTGGTGTAGCTTATATGCAGGGTTTCTGCACTGCCTTCACCTGAGCATTTTTACGCACTCAGATAAGAAAATACTAGTTTGCACACAAGTGTCTTCCTCGTATGAAGTACGGCTCCTTTTGTTAGTTTTAAGTCCCACGTCATTTTTTTCCCGTTTTTTCTGTGGCTTTCATGTAGGCAAGATGGATGAAAGTGTCTAGTGTAACTCTGGTTCTTTCCCCTAGAACTAAATTTCAATTAAGAAACAGTCTTGTAAAAGCCAGAGACACTAATGTTTTTAAAAATAGCACACATTAGAAGGGATTGTAATAGCTCCTTTGTGGGTTTGGAGGTGTGTAGCTTCAGTCTTCTTCCAACTGCATTGATCAGCAGGGGATGGGGGTAAGTAAAATACATCAGAATAGCCCAAAGCAGATACATGCTGAATTGTGGCATGGTTTTGACACTACAGTTTCAACTGCTTGGTTTCCGTACTGTGGGTGGATGGGCTTTTCACTTAACTGTCCTTTGCATGTGATGGAGCTTGAAGCTCTGTTCTCTTGCCTTTCAGGAGCCTACTGCAGTGGAATCGAGTAGTATGATTTGTGAAGGGTTTCACTGCTCACTCCAAACAGTTGCTAAACTTTCCAAAGTGCAAAGTAGTAGAGATTTGGACTTCAGTCTCTTATGTGTGAATGAATCTGCTACAAACAACTGAAATGTTGTTTTTTAAGTCTGGAAGACAGTTGAATATAGAAATGGCCTTTATCTGAAAATATAGTAATTTAATTTTAATTTCCAGTGGGAAAAAAGCATACTTTAGGACAAAATATGTGATTATTATGTATTATTGCTTACTTTTATTGGTTATTGCTTTTTATTTATTTATTCTTTAAGTTGCTTTGCAGTATTTTTTTACTAACCCGAGCCATACTTAATAACTGCTGATGTGAAAATCAGTGAATAGTTTTGTGGAAATATTGTTTGACTTGAGTAACTAATGACCCAAAAGAAAACCAATAACTTCGTAATGCTGTAATAGTTAGCTTAGGTGACACTCCTGTTACTCTGAGGTGGCATGAATCATGATAGCAAATGGGAGAGAAATTGAACAACATTTTTAGAAGTTTCCTTTTTACCTTTTTACATCTGTTTCATTCTTTCCCCTTCAGTGTGAAAGGTGCTTATGCTGTTGTTTTGCAGTTTTTGGCAATTAGCAGTGAAGTAGAGCTTCTGCTTGTTTCCACCTAGTGTGTAGTTGCCCTCAGGCTTCTGATGAATTTCAGATCTTTTGCAACTCAAATTGTTCTGAAAAAATAAATTTTAAATGAATCTTGAAATAACAGATTGTAAGGTCTCTCTGTAGTAGAGCTCAACAGACTTTGGTTAACAAGCAGTATTCTGGTTAGTGTTAGTGTAAGTCAAGTCATTAAAATATGAACCCTATGTCCTGGTTTCCTTTAGTGTTTTAAACTAAAAGAGAATATTCTTTAGAATTTGGTTGTATTCACCATGCAGATTTATAAAAAAATTATAAAAATCTGTGAAACTAGTTGGGATTTTAAAATGCAGAAATAATGTGTGGTTAGAAACCTTATTTTTCAGATACTGGACACTTTACCTCTAAAATAAGCAAAAAATCAATTGATAGAGTTATTTTACTATACCCTTGTAATAAATATCCAAATACATATTGCATTTAAAGCAATAATGATTTTTATATCCAGCCCAGTCAGAGTACTTGAGTAGAACATAGAAAAAATTAATAGCTTTTTGATTGTCAATGCTATATAGCTACAGTCTGATGGTAAATTACTTGTTATTTAGTCAAAAAACAAACCAGTAAACATCCAGTGATAAACAAATGTTTGTTAATATGTTTGTCAAGTCTTCCAACCAGCAATGTTTCTACTATAAAATTTCTATACAGGTGGGCTTTGAGTAATGAACGCACAAGTATAGGTGCAAATAAAAATACTGCTGGGTGCTTCTGATGGCTTTTACTTTAATTCTACCTGAAAGAAATCTAGGTTGGTGAATCTTCAAGGACTCTGCTATAAATATTTGAGATCTGCTTTCATTTAGTTGTTATTCCTGTGAATAGAGATTTTCTTTACATTACACTGTTTATCTTGATTTGTATAAAAAAAAAAAAAAAAAAAAAATTTAGTTCAATCTAAACGTTTGCNAAAAAGCTTAGTTTTGTTGATGTGTAAGGACTGACGTTCTGGTTTGGTAATGATCCATGTGTAAATGTGTGTCTGGTTTTACTTACGTATGTGAAATACCTTGTGTCCTTCTGTCAGTATTATGAAGTAAATTACATGCAATCAAAGCCATGTTCATTGTCATAAATTGCATTTTCTTTTTCTTCTGCTAATAGTAAGTGTAGCTTATTAATTTTCCTATCTAGGGAATACTGTGAAATTCCTTTAAAAATTTTTACTGAGTTTCCTTTTGTGGGGTAAAGCTCAGAATACTAGTTTCCAAAGAAGTTCCGTCAGATTAGTGGAAAATAAGACTTCAGAAACAGTGTTGCTATAGGCCATCTCATCTCAAATCTTAGTAAGCCTAAGGAGCCTATGTTTAGTTTCTAGGCATAAGAATAGAATGAAGTCTGCTTGTGGAAATCAGCTTGTGAACTATGCCTTATTTCACTAAGCCAATCTACCTGTTCCTGTAAAGATGCGTAAATGTAGCTAAAAATAATATAGTTCATATGCTTAGTGGAGAATGGTCACTTGCTTTTAGTAGTTTAGGGCTGCTTTAAAACTGCAAGTTGAGAAAACCAGAACAGACTTAGTGGCTTCAGAACAATGGGGTGAAAACTGCTGTCTGAATGCTTCAGTTTCTCTAAAGTGTTTTCTGGAAATGTCAAAACTTGAGAACAAGTGAGCTCTGTTGCAACACAGAAATTAATATGATGTTATAAAATCTGCTCCAGCTTCTGGGGAATTGCAAGCAAGCTCCCTTGTAAAGTTTTGTTGAATTAATTCGTGCTTTTTCTGTAGTAGACAACAATTCTTGATATGGAAGCATTGTACTTTGTAATTCCTGAATGCATTTTAAGTCACTCTTATGAATGAGAAATATGGTTTTGTGGTGAGTTGTTCTGAACCTTGTACAACACTTTTATATCAGTGCCCTTGAAAGTTAGGTAAGTATGATAACCATAATCCAATTCATTGGGTTATGTTTTAAAATCTAAACCACAGTGTTATGCTGTGTATTCTAACTGAACCTCCCACAGAATTACCAGTGAAGTTTGTTATCATATACAGTGTGAAAACCTAAAGCTGATACATTTTTTTAAACTTGTAATTAAAGCAGCTTTAAGCAGCCTCAGTTTTAAGTAGACATCTGATTTTGTTTTAGAAGTGAGGAAAATAGAAACAATATGCCCATTCTAACATGAGAAGATAAAAACACTTGCACAAAATTAAATACACATATGTGGGAATTTATCTTAGAGCAAATACAAATCTGAATTTGACACTGATCTAAAGTAAAGAGTCATAGTTTAAATTTAAAAATCTATATTTTTTCTTGTTACAGAAATTCTGTGCAGCATGTTTTCTAGGTGGAACTGGGTGGCCTGTGGCTTCTATCTGGTGTTGAATATTTGTTCTCCTGATGGTAAGAGTTCTATGTCTCAGATACAAGTGGATGTAGAACTTGTTAAATTGTATGTTTGGAGTACCTGCTTGTTTTTTGTCTAAAAACTTGTTGGATGGGGACAGAAAACAAGGTGTGTTAGGATAGACACACCTAGTCTTCTAGCACTAGTTCACCACAACAAAGGTTCACACTTACCCCAATTTTCCTGTGATAACTTTCTGAAGAAATATACTTCTTTGTACTTTTTTATCAAAATTCTTTTTCATCAAAAGAGTAACCTCAAGTATAATAACTTCCTCCTTCAAAAGATATAAATATGCAACCCTTGGCTCACCTCTCTGAGTGCCTCTGTTTATTAATAGAGCTTTTCTAGCTTGGTAAAATGCTTTTGAAAAGCCTAAAGAACGCTATGCTGGTTTTTCCCCTTAAATCTTCTTGGTGGTCTGCTAATGAATTTCAGTTTCTTAATTGTCAAATAACTACTTAACTTCCTGCTTAGAACACATGTAGTGCTTTTAACATTGCACTAGTGATATATCGGCAATATTGATTAGGGAATGTTCTGTAGTTTTTAATAAATGTGAAATTCATTTTCTTTTTAGCTTCAGGTGGACTTGTGCAGTCATGTGGTCACATCATCCCGGAGTCGCCTGTACTGGCCCTTGGTTCCAATTTCACAGCATTATGCATTCTGAATGAGAGTTGTCTTGACTTTGGCAATATCTATGCCAGTCAGATTATCTGGAAGATAAAAAATAGAGTGGTACCTAAAGAACAGTATCGTGAAATAAACAGAACAGTTTCCAGTGTCACATTCAATGACACTTCTTCACTAGCTACTCCCCTGACATGCAACATTTTAGCAGATGGACAGATTGAACAGAACATTTATGGAATTACAGTTACAGTAGGCTGTGAGTACCTTTTTTTATATTTTACCCTGGTCTTAAGAAAATTGCTTCTGAGAAATGGGAAAATGCAAACAAATAGAAAGTGTGCATATCTCAAGGCACTTATTTTCATTCCCTTGGTTCGTGAATAATTGAGTAAAAATATTGTCAAATTACATGCCACCAGAGCTGCTAAGTATGCACTGAATAAAGTTTCCTTAAAAATAGAAAGTAGTCTGGAGTATTTCAGTGTTGAAATATGAAAAAATGGAACAACAGAAATGTTGAAGCAGCATATTTGAATTACAGAATAAAGATGTGGATTTAACTGAAACAGATAGTCAGAAATTAACTTTTCCGTATTTCTTGCTTCTCTGTCAGAGTTGGAGGAAATACTTCCAGGTGATATGTCCTGGTTTCATTCTAACATGAAAATTATGTTTTCTTGATTAATGGACTGAGAAGTATTTAGTCCATCTGTACCACTAAAGCTAGCCTGAATTGCCTTAAGGATGGAACATATTATTTGGATTACTTTACCTCTATACCTAAAAAAATACTTTTAACTACTTAAAAACTTAATTTGTTCTAGAATGATAGCACTTGCATGGTTCAGAGCAAGCACTCTTCTAGACAAGACTGTCTTGAGAAAGCCATGTGAATACCTTAATATGCTACTTCATAATTACTTTGTGTCTTGCTAATAGGGCAAGTGTTGAAGTGTCCTAAATATCTCATATGGCTGATGAATTATGTTGTCTCCTAGTGATGGCAGAAGGTACTGCAGTTGCTGAATGGTCTGCGTGCAAAAGGCTGGCTTGAGTTCAGAATTTAAAATGATATGCTTCTAGCATGACTTACAAAATGCTTTCACAGGAGAGTAATGTTTTCCATTTCAACTTCTGAGGAGTAAATATTTTACCAGAAAAGATAAAATAAAAAATATTTTTTAAAGGTAAAATATATGGAAAGGTGAAGACAGATAAATTATGCTAAGATTATAAATGGAATGACAGTACAGATTACATTCTGCATTTATAATTCATGTTACAAGTCTTGAGATGCATTTGCATTTAAAACTATTGTATTTTGATACTGTCAGTTAAACTAAATAATGAGACTAGAAACAGGTTTGAGAAGAATACAATTATTCAGGAAGAAAGAAATAAGCTTCATGAGATCGTTCTATTGAAACTATCACTCTGCTTGAAAGAAAATAAGATTCTCTAAAGGCATTATACTGTTGTAAATAGTGATAATATAGGGAGAAACAAACTCTTTGTATGCTATAATTTGAATTTAAAAGGGAAAGAAAATAGTTTTGCTGCATTCTGAAGAAGTTCCTTACACACTACAGTGCATTGATGAAGATCCCCAAGTTTTCTTGTATGGGTTTGCAGCTCAAACTTCTTCTGTACCTCAGCTGGGGGAGAACAGACGTGTCAAATTGCCTTTAGAGCTCAGGTTACTGGTAAACTCACCATATGCCAATTCAGTAGTGGTTATTAATTTATTTTTCTTCTGCATGAATTAAAATAAATTTAGTTGAGAGATGGTTAATGTAAGATTTCTGCCTCAAAATGAGAAATCTTTCTTGTTCCTTACTACTAGATGCTTATTCCTTATGCGGCCTACTGTAAGTCAGAGCAGCTAATTTAAGCTTCTTGACTTTGTTTGCAGCATGGTATCCAAAACTTCTTGCCACATCCTTTAGAAAAAATTAATTAAACACTTTCCATGTTCACAGAAATCACTCTAGCTGGACATTTAAAATGGTTCTTGCTAGACTGAAATGTGTGTACAGATTAATTATTGCTAACTCTTTCTGTACAGTGGCCCCAGAGAAGCCCACGAATTTAAGTTGCATTGTGCATCAGATATCAAAATTCACCTATGTTATGACTTGTACCTGGAACCCTGGAAGGCATACATTCCTGGATACTGAGTTCAGGTTGAGATACAGCTGGTAAGTAGCGCTATATAGAATATCTAATTCTGAAGAATATTTTTATGCTAAACCAACACTTCTTGAAATTCCTGATACTGGAAGAGTTCTTAACCTAAGTCCAGTTTTCTGAAGCACTGCTGTTTGTGGTTTGAGGGGGAAGGGAAGAGTTAAAGAAGTTGTCATTCAAAGTAATTCTCAGTCAGACTTGAAATTTTGCTGCTGAACTTGTTTTGGCATAACAGGAATCTCATACTTTTGTACTATTCAAATACACGATTAGTGTGGCTTAAGTGCAATATATTTAATAATAGGGTGCTGTACCCAAATGTTTACACTTTTCTAGGATGACAGTTCTATCCCATTCTAAATGGAAGATGTTCCTGCTCATTGCAGGAGGATCAGACTAGATGACTTTTAAAGGTCCATTTCAGTCCAAACCATTCTGTGATTCTAAGTAGAGAAACTAATATAAAACGACTGAATTTTGTGGAGGTGTTACCTACTCTGCACTTCATAGGAACTGTGGGCAAATACTATTTAGAGTTGATCCTAACATGAAAGTTTCAGCAAAGCATTTCTCCTGTGAAAGTAAATTAAGTTACTTTCCAAACTCTTTAGATGGTCTCTTATTGTTTAAAATGGAGTGAACAGGATTGTTGCTCTGCTCTGGGAACAGGAATGATTGCCTTCAGCTTTCCAGCTACCCTATTCTGCTGAAGTGTTTTGGTAACAGTTGTAGTAGAAAGTATGCACAGATTTAAAACGTTAATGCTTTGCAAACTTCCTGATGCCCCTAGAACTATCTGGTTTTAGTGTAGCAGAAGATGGTGAACAGAAATTATGTATTACACCCCTAACACTGTTCTCTTGAAAGGTATGCGTGTAGCACTGACTACATTTTCTAATACATTCTAGTTACTGACCATGTTGCTTTTGATTAATTGTATCATTTCTTGATCTTCTTTTCTTTTTTAAGTCAAGTCAGGTTTTTATACAAATTTAATTACAGTGATGTAACTTGTGCTTCTGAACGTATGTGTCTGGATGTCAAGAGATTTTGGTTTGGTTTCAATTCTGATGCTGTCACTTGTTTGTGGCTAAACAAGCCATTCCCACTTTTTATTCCCCTCCTTCTGCTTACAAATTTAAGGCAGAGGGTAAGCATACAAGATAAACTCATTGATCACTCTGAACTACCTTAAAATAATCTCTAAAGGAAGCCAAACTTACTGCTTTGTATCTTGATTTTTCCTTCTCTTTTATTTAGGCCAGAAGAGGTCTTTCCTGACTGTATACCAAAAGGTGTAAACAATTCTTGCACTGTTACTGATATTCAGTTCTTTGTTAACACGGAGATCTGGGTAGAAGCAGCAAATGCACTTGGGAAGGCTGAATCTGATCCTCTTGTTGTTGATCCCATTGACATTGGTAACTATATGCCACTTAAAGCTTTAATAGAATATTATTGCTGCTTCTGTGCATATCATTGAATTGGTATGTTAATGTTTCTTCACTATAAAAATTAACACTGCATAGGTATTGTTGACTAGAACTTGAACTGTGCTGGGCAAAGGGGTGGTGAGAGGTTCCATCACAATTTAGATAACTAGTTTGTGTTGAGTTATTCTGCTTTAGCAAATGGTGTAAAGTAGCAGCCATTTCAGGTCCTGAAAGGTTTTAATGGTAGTTCTGCAATATAGTGTGCCAGCTTCTAAAGGCATGGTAAAGTGCAGCTGTGGAGTTGACTTTAATTTTTTCTCTTCTAGTTAAACCACTGTCTCCACAGAATGTATCAGTCAGCTCAGGAATACTACCTACTGTTCTGAAGCTTTCCTGGGAGAATTGGATTTCAGACGCTGTGATGACGCTGAAATTCAATATTCGCTATAGGATCACTGGTGACACAAACTGGATGGAGGTAATACCACTAATGTCCCTTGCTGTGATTCTGCTGTAACCCAGCCATTTGTCAAACTGCAGTTCCCTCTCTTGCAGTTCAGAGCATTCACCTTTATTTTCTTATGTATTACATGGCCACCCAAGGAAGTTTATCTGGCTTGTTCACGAAGGCTGCGATCTAGGTATTTTTTGGCACAGTCTGAGTACAGTGACCTTTTCATATCTTTGTGGGCTTTTCTGCTGTCCTTCCTGTCACAGTGCAGAATGTTATTTTGAATTTTATTCTGCACATGCAATATGTGGAACATTCAGGAGTTTTCTTCTTCCCATGCACATGCAACATGAGTGATCTACATGTCATTTAAAGCTTGGGTAAATACTGTATCATGTTGGGATGCTCTTTAGAACTTACTGTACCTGCAGTTGGGCTACAACAGGCCCAGGCAGGGCCACAGGCTGGGACAGAGCGGCTGGAAACTGCCTAGTGGAAAAGGATCCAGGGGGTGCTGGTGACAGTGGCTGGACATGAGCCAGGGTGTGCCCAGGTGGCCAAGAAGGCCAAGGGCATCCTGGCCTGGATCAGCAATGGTGTGGCCAGCAGGACCTGTGACTGTCTACCTGTATTTGTCACTGAACAAGGTGAAGCCACACCTTGAATCCTGGTTTTGGGCCCCTCTCTCCGTGAAAGACCTTGAGGGGCTGAGCAGAGCATGTCCAGAGAAGGGCAACACAGCTGGGGAAGGATCTGTAGCACCGGTGTTACAAGGAACAGCTGAAGAAGCTGGGGTTGTTCAGCCTGGGGGAAAAAAGGCTGAGAAGTGACATTATCACTCTAGAACTACCTGAAAGGAGGTTGTAGTGAGGTCAGGGTCAGTCTGTTTTCCCAAGTAACAAGCATTAGAACAAGAAATGGCCTCAAGCTGTGCCAGGGATCATTTACATTGGATATAAGGAAAAATTTCTTCCTGGAAAGAATTGTCAAGGATTAGCCAAGGGAAATTGTGGAGTTACCATCCCTGGAAGTATTTAGAAAAGGTCTAGATGTGGTACTTGGGGACATAGTTCAGGAGTGGATTTAGCAGTGATAGGTATATGATTGGGCTCAGTGGTCTCTTCCAACCTAAATGACTGTGTAATTCTGTACAAACTGGCTGTGTACATGCCTCAAGTGTGATGCAGTCAAAAAGAGGAGGAGGGTAAGGAGTAAACCTTGCCTGTAATGTACTATGATATGTTCCTGTTATCAAGAGCTGCAGGGTTTTTTTCTTCTACATCAATCTGTGGATATATTTTTAATAGCTCCTCAGTTTTTACTTCAAGCCTTCTCTCAGAGCAGTAGTACTCCAGCAGAGGCCCAAAAGTATTCTGAATTCTGTGAGTTCTTGGATGGAAGACTGCTTCTGACTTTACCAAAATACTGTGTTGGGATAACACAGCTCCTTGTGACTAATGTGGCTTTAGATGCAGCAACTATTTTATTAAGGTCAGCTGTATGGATATTTTATAAAGCACTGGCCTGTACAATCTAGTCTGCACATCTGGGGTTTGTGGATATGTTCTGATAGGGCAATAGGACAAGTTCTTCTAACTTGTCCTTTTAACATATGCACAAGACCATTGAAATAGTAGCTTTTAAATCAGCTGAACTTGCTGTGGTAAAATTGCACTATTTTGATAATTCTTTGCCCTCAGGATTAACCTCTTAAATGTCCTGCATTTGTGTTTAATCTGCAGTCATTCCCCTTGCAGGAGTCCTCACTGTAAAAAGCCCTTAGTTGCAAGTGGAATAACTTGAAGAGTCAGTGTGTGTACCTTGTTATGTCTATTACTTACTCCATGCCTTCTTCCCTAAATATGCACTAAGAATACTTTTCTGGCATTTGGTTGCTCACCTAAGATAAATTCAAGAGCTTGTGAAAATAATTTATTAGCAAAACTATAAACTACTCTAAAACTATTTTCAATTTCACTGAAGAAGCACTGTTCTGGATCAGCAGAAGCAATGATCCTGGACTTTTAACTTCTAGTAACCAATAATTTTGTAATCAGTAATCAAGCAGGTAACCTAGCAAGGTTCTGAACTCTGAGGCAGGATATTACAGATCAGTAAGCAGCAGAGTTGTGTGGCAAGGAAGGAGAGAGATGTAAGCTAATTTTAAAAAACATAGAATAAGGTTGTCCTGAGGTAGCTGCATAACTCTTCTAGTGTATGTATGTTCTTGTACCTGGTAAAGACACACAACTCTGACTGAACCTTTACCAAACAGTGTTTGAGAATTGAAGTCTTTGGAAATGAGAGGGAAGGAAAATTGTTTGTGTTAGGGGTGTATGTGGTAGGGAGCATTCTTGGATGGCAGGTGCAGTAGCACAGAACTTAGCTTTACAGTATTTTGATCAGTGCCTTTAAAATCTTTCTCATATTTGCAGGTTCCTCCTGAAGATACAGCTTCCCCAAGAACTTCATTCAGTGTTCAGGAGCTCAGACCCTACACAGAGTATGCCTTTTCCATTCGTTGCATGAAGGAAGATGGACTGGGCTACTGGAGTGACTGGAGTGAAGAAAAGACCGGGATTACCACTGAAGATCGTAAGTAATACATAGAAGTAGGTCACTGACTTCTAAAGTGTGTGAGTGCTCAGCAATCTGGCAATGGCCAGATGAAATGGTGTATCCCTGCATGAGCTGCTTGCTTGTATAAGCAACAAAGCTCTCCTGAGTTACTTTCAGCACTGACTAACTTGACCTATGCATGTCAAGGAGCATGAGAATATAGCTCCCCATTAAGCTGGTCTAGAGGTGCTCCCTGAAAACAGCTAGAACAGGCAGGAGGGAAGAAGAGCCTTCTTCAAGAAAACTCTGTTCTCAAAGTCTTCTGGAAGAGTTTAGGTGAGTTGATACTGACAGGTGGGAACAGTGTTGGATACAGACTGTAACAAGGTTTGCAGGGTGCAGGTATGCAGGGCCATGCCTCTGGATACAGGCTGCACGCTGTAGGTGTGATCATGCCTCATTCAGAATTGTCACCTTCAGCCTAAACTTGGACATGCCCACCATTGTGACTAATACTTGTTTTGCTACTGTACACTTAAAGCAGAACTGGTGTCTTGCTCATCTCTTCAGGAAATTTTTCCACATAATATGCCAAGTATTATTTTCATTGAGAAAGTAAGGAAATGCTTTTTAATATGCTTTTATTTCCTTTAAGAAGAAAGTAAGTGTACAGTGATACTCAAAGGATGAATTCAAACGATTAAATAAAAATATTTCTAGTGTTAAGCATTGTTTGTTTCATCAGAACCATCTAAAGGACCACCCATATGGAGGATCATTGCTGCATCTCAGTCACCGGCTTCCTGGACTGTGCATCTAATGTGGAAGGTAAAACTGATTGCAAGAATTAAGCATTCTTTTAAAAACATGAGGGTTTAAGTAGAAAAATTACTCAATGACCTTGAGAGATAGTATAGGTTTTTTGATGTGAGAAGTGACTTTAGTATTCTTACTATAATTATTAGTTATGGAAAATTAAATGTACAGATGTAAAGGGCATCATTTAACTGACACTCATCTGTCACCTAATATACACAGAATATGCTTTCAGATTCCTCATTTGTTGTCCTTCTGTGGATTTGGAACTGCTACTTGAACAAAGCATACTTTCATGTCATGCCTTCTGCTGTAAGCTAAAACGTGGCAACACTGTCTGGACAGTGATAGCCCAGCTGCAAAATCCATTAAGCCTTGAGATACTGTAGAGGCCAAGGTTGTTAAAAACTGCACTGTGCATTTGTGCGCCTTAAGGCTACCCTGTCCAATGGGATGATTAGTCCAGCTGAGAAGAGGAATCTAATTGTGGTCACTCCCCACCCCCTGCTTTCTTTTGATCCATAAATATGACATATTTGTCATATTAATACAACCAAAGAGGTGAGATTTCTTTTATGTCATTGTGTTATAAAGTCACATAAAACAGAGGTTTTATCAACAAGTTTTGCAATCCTCACAGAATAACTTTTATGGAATCACTAGGTATGATCAAAGAAAAAGAGTATTTAAACCAGAAATAAGCTTTGGAAGTTACTGCTTTATAGAAATGAGCACAGTTTATTTATGCTTTTCTTAAATATACAGGTATTTGATCTATGGAAATTGTCTTGTTCTCATATTTTTAATTGTCCCTTAAGGACAGTAAGAGTTCTGTCACTTATGTTCAGTATCAACTTAATCAAACGTGTGTTTCTGACAGGCACTGAAGCCATTTGAAGCCAATGGAGTAATCTTGCAGTATGAAGTGACTGTCAGAGATAAATCATCTCCTTCCTGTCCACTGAAGAAATACAATGTTACCAGCACCAACCACACATTACAGCTGCCAAAAGGAACTTACGAAGTGACTCTGATTGCTCGTAACAGTGTTGGGGCGTCTCCGCCATCAGTTCTGCTTATCCCAGAAAGTAATTCAAAAGGTGAGTGTCCTAGTCATGTCACTGTCAAATAAATCTACATGGCCTTTTTTATAAGAAATCTTCAATGTTGTAAAATAATACCTTTTACATGGCCATCTAATTAGAGTATTACTGAATTATCTACAGTCTCATGCCTTTATAACTATTCTGCTGTTTGTGTACCAGGAAATGTGTGGATTTGTGTATTCAAAGAGTCATTTGAAGCTATGTGCGTTGTTTTGCTGGGTTTTGATTCCTAGAACTTCTATGTACTATATTCCCTATTGTTTCTTTTCTTAGCATAGCAGGCATTTTTGTGTCTATCTTTAAAAATATCAGAGGGTTGGTATATAATTGTGCATATACCATTCTGCTGTTGTTCCTCTTTTAATTTCCTGGTCTCACTACCTCTCCTTTTTTTGTCCTGTCTCACTCTCCCAGATTTTCAGTATCTTACATGGTTGTTTTGTAATCTGCTTCCACTATTTCCTTACTGTTCATGGGTTTTTTTATTATATTATTTTCATTATGCACTAATAGTAAGTACAGGCCAGTTTATCCTTTTTTCCAGCCTCTTCTTAGACATCTCCTAACATTTCTCCTTATATGTCTCCTTCCTAATATTTGTTCCTGAAAAAATACACAGAATCAGTTATGGCTGACAATCTGTTCTGAGAACATAAAGCTGGTGTCTGAGCCATAATTCTCCTCCATATAGAACAGAAAGTCCCTAGTAAAGAATTCATAACGTTCAGTCTGTGCATGGCAGGGTACTGAGTTCAGTTTGTGAAAGCTGATTTGTGAGTCTTGTGCTCCAATATTGCTGTCACTGTCAGGATAGGAAGCAAAAAAATAAGTATACAGCAGATGGGTAAACACCAAGGGAGAGCCACTGGTTCTAAAACTATTAGATTAATAAGTTAAGGGTATAATTCAAACAAAGTAGTATTGCAGCCAGGAGGAAGTACTCAGTAAGCTATACATACATATTACAGAATTAGCTGAGTTGCAAGGGACACACAAGTATCTCAAAGTCCAAATCCTGTCCTTGCACAGGACACCCTAGGAGTCACACCATGTGCCCAAGAGCATTGTCCAAATGCTTCTTGAACTCTGTTATGCTTTGTGCTGTGACCACTGCCCTGGGGAGCCTGTTCCAGTGCCCAAAAACCCTCTGGGTGAAGAACCTTTTCCTGATATCCAACCCAAACCTCCCCTGACACAACTCAGGCCATTCCCTTGAGTCATGTCACTGGTCACAGAGATGAGATCAGTGCCTGCTCCTCTACTTCCCCTCATGAGGAAGTTGCAGACTGCCATGAGATCTCGCTTCAGTCTACTCCAGGCTGGACAGTTTATTATACTGCAGCACCCAAAACTGCCCCAGTACTTGGGGTGAGGCTGCCCCAGTGCAGAGCAGAAGGGACAATCCCCTCCCTTGCCCAGCTGGCCATGCTGTGCCTGATGCCCCCCAGGACACGCTTGGCCCTCCTGGCTGCCAGGGCACATGTTCAACTTTNATATACTTACATATACACACACTATACATCAGGTGTAAGTACTCAGTAAGATACTTGAGTGTGACTGTTTGATACACTTGTAAATTCCCATTCTAAGTCCAATTTCTCTCTTAGAAATAGAATAGACCCTTTTTTTGGAAGAAAGAAACATAGCATCTATGAGAATAGAAAAGCTGAGTCTGACTTCCAGTTTTTAAGTAGCCTAATACTGCTTTTGTATCTCTGATACAAAGATTCAGGTGTAAACCTCCAAATTTCAGAAGATGGCATTTACATCTACTTGGGTTCTGTCAAATTGCTACCATTACAATAACCCAAAAGTATCAACATTTGCCAGAACAGCTCCTATCATGAATTATCTAGTGGAAGAACTGTCAATATTGATGACTTTTTTCTTTTCTTTCATTACAGCTCCAGTGAAGAATCTTAGAACATTACCTAAACATGATAAGTTGTGGGTAGGGTGGACTGCTCCTAACAGTTATGTTCTTAAATATGTGGTGGAATGGTGTCTGGTGTCCAGCAGCTCAGACTGCGTCATGGAGTGGCAGATTACACAAGGAGATGTTCAAGGAATAGATTTAAAAGGTATTTAGCTCATAAATATATGTATAGTTTGTGGGATGCTCTAAAAACCTGCTTAGTATTCTAAAGATGAGGAACATCCTCATGGTGATTAGAATTCCATGGTATGACAGGTGTTTGATACTGAGGGTTTCAAGTAGGTTATTGTGAGTGCATAGAAGTATTTGTATATTTTTGTCAAATATACAACTGTATCTGATTTTGCTTTTTGCAATATATATTATGGAACAACAAGGGGTTTATCTGCATTTTGGTTTTAGTCTTGTCATTCTTGGAAGCCATGAAAATAGTGAAAAGGCTGAGTTCTTTCATAATCAAAATCTTTGGTCAGTTCAAACAGTGCAACTTGAGCAGCTCTACTGTTCTTTTGAGATTACAATCAGTATCTGAAATCAATAATTCTGGGAATTCATGCTACAGGCAAAAAAGGCTTTTTATTTAAAATAAATTAGAAAAAACCACCCTGACTTCTCTGAAGTCTTTTTATTAAATTTTAGATTTGAATGTGAACCATGTTATTGTTCCTTTAGTTAATATTTGGAGCAGTTTATCAATGAGCTCTATGAAATACCCAGCTGCGTTAGATACAAGTGCACGTAGTTAACAGCCAAAACTCAGAAGCCTATAACTGAAGTAAATGAGAAGGATAATGAGCAATTTGACTGTCTGTGAAATAACACTTTTTAAATTCCTTTTATTAGGTATAAAGCCTTTCAAGTGTTACTTGATAACTGTGTACCCTCTGTATGCTGATGGTCAGGGAAGTGGAGAGTCTGTGAAGGCTTATCTTAAGCAAGATCGTAAGTACAAAATCATCACCTTGAAGCACATACTGTGCTTTTTGACAAAAAAGTTAAGAAACCTTTGGTTTAATGTGGACTGTGTAATAATTTAATATTTGAGGGTCAGGTGACATCATTGATCTCTTCCCTTCTGTTATCATCCGTTCTGCTTTTTTACAGTGTTTGGGAGCTAAACAGATGTCTGTGGCTAGCTCTTTGTTTTTCCAACCTTTATCAGCTGATTAGACATGATTTTATTATTTTAATTATATATTTATAGTATGTATTAATATATAATTATAATTTATAATAATGATATTTACATGCAGATATATTTTAAATTCCAAGTGGGAAGTCAAGACTTAAGTTGAAGGTTTCCTGCAACCTATTATTCTTTTCTGCTGATTATTCTTTTCATATCTGTTTTCCTGAATGTTTCTTTTTTGAAGCATCTTTGTAGTTTTTATGTTGTCTGAAAACAGTGCTTTCCAAATGAATTAGTCCAACTATTCCATTGAGGTTTTTATGCTATAACAGTTCAGTGCTTGTTAATATGCTGCTTCTGTGATTGCAAGGTTGCCAAGCAAAAACTAACCTTCATCTCCCATTACAGGTCCTTCTAAAGGACCTACTGTTCAGACAAAAAAAGTAGGAAAAGCTGAAGCCGTTTTGACATGGAACCATCTCACAGTTGAGGAACAAAATGGATTTATTCGAAATTACACCATACTTTACAAAACTATTGATGGAAATGAAACAGGTACCAGAAATCAAAGGTGTTTTGTGTCATTGAAGTGTTTCATCTGTCTCCTTCCTAATATTTGTTCCTGAAATCACAGAATATACAGAATCAGTTATAGCTGGCAGTCTGTTCTGAGAACATAAAGCTGGTGTCTGAGCCATAATTCTCCTCCATATAGAACAGAAAGTCCCTAGTAAAGAATTCATAACGTTCAGTCTGTGCATGGCAGGGTACTGAGTTCAGTTTGTGAAAGCTGATTTGTGAGTCTTGTGCTCCCATATTGCTGTCTAAATATAGAATGAGATGGTGGTATTCAAGAGGATGGCAGACCATTCAAGATACAAAAGGAGTTGATTACATTTAACTAGGATAAAACCTTAAAAAAAGAAAGTAGGGAGGAGTTTTTTAATCCTCCTGGAGCTGTAGGTCAGTATAGTACTGATGTAAATCATTTTGTTTGAAGTGCTTCTTAGTTTTCAGTAGTGTCTATGACTTACAGGCATACTATAGGGAGCTGGCACTATCAAAACTTTAATTTTTAGATTTGCTTAAATTGGACAAGCCAGGTACTTACGTACACCTTTGTCTTACCTTGGCTTTTTTTCTAGTCAGTAGTAGCAGTTCCTCATTAGTGCTATGTATTTGGCTTACTAGACAAGTTTAAGCTTCAGTTATACTACTAGTCTGTAGGTGCATTCTGGGGAAAAAATCTCACAGGAAATTAAATATAGAAAGAGACTAAATTAAACAGAAACAAATGGATCTCAGCATTTCTTGTATGAGTTTGTAGTCTTTGACTGTTATATTTTCTATCTGTTACACATTCTATTAAAACTACCTTTCACATCTGAAGTCTTGATGTCTTAATGTTGCTGTTTTTGTGGAGATATAGTAAATGGTACAGAAAACTAGTGTAAATCTCTTCTTCTCTTTAGTTGTGACAGTGGATCCTTCCAAGACAGAGTATACCCTTTCCTCTCTGACCAGTGACACACTGTATACTGTGCGAATGATGGCATCCACAGATAATGGAAGCAGGACTGGTCCTGATTTCACGTTTACTACACAAAAATTTGGTAAGGCAGAGTGGCACACTTGGTAGGAGTAGGAATTAATGTTGCAACAATACAGCAGGGCTCTGTGCAAGATGTGTTAGGAGAGGAAGGTGATTTTGAAGTTTCAGTTACAGTCCTCTTGCAATGTACATGATACCCAGGTGGCTTGTCTAGTGCTCATTCACAAAGAGGTAGTTTAGTCAGGATTTTTCTGATTATAGAGAGAACAAGATCTCTTTTGTAAACCTCATTAATTGTGCTTTTTATGTTATTAAGCATGCTGTTTAGGATGTGGTTTGTGTATACTTTAGGTTATAATACTGTTTTGCCCTGACTTTTCGTGAGTCATTAGGATTTACTCAGTGCCCTTGTCTCTTTTGGTGTGCAGTGGCACCTACCCCTAGTCAGAGTTTTGGTTTTAATCCTGATAAGGTGTCCTAAAGAAGCTGTAAAGAGGTGTGCTTGTATCTTGATCTGTTGATGTAGGTACCAGTCAGCGTATACCATTCTCCCAGCCCTTCCACATTCTTTCATATCACTATAAAAGTTTGCTACAGTTCTTTACAGAGACTCATTTTGAATAGTGAAATTTATCGTTATGTTCAGCTTTAGAGTGCTTCTTATATGTAAGGGTAAGAGCAACATTACTGACTGAATTTAATTATGGAAGACACTTAAATTTAGCAGAGGCTTTTTTTCTGTATAGTGTTGCTCTTCCCTAAGCATTCTCTAAGGTTTACTTAAGAGTGTGTATAACACTGGAAGGAATACATAGCAATAATGCAAACTTTGATGTTTGCAGGCTGAGAAGATCTTCATGTACAGAATAAACTGATGGATAAGTAGTGATTTTGTTTACATATTTGACCATGACCATGTTATGACAGCTACCAGGGCACTGAAATACCTGGACAGCAGATGAATTCACAAAGATGTTACTGTCATACCTGCCCAAGCTACAAAATTATTTGCTCTGTCAGTATTACAACTTCTAGATCAACCCATGTTTTTTGTCGATGCAAGGCAGTAGATTGTCAGGACATAGCTTTTCGTGTTTTCACCAGGGGGTTTTCATATGGTGAAAAGGTTCTTCTGAATGTGAAGCTTTGAGACTGAGCATTGAGGTATTTCAGTTTCAGGCTCTCCCTGACTCTTTGGAAATATGTACTGCTGCTGAGTTCCTTAAATGCCAGAGCTGGCTATAACTGCTTCTTTTCACCTCCTTCAGGGAAAGGAGAAATCGAGGCCATAGTTGTACCCGTGTGTCTAGCATTCCTGTTGATTGTGCTCCTTGGAGTTCTGTTTTGCTTCAACAAACGTGACTTGTAAGTAAAATGAACTCTTTCTCTTATTTCTCAGTACAAAAGAAATGTCAGTACTTTATAACAAACCAGTTAAATATTCTGCAATTAGATCAGGAAAAAAAGTTAAAACATGCATACAGTGATTGATTTTAAAAACTTGTGTGTTTTCCTTGAGAAATCAGGGCCTCTTCTGATACTAACTTCTTACTGTTAATTACACACACACTAAATGTTCCATGATTGAATCCTGCAAGAAGATTTGTGCTTTTGTTGCTGGCCATAGTTAGGATTAGCTTTGTTAGCTTTTGATCGGGATATATTGTCTGTGTTTCTTAGTCATCCTGTGAGTGGAATGATGGTCTCTAGTTTGTGAAGCACAGGAAATCTCTTTGCTGCATTTGGGCTACTTAATTACAGCATTAACAGACGTTAAGCTTGATGACCAAAAAAAATTAGGCAGGTATCTTGATCTCCAGAAGCTCTGTGCCTGTTCACTGTGTGCTGGGGAGCAACCTGCCTCCTTCTACTCCCCCACCCCAGAGCTCTTATCTGCGACTTTAACCAAGATGTCATTGCTGCAGTATTTCCTTTGGCAAGGTGTAGCACCATCTTATGTCCTGTGTCAACTATCCTTTCTTTCTAATTCAAGGTAGCATTTTGTGCCCTTTTCTGTCTGACCTCCCTGCTGCTCCTAAAATTAGTTCTTAATGAACATCAGTTGGAAAGTCCATCTTGCATTGTTCTTTAGAGTTGTGCTACAGAGGAACTGTTTGTTGTTGGATCAGTTTATAAAGAGCAGTATAGGTGCATCAGTTTCAAAGCTGATTTGGTTGGAGATGATGTATCAACAGAAGGTTTTATTAAGTAACAGTATGTTCTTAAGAGTTCTAAAGCTAGTTTTTCTTCCAAATATTTTCACTTTATTTTTAACTGTGAAGTTAGCTTAGATTTTGACCTTTGGTATTCGTAGTTAACTTAAAAAGAAGCAGGATTGTATTTTCATACTGGCATGCATCATGAACTCTGCCTAAGTAATAGCTCTGTAGATTCTAGAGTGCTATAAATTTGAAAGTCTCTGACTAGCTGTTACCATTTGTTGTTTTCCAATACATTGATAGCTACATCCAATGTATGGAGGAGTTAAGTGCAGTGCTGTGTTTTGCTTTGTTTCTCATACAAAGATGAAAAGTAGCCCAAGAAGCATTTTAATTTGGAATGCAAAATTGCTGTGTAAGGGAGTGGTGTCCTGGATTCTGCTGTAGTGTCTATGAATGAGGAATTTGGGGAGTGCATCTTGTGACTTCATTCTGGTTTTAATCGTTTACAGAATTAAAAAACATATCTGGCCTATCGTACCTGATCCATCCAAGAGTAACATTGCTCAGTGGTCTCCTCAAGCTCCAGCTAAGGTAATACCTTTCTGCACCCTGTATCTTCCTAGTCTGCAAGGTTTCAGTTAAATTAACAGGTGGGAGTCTTCTGTCTTCTAGCACACACAGTTTTTGAGGGAACACCTGAATGTTAAGTTTCATTGATGTTGTGACAGAACATGGTTAGAACACTTTATTGCATCTGTAGCTTCAGTATTACAAATAAATGGCTCTTAGCACAAATTGACAGTCTAGCATGCGCTTTACAGTTGTAAGTTATATTCACTTTACTAGTTGGAAGGGTTAAGGACTTATTTCTTTGCTCATTCATGGGAAATCAGGATTAAGTAAACAATTCTTGATTCCCATTCTTAAAACCCTAAAGTGACTTGTTTTCACAGTTCAGTCATGAATGAGAGAGAAGACTATAAACAGTTCCTCATGAATGAGAAGATGGCAGCAAAGTTTATGCTGCATATGGGGTGAATGACTAGGCAAATTCTTTTCAACAGATTGTGGCTAATTTCTGTGAAGAAGTATTCTGATGTTGAGTACATTATTTGAAGTAATGTATGGTTCTTAGTATAGAATGTCCTGTGCTGCACAGCAAATGCTTCCATGTTTACAGCTCGTTAGAATAAATAAAATGAGAGCAAAGACTTGCTCACACATCCACTATGATTTTAGAATAGTTGCATAATTAAGATTCTGTATTGGAAACAAAGCTGTATCCTTCATTTTTTAATACATGCTTTGGAGATATTGCCAGACTTAGTAAAGAGAAAACTTACATGAAGAAACTGAAAGGCATTACAGGATAAAATTCATACGTTTAACAAGAGTTTTGATTGTTAATATAACCTTCCTCTTAGGCAACATACATCTCTTTCTTTCAGCATAACTTTAACTCCAAAAATCAGATGTACCCAGAAGGCAGCTTTACAGATGTAAGCGTCGTAGAAATAGAAGCTGACGACAAGAAGTCTTTTTCAGAACAAGATCTAAAACCCTTTGACTTGCTTAAAAAAGAAAAGAGTACTTCAGAAGGGCACAGCAGTGGTATTGGAGGATCCTCGTGCATGTCTTCTCCTAGGCAAAGTGTCTCTGACAGCGATGAAGGTGAAACAACACAGAACACTTCAAGCACAGTACAGTATTCGACTGTAGTACTTAATGGCTACAGAGACCAGACACCTGTACAAGTCTTTTCAAGGTCTGAGTCAACTCAGCCACTGCTAGATTCAGAAGAGAGATCAGAGGATCACGCTGGAGGAGCTGACAGTGCAGCTCAGAGGCAGCAGTATTTCAGACAAAATGGTGGTCAGGATGAAAACAACGTAGACAGGCCATGCTTTGAAAGAGCAAAGCAAATTACTCATGCTAATGAGGGAGATCTTGTTGGATTTGCTCAACTGCAGGTCTCAGGTCAGAGTTCACAGCCATTGGGCCTTGGGATGGCAAAAAATACCCAGGAAGCTGCTCTATCAGATATTTTACAGACATGTACTGAAGGACAAACTGTGAGACCTGAAACAGTGGAAGAGAATCCACTGTCAGCTGATGACATGCCAAAAAGTTACCTCCCACAGACTGTGAGACAAGGGGGCTATATGCCTCAGTGAGAAAGACTGGCTCTGTTTAGGCCTTCATTAGTGCCTGTTCACATCTACCCCTGTGTTTCTGATAAAGTAAGCTAGGTATTTTTATCTGACTGCAGATAGAAATACTGAAATTAAGTGAAGAGTAATTTGACAAAATACAGTAAGGACTGTTTTTGTGGAAAATTTCCAGTCCAGATCTACTGGAGATTTACTTGTATGCACTACATAAAGTCTTGCATCTGGATAGCTGAACGAGCCTTTGTGCTACATTGGGGGTTTTATGTCTTTTCATAACAGAATTTCACTGACTGAAAAGGGCAAGTTTTAAAAACCCAAATCAGCCAATAAACCTCCTAGAAGAAATACTTCAATATGTGACAGTGTACAAGCCTAAAAAGCCAGCTCTAGTTGCACAGTGTAGCTTTGTGCAAAAGTAAGACTGAAGCTCAGTATTCTGACATGGAAGAATACTTGTGTGATTTACTTTTCAATAATTGATTGACTTACTGAATTTTGGCTTGGCCCAGTGCCTCAGTTTTCAGCTTACCAGACCTGCAAATGATGTTCATCCCTGTTCAGAAACCATAAAAATCAAATAGAACTTTCTATGGTGTACAAATAGGAAAAGACCAAGAATGCTTGAATCTGAATGCTACTATAGTAATTGATACTTTACCTACATTTAGATAAGTGTACACATGAACTATAGAGTAATTTGGCCTAAAAAATGTGCCTTGCAACTTGACGCACAGCAATTCCGTCTCATATTCAAAAGTTTGGAAATCAGATGACAGCACAGATGTCAGCAGTTATTTAAAGGCTTTGTGCCCCTATCACTGTCTGTTTATATAAAACTTCTGTGGTCATATATGCCTGTTTAATAAGTGCACCTTGTGTACAGCTCAAGCAACAAGCTGTAAGCTTTTATCATTTTTCTAAGTGCTCAGGAGAAAGGGAATACGACCTTCCTCCTGACAGACTGCAGCTGTTAGTGTGCTCTAACCTCGCTGCTAATACTGCAGGATATCCTTGAACCTGAAAGCAGCCAAAGCATTGAAATCATTGATGCTCATTGGAACTAAAACCAAAACCTGTACTCTGAACTTTGCTGGTGATATGTATCTATTAGCAATCATGAGTCACAAAAAACATTTAAGTGGTTGTTAAAATTCCTTATTTTTTTTTTCTTAATGCCTCACTTTTTCCTGACCATACAGTTCACATTTTTTTGAAGAAGCTACATTTCTTGGAAACTTCCTCTACCAGTTTTTAAACAAAAATTAAATTACATTACAATAACCCCTTCTCCAAAGATAGCCAGAAATTTTATGACACTCTTGAAGATTTTTTTAAATTAATTTTAAATCTAATACAGGCTAGTCAGCTTTCTAATCTGACACTACTAAAACTTTATTTCAAAACACTAAATGCTGTTTTGTGAGACTAAAACAGGTGTTTTATTTCTCCTTCAGCAAAATAACTATGTATTTAAGACCACCTGAAACCTTTTGTGCTGTGACCTCTGGTACTGCTGTTCTGCAGAGCAGTTGCTAAAAGCCCTTGAAAGGCAGGTGTCAGTATCATTTCATCTTCCCTTGTCCTTGTCCGCCAGCTTGCATGGAAGGATGGGTATACCTGTAAATGTCCACATGTGTCTTTTTGTTACAAAGAAATTAAGTGCAAGAGTAACTTTGTAAGATTAGCTCTGGAAGTCTGGAATATTTAAACAGATAAAGAATGCAGAATCTTTAATAACATTGCAGTATTTCACAGTTCCTTTCTCCTGACAGTATTTTTCTGTATCTAAGCACTTTTTAAAACTAAAAGGCTGTGTTGCAGCTTATTATAATTACATCTTTCAGATCAGTCCTCTTCCTTTTCATCCCACTGCACCTCAGCACCTTCAGACTCCCTCCCAGAGGGCAAAGGCATAATGAAAACTCTGCTGTCATGAGACAGCAGAGACCATCTTTAATTTTTTGGAGTTTGAGGGAGCATTCCTTTTTCAAAACACATTCCTCTTGGAAAAAATAGCAGTTACTTTAGTGGGGGATGGGTTGTCTTCTCTATGCAAACTTCACAGTGACTGTAGAAACCACAAGTAGAAGGGAAAGTCTCTGTTGAGCAGTGTGCATGCCTATTAGAACTGCCCAGCAGCCACATGCATTTAATCCATCTCTCATCTCTGAAATATTGTAGGCCACAACCCAGCTACGTGGCCTAAACATTGCTGCAAAGGTCTGGTTGTTTTCAAAAACATGCTGATGATTTTTTAATTATGTTTTTGTGATTCAGTAGTACTTACTTTTGATAGCATATGTTACTTGAGGGAGAATGTCAGGTATTCCTTAAGTTGTTACTTGCTTTTCTGTAAAGGGAAGGCATTTTCTTCTCAGTTGCTGTTAATCATGGACCAGACTTAACTAATGTTAAACAGCATCAAGGGATTCTGGTATTAAAGTGTGTGCTAACAAGAGTTCTGGCCTATCACTTCTGGCATCTTTCATTGTTGTTTATGGGCCGGTGGTAATAAACTCACAGAACTGTGCAGGAGTAGAGCCTAGAGGGAGTTCTGGCTGGCTGGCAGTGACGTGTGCTCTGTTTTGAGATAGTGCATTTATCCATTGCTGAAATACTAAAGACTAAGCAGGAGCTCCTCGTGGGTGAACAGCTTGCAGAAGCCACAGTACATACAAGTAACAGGTTTACAGCTAGTTCATGAACCTATGTGCCAAATATATTGTGCGGTGTTCAGAGTTTAACAAGATTTTGTACTTTGGACTGAAAAAATCTAATTGTATCAAACAGTTCCATGCAGGTTTTTAGGAGTATCTGCAGTGTAATTACAGCATTCCACTGAAATTTTCTGAGCTTGGCCCTAACACAGTAACTAAAGAAGAAGTTTTATCCCTCCCCTGGCCCCCCCTTTCACCAATGGCTATTGGTGCACGTAACAAAATAAAGGCATTATTAAAGTCACATTTCACTATTGACACTTTCATGTCCATCTTGATTTCCTGGACTGGAATTTTTCAGGTACAGGTGGAAGAATAGTTGTAAGGACTGTTAATTTGGTGGTAGGGAAGGGAGGCTAGTAGAAATATATTAGTATTTTGATAAACCTCATAAATGTAAGCTGGCTAGTGCTCCTCTGTTCACAAGAGAAGTGAATATATTACCTTTGTAGTTCTATTGTGGTGGTTCTGTTAGACCAGGAGGTGATTGGTATTGTTTTCTGGAGTGTACTGGCTCACTTCAAGGGCAGATAGTCTAGGAATATCCTCTCCCACTGTAGTGAAAGTCTTGGGATTGTTTCATGCATGCTACTGTAGAAAACTAAGCTGCCCGTTAAGCTTTAATGTAGCAGCACAAGCGCAGCAGAGCAAAAACAATTTTAAACTTTATTCTGGAGAGTTTATTACAAGTATATGCTTGTCTGTGGTACAGGAGCCTAGCAAAAACGGGAAAAAAACTTGACTCTGGGAGGATGAGGGAGTTTGCATGCAAGGGCTGAATTCCATTCTTGGGTTCTGCAGAAGCCCTGTCACCTGGGTGGGGCTTGGAGCTTCAGCTTTGTAAATTGTGAGCTTTATCAGGTGGTTAACACTTGTATCAGTATGCCCAGTATGTGGGGATCACCATGCTAATTTAAATCAGTAATTGAGCTTGTTTAATTAAAGCCAGGTCTCAAATACCCAAGATCCACATCAGTGTATGCTGCTATGGAATTGACTTCTTAATGGGATCTGAAACTCCAAAGACTGCCAGATTGTTAATAGTCTGCCCCACTCCAGGACATACACATTTTACACTGTAATTTATGTGCATTAAAAGGGACTAAATACGCTAGTTTATTTTCCCCATTATATGGTGATTGTAGTTGCTATTAACTGTTATTTGAATGCATTCCTTTAACTGTGTTAAAAAGTTCTCTTGACTGATCAGCTTTAAGAGTTCATTAATCCCTGTAACCTCTTGTCTGTGTGCAAGGATGGATTCACACAGCCATTTTAAGTTCCAGGAGTCGCTTGTAATGTTGTACAGGAGAAGTTCATATAAAAATGTTGAGTCTTTTCTCATGAAACACCTGTTAGGGAATTGCAGCCAACCTAAGTCTTCGGCTTTGCTTTTGATGCAGAAAACTGCAGTAAAGTGGAGTTATAAATACAAAAGTCTGGAGGAAGTTGAAATTAAGTATTTTGCATTGGACTTATGAATTTCCATTTCTCTTCCTTTAACGTGAAAGCATCAGTAAAAAAAAAAACAAAAAAAGCTGAAATTCATGTGTATTTGATTTGCTTTCACTGTTGCTTCCTTTGTAGGACTTGTGCAGTCTGAGCCATTCTTGAAAATAAAAGCAGTGCTGACTTAATGCACAAGGATGCATTTCTAAGGCCACAAGATTTGATAAAACAGACCTAAATATAATAATGAAGGGCCAGATTTCAACACTTGTCTGCTTCCCTGCCTCTTAACTGTAGTGGAGAGAGAGGGTGGGCAGCAAGCACCTCCCAGAATGCAGCCTTAGCCAGTACTTGTATTTATTTGCAAAGACAACCTGAAGGGGATATATGCAATAATGTCATTGCTACTCTGCAGAAGCACACTTCTGTAACAATAGTGAAAAACACTTATGGCACAACCGTTGACTGATGGCTGGAAAGCTCCACATCCACATCCTCCTGCTCAGACTAAAGTGTCGGCTGTTCTCCAGGCATCACGGGTGTGGCAGATGTGCATTCTCTGCAGTGTGGAAACTGATACCACCTATCATTTTTCATCATCAAAGCACATTTGGTAAAGGATTCAGTCAACTTGTCATGGTTTTTTTAACACACCAGTTTTGTTTACAGTGTCACATATAGCCTGACACTTTGATACAGCCAGGGATTGTCTAGTAACCAACTGCTTTTATTTGGGGATAAGAAGTTACTGGTCACCCAGTTTGCTGTGCCAATATATGCATCCAGGTAAGCGGAGGTGTGCAACACAGGAACAGATGTACCAACAAGGAAAGTGCCTTGATGCTGGATTGGATGGCTAGTGAATGTAAACATTAAGTTAAATTTTGCTATGTACTTAAGTAAGTATGGCTGATTAAGCTAGTGGTAATTTGAATGCCAGCTTTAAAGGGCTTGCGTACTCCGGCCAGAGGTTAAACTTGTAAATTGCTGCATAAGCTGTCTCTGTATGGAAATGTGTTTTAATATCTGTTCACTGTCTTTATTCTTTTGCAAGCTGCATGGGTACTGTCATATAAAATCTGCTTTCTACAATTTATTTTATGGTCAGTTTTGTATGTCTTCCTCTTTGTTACCTGACTAAGCCTGAATGTTGCATTTCTGTAGTACATAATATGCAGAAAGAAAACAAAACAAACGTCCATACTTCCCTTGTGTGCTGAAGTCGGTGTTTGTAAGGCTGACCAAGCAGTAACCACAGCCACTGCCTCACATGCAAGAAACAGAGACATGGCCATGACACCTGGATAAGAGGCTACCTCCCCAAGCGCTTGTGGCCACGTTCAGGAGCAGCTGAATGGTCTTTAGTCCTGCCATTGTAATTGCTGTGGAAACAGAAACCACAGTTCTGTTCCCACATTTCCCACACCATCTCACTTCCAAGAAAGGCATCACTGACCTGGCTATGTCTGGCACTCTCAGTCCCACCTGGGTTTAGTTCTTTTGTTTCTCATGGATGGAGGACCTTCACAGGCTTTTATCTCACTACTAAAAAGTACTAGCTTGTATCACAGTACTAAAAAAGCAGAGTTGGTTCTTCAAAGGCTGGTCACCTTCACAAAAGACTTTAAGGTGGGCAGCAAAGGAAAGACTGCTTCCCCTTCCCGGCTGAAGTCTTTATTTGAATAGACAGGCTCAGACCCCTGTAGAACTGAGGGCAGTGGGGTGGGGAAGGGGGTGTTCCATTATACATCACCAGAAATTATTACTGCCACAGAGACTCCATCCCAGGCATGTCATGCATGAGTTAATGCTTGGTGGTGTTCGATGCAAAGTTTCCTTCTCCAAAATGTTGGTTTAAGGCACAGTAGTTCATTTACCCCAGTTTCACATAAGGCCCCTCACCTTTCTACAGTGGCGTAGCATTTTCGTGTGTCCTGGTCCCCTGCGCTGACAGCTGATGAGCATTAGTGCAGGGAACGTCACCAGGGCAGAGCACAGCGTGTGCGGAAGGCGGGGCAGCAGTTTGTCTTTTACAGGCTGCTCCCTGCTGCCAGGGCTGCCAGGAAACTTGGGCTTGTGCGGTGCACTCAGAGCGGCAGCAGCAGCGAGGCTGCTGGACACAGTTCTTCGTCCCCGTGGCAGGGGCCAGCAGAGTGCTGCAGAGGAGCAGGGGTGTGCCTAACCACGTTCTGCCTGTGGAGTAGCCGGGGCTTGTCCAGCCAGAATTGACCCTGGGCAGTGGCACAGCGCAGCAGCCTCGGAGAGGTGCACAGCAGCCCTGCCAGCCCTGCCCAGCTCCCGGTACCATGGCTGCAGCACGGCTGGGGGATCTCTGCTTCCTTCTGACCACTGATAATCACAGTAACATTGAACCTCTCTGCAACACCATCTTACATGTATTTTCCAGTCATTTGTGCTATTCATGGCAGAATAATACAGTGCCTTTCTGATTTCCCAGCAGACTCCATCCATACAAAATAACTAGCAGAGCCAAAATACTCCTCCCACTCCGTACAAAATAGCTAGGAAATTCCTGCATCAGCCAAGGAAGCTGAGTGCTAGTGACCCAACCGGGAGATGCAGGATGACTTTCCCAGTAAGTAATCTGACTCCAGGCTTGCCTGGAAATGGAAATGTACTGTGTACTAGGCATCTCCCTCGTTTTCCTTTTGTGATAACTGCTGAGTCACAAGGCCAGCCTGGACATCGAGCTGGGTCAGGGTGAAATGATGCCTTAGGTATTAACTTTTATATTTTTCAAATCCTGTGCTGCCTAGCTTGTAACTCTGAAGTTTCCTGTGGCCTGCTAGCTGCTGTTCTCCTGTTCTGGTTAGACATAACAAACCCAAGCTTGCTCTCCAAGGATACCTAGTGTCCTAGGCTCAAGATGTGTGAACTAAAATCTTAAGAAGGGAGGGTAAACTTAGGGACTTACATCATTAACTGAGTTTATAATTGGGGAATTAACCCTGATATGCAAATAGACCAAGCTTATAAAAGGGTGAAGTACTTGTGACCCAGGGGTCCATCTTGGGTGTAGCCTTTTGACTGCCCAGGGTGTACCTTTGAAGGCCCTCCAAATAAATACCTCCTTTTATCCTCTCATTCTTGTCTAGTCTCTGTTTTTAGGTGGCCACCTCGGGCATCACCAGCAACAGTTTTCAGTGACAGTTCTGCAGGAACCACCTACCTAGCTCCAGCAACTCTCAGCTGGTGCTGCTGGTGGCACAGCCTGGTACCTGAGTGCACCATGTCACACAGCAGCTTCCAGGCACCAGAATCCCAGATAAAGCTCCTCAGGGAATGCTGCGTCTGTCTGCACCTGCCTGGGGCACTCATTATCTCTGGGATGCAGCTGAGCAGCAGACACAAGCTGGCAGCATTAAGTGGGACCAGGGAGGAGCACCGTGGTGTTGGGGCAGCGGGGCAGCCTGGGCATCACCTGGGGACCCAGCGTGCTGCAGATCCGCTGCTCTCAGCAGCACAGCCACACTCCTGGCCTCTCACAGCGCTTCTGGCGAGCAGAGCAGCTGGGCCCCAGCGCCCCACGGGCCCCTCGTTCAGCCCACCAGGACTGTGCCAGGAGATTGCAGCACATGTTGCTTATAATAGCCAGCAGGCCGACTGCTCCAGCCTGGCAGGCTGACTTCTCCAGCACTAGCTCCTGATTGGTTTTAATATTTATTTTCTGGCAGTTTAGCAAATCCCCTTGGTATCTCTTCTTCCTCTCCCTTTGTGAGCAAAAGCCCTGACCCTGGTTAAGTTTTTCCATCACCTGCAATCCTGAGTGCGTAAGTAACTCCAGGTCATGGGCAGGCTCACTGCCGACCTGTCGCAAAGCCGGTCGGTATCCTGGAGCCCACTTGGCACACCATCCCCCGGATGGGGCTGCACAATAGCCAGTCCACATGAAACGGGCCCCCATTACCGGCTCCTTATCCCCACGGGCTGAACCACATGCTGGGATTTGCTGACAGGAAGCCTGTTCTCATGCACTGCTGCAGCCTGAATCACTGCCCTGCTCTGCCCAGATAAGTAATCACCACTGACCCACCTGCTCTGGGAGAGAACACGAGGCTCCTGAAGACCATTTCTGGACTAAACCAGTGGCAGCACAATGCTTCCTGCTGGAACAGATGCAGCTTTTCCCCATTTTGAGGAGACGAGTCATTGACAAAAGAACATGCGTGGCTGCACATGCATCAAAGCCCCGTGGGGACCAACCCACCATGCACACTGCCTCTCCCCACCACCACTCAGGACTCAGTTGTGGACCAGGCAAGGGTGCTATTTTGGTACTAAGACAACTTTCCTAAATGTAATAAACTGTATTTCCACTGTAATAAACTTTAAAACATATTCTGATTGTCCTTTATCATGTGTTACATGAAACTTGCCATGTTCAGCCAGACACCTGAAGAGCATCCCTCCTTCCCTCCCCACCTTCTCTCAGACACAGGAGCTTACCAGTAGCCCCAGGGCAATAGCAGGTGTCTCCAGAGCCTTCTCAAGGCACAGCTCTTTTAGCATATCCCTGATATGCTCCATTTGCTGCATGTGTTTTTACTCCTCTGCTGGAAGTCTTCCTTAACAGAAACTATTAACATACTTGCACATGTCAGAAAGCCTCTCCATTTTACTAATTTATATAAATTAATCCTGTTTAGATAGATAATGCATAGATACATATTTGTAAATGGAAGCAAATTGAATTATTTTGTGAGCTTGAAGAATAAGGGATCTTGTATCAGCCTTTAGAATTAGCTTGAATGTAATGGAGGAAAAAGGTCAGACTCTATGAGAATGCAGCATGTGGAATAACTTAAATAAAAATGTCAGCATAGAAACACCAAAAATAAACACTGACAGAGTACAAATTCCTTTAAAGGCAGTGAAACTCAGGCTCAGCCACAAAACCTGGAGTAAACAGAGGTACCTTGCACAACATGGGGCTCTAGAGAGAAGCTCTAGTTAGCCCTATCATTAAAGAAAAAGTTAGTCCTTACAAAATTAAACTTCAGTCATGGTAGCAGAACAACCACAAGCTGGAGACAGTACACCCAAGAATTTATCTGAGGACATGGGAACAAAAAAACCCAGTCAGCACAAAGCAAGCAGGGACACCTGAGGGATTTACCCCGCACGGGTGTGCCCCTCTCTGTATCAGACACAGCACTGCCAGTTCACTCCCTGAGGAGTGAGCTACCTTGCTCCTAGCTTAGATCAGGAACCTGGTCCGTATCTACAGACTAGCAGACCTGCTAATGAACCCAAGGCTTAGGTAATTTCACAGCAATCTATTTGGTGGTTTTGCTTTGAGACAGTGGGGCTGGGGAAGTGGGAATGTAGACAGGAAGGGTAAAAAGGGATGGAAGCAAAGGATGGGGTCACCCCTATCTGAGATCAAGCATCTCTTCTCCCCCTCACTACAGTGTATCAGGAGATGTAGTGCACAGCTTATTTTCAGGGCTGTCCTTTACTTTATAAAGACTACTTACAAACCGAGAACCAGCCCTGTGTGCTGGAGGAAAGGTGAAAAATAGCAAAATCTAGTTTTTCCTATGCTTTCCTTTTCATCCAAAATGATTCAACAATCCCCTGCTTCCTTCGTTGCAGATCAGATGGTGGGAAACCTTATCCGGCCCAAAAACTGTCGAAACCTTTCATCAGAAGTGTAAAAGCAATTAAGCTCTCCAGAAAATAAAAGCAAAAGCAGAAGAGAGATGCAGTCCCTAAAAACAAGCAATAGTCCAAACCTCTTTGTGAGCCAAGCCATAAAACAAAACAAAAAAATTGCTGGAGATTAAAGCAAACGAATGGAGCATGTTTGAAGGAGGAGTAAGGTCATGGGAGAGAGAAGCAGGCAGCGAAGGCAGCAAGCCATGAACATAGCTGGGTGTGAGTATTTCTGGGAAGTATGCTAGTGACAAGAAAGCTTTACATTCAAAGCAAAGACACTATCCCCCACTGTTCAAATCTTTTTGTGTTCAGAGATTTAGAAACAAATTTTCTAAATAAAAATATCTGTAGCTCATAAACTACTGATGCTGGCACAAATTCCTACCATTAAAGGGAAACAAAACATAACCAAAAAGGAAAAAGAAATAAAAACCCCTCCCAGCTCAACCCCTCTCAGCTAACTGTTTAAGACAGTAACAGAAATACAACACAGTCCATGCCCAGACTTAGCAGACACTAGCTATGAAAAGATTCATTGCAGAATTGTGCTGGGCTCATTTGGTATAATCAAAGAAAGAAATTTCTTGCATTAGGACATAATTTGCCATAGTAACATTTTAGAAAGTCTTTTAAGCTGTTTTGCCTCAGAATAAAGCGTGCAGTTTAGATAAGGGATGTTCTAAGTGGACATCAAAGAGTATTAACTGTGATTATTATCCTATGCTCGTTGTCTCTGCATCCCTAGATGCTACTGCATAGTCTTTCTGTGATTATGGAAAATGTTACTTCTTTGTTAAACTCCATTAGACACACAGTTGCTCATGTAGTGGTGAAAATTCTGCCGAAGTTAGCCTTGGCTGGGCTGCTACTGCACTCTGACCATAGCAATGACAAACCCAGGAAATATAAATAAGGCTTCTTTTCCAAGAAATAAGTACTCAGAAAATTCAGTTCTGGCAGGTCACACAGGCTTGCTGCTCATCGGTGTGGGGCTGAGTAGTGCCTGGAAATCAAGGCAACTGAAGAGGCTGAGAAAGATACTGGGAGGAGAGGTTCAAATTCAAGAGTCCAGACCCACTCGATGGGACCATCCTACTGCTGATCTTAACAACTGCCTGTACCATGGGAGCAAGGTGTGAAACTCACCCTGCAGTTCTGGGCTTCAGCCTCCTCGTGTCCAAAGCTTCCTGAGCTGTCCCAACACCCTGTTCCTGACACCCAGACTGTCCGAGTGCTGGTTTGCCCTGAGCTCTGGGTGGAGGGAGTCAGTCACCTCCTCATGCAGGAAACTCAGAAACAAGGAGCATCACCCTAAAAGCACAGCAACAGATACAGTGCAAACATGGGCCAGGGTTTCTGCTCAAGGGCCGAGGCCTTGTGGGCCCTTACTCTGGACTCCATGCACAGTGCAGAACAGAGGACCCACAGTGAAACAGCCTGTAATGCCATCTGTGCTGGTGAATGACACTGTGCAGCAATATAAATCACATAAACAACTTCCTTCTCTGCAGAAGGGCACATTCAAACTAAACTAGATTAGCTACGACCTGAGGTAGAACTTCACAGATTCCAACTGTTAACCCAGCACTTCCAGGTTCACCATTTAACAATGTCTCCAAGAGCCACATCCACACATCTTTTAAATAGCCCCAGGTGACTGCCCACTTCTCTGGGCCGCCTAGACCAGGGCTTGATGAGCCTTTGGATGGAGATATTTTTCCTAATATCCAATCTAAACCCTCCCCATCACAACTTGAGGCCATTTCCTCTTGTCCTACCACTTGTTACTTGGGAGCAGAGGCCGACCCCCACCTGGCTACACTCTCCTTTCAGGCAGTTGTAGGGAGTGATAAGGTCACCCCTGAGCCTCCTTTTCTCCAGACTAAACACCCCCAGCTCCCTCAGCTGCTCCTCACAGTTCTTGTGCTCCAGACCCTTCCCCAGCTCCACTGCCCTTCTCTGGGCTCACTCCAGCCCCTCAGTGTCTTCCTTGCAGTGAGGGGCCCAGAACTGGACACAGCACTCGAGGTGTGGCCTCACCAGTGCCCAGTACAGGGGACAATCCCTGCCCTGCTCCTGCTGGCCACACCATTGCTGATCCAGGCCAGGATGCCCTTGGCCTTCTTGGCCACCTGGGCACACCCTGGCTCACGTTCAGCTGCTGTCACCAGCACCCCCAGCTCCTTTCCAGCCCCTCTGTCCCAGGGCTGCAGTGCTGCCTGGGGTTGCATACCCAGAGAAGCTGACTTTAGTCACGGGGTGGATGGTGGTGGTGCATCCCATGCTCCCCCATCAGCCACAGTTACCTGAGAAATGCTCTTTAGGCCCCAGCCTCGACAAACAGCACCTGGGCTGAGCTTCTCTTGATGTTCTCAGAAGAACTGTCTCCTCCCAGTTATTACTGCTGTCCAATAAGTACCTGTTTTTTAACAAACTGACTTGGAAACTTATTTTTCTTGCCAGAATAACAACCCAAGTGAAATAATATTTTTGTTGTTGACATTCAAGGACAGTTACCAACTCAAACTGTAGCCATAGAAAATTATTATGACTAAAGCCCACTCTCTTGTGATCCTATAAACAGCAGTCCAAAGTGAGACCTATTCTATGTGAATATGAAAATCTAAAGTGTCTAAATAGTATATTTAGTATAAATCAATAAAAAAATTTTTACACATTTTGTCAGTTTTAATTTTTTAATGGTTCACAGCATTAGTTTGAAAGACAAATTGTAAAAGGTAAGAAATAGTACAACTCCCAGTGCAAAACAAACCAAGTGCAAGAAGCTTTCATTCAAAAGCACATGCAAAAGGCAGCCTTACTTTCTGGAATGTATTGAGCCCACTTCTTGCATCTTGCTTTTTCAGAGACAATAATGAGCAAGGGAAACAGAAAAATGAGGAGAGAAAAGCAGAGTATCAGTAGGGAAGGAAATAAAATGGGATAAAAAAGAAGGATATATTTACCCTCCAGAACCTTAGAGTTGTTACAAGGATAACCTACCCAAGCCACCCAGCAAGAACCTCCCCTTCCTAATGATCCCTTAAAGGTTGCATTATTTTCAGTTTTTACCTGTCTCAAACATGCAACTCAGATTATGCAGCTTTCATATGGCTACTAAACAATTCCTAGAAAGGCCCAAAATATCTCCACACCTGTTTATTTTTATATATTGTGGTATTAAAACAAATACTGAGATTCAAGGGAAATAATGCTGTGATGGAATTGGTGAGTTCTGAGCCTGGGGAAACAACGATGTAGCTGTGAGTGAGAAGTCTAGAACCTGCTGAAGCAGCAGAAATAAGCAGTGACCTAACCAAAGCTTTGTCCTAATTTCAGAGTATGACTTACCTAAGTGAGCAAGGGCTTATTAGAGCAAACATACATGCATTTTAGCTTAAAGCACTGTGGTTGAGAAAGTGATCCAGCAAACATGAGAGGTGGAAATCAGTGCTGCTGGATAAGGAACATTTGCAGAAATTTTCTTCCCATCCTTTCTTGGCAACTAGAGGAACATTCTTTTAAGTTAAAGCAGCTTCCAAACTATAGAAAAAGATCCTAAATGCAAAACTTTACACTGTTTTCCCCAACATAATGCAAGTAATAGCCAATACATCCAGGGAAAGGCTCAGCCTTCTCATTCATGCTGGATGATATATTTTCCATTCTTCCACTCCTCTTCCTGCACAGAAAAGAAAAGCCTTCTATTCCTATTCACATTTGTCTCTCATTTTTCTATCCCCATAACTCCTGTATCTTTTTCTACCCTGGAAGAAATCTGCAGTTGTGCAAACTACAATCTTGTGCAAACAAGACTGATGACATCAAGCCTCTAAATACTGTAAAAATAGTTCACAGTCTTAAAATTACCATATCCCCAATACGTGTCATACTGAACACCCCCTTCTAACACAATTTACTTAGACTCTCCATCTTTTTAAACCTGTTATTTAACAGAGTAAGTATTTCAGTAAGAGCTTTACAATAACAGCCTCTTTCTTATTAAAAAATTAGTGTGATTGAGTGCTTTACTGTTTAATTGCTGATTTGTAAAATGGAAACTGCAATTAGATTTATGACTTAACAAAATCATAAAACAAATGATAAAAGTTACATCCCTCATGTAGAAATACCTAATCCTAAATCAATTACCAGAGAATATCTGGGAAGATTTTATAGACTTAGTGTTTTTTCATTATCTCCCTGAAAACTAACTTCCTGATTTGATGCTTATTCCAATACAAGACAACATATTTAGTTGATTTTTTTTCAGGTCAAAATATCAAAATCTCAACTGGGAAACAGTTTTAAACTGAAACAAATCAGAAGCACAGGAACAAGAGGGTAAGAAGGTATCCTTCAGTAAGCAGTTTTAAAAAGCAAAAAACAAACAGGAGAAACAAAAGCAGCACAAAATGCTGACGACAATTTAAAACATGAGAAAGGAAAGGAAGCAACATAGCCAGCATAACACATTTTCCAGAATGCTGTTAACAAATAACAAATTTACTGTCATTAAAGACAGGAAACTAGAAGCCAAACTATTAATTCAAGAGTCAGGATACAAAAAGACAGCTACTGAAATCTAAAAAATACTGGTAAAACAAGAGGAATATGATATATAAAACCAGACAAAAAACAATCAAGGGAAATAAGAGCAGGAAAGTAATTCTGCTTCATGTAACTCGGCAGATTCCGACTCTGTTCAAGTCTGCCTGTGTTTCCCCAGTAGAGCTGAGCCTGGGGAACTGGTTGTATGGGGAGAAACAGATGAGCTGCTTGCACTGCTGGATGCTCCTGCAGCAAATATCAGTTTGTTTTGGCAGGCTGGTACAGGAGAACTAAGAAGAAGTAAGAGAAGCTATTTCTTTTGCCTCACTACAGGCACTTCTGGTAAAAATAAAACCAAACCAAAACAAAAAAACCAAACCAACAAAAAAACCAAACATCCACATTGAAAGTGAACTCTGACACGTAAACACACAGTGAAGAAATTTGAAGCAATTTGAAAGAAGAGGGTGTTCCCATCCAAATTAGCTGAGATCAGCCACATTAGAATATATGAATGCCTGTGAGCAGTGGTGCCAAGGAATATCTCACAGAAGGATTTCACAATGGAGTTTTCTCAGGCCACTGAGCTTTGGCCACCCTGAACATGTCCGGTGTTATGTAGGATTGTCCTGGAACACTTGGTTGAAAAGGAGGTAAGAGACTTGATTGGCTTTTGCATTCATCCATACTGCGTTCTGGAGAGCTCTCAGAAACAAGAAATTCCCTTGTTTTAACAGAATTTTTAAGGTATGGATTGATCAGTGCTTTTTCACTGAAATCTTCCAGCTTTAAAACTTCCTCACTATCATTTTCTTCATTTTTAACTGGATTCTGCTGGGATCCACACAAATCATTTGCCAGCATTTCTATGGGTTGGACCTTCACTGGTACCAAAGCTGAATGCATTTGGCTTCTGGTAAATTGATCAGTCATTACATAAGGCATGGATAGTGAAAAACATTTAGCAAGTTCATTTTCTTCATTATGCAGTATCTTTTCATCTCTGTTAGTTATGCCTTTTGTTTTAATACCAGTAGATTCAGAAACAGGGTTTTCACAATTTATTAGTAGTGATCCTTCCTGGTTTTCTTCAAGAAAACTGTATTCCAAAACATTTATGTCTTCAAAGTCTGCAGTTTTAGTCTCAGAAGACACTCTCTTCAAAAACGAATTATTCTGTCAATACAAAGAGATAAATTGGAGAGTTATATAGAGATAGATAAAGTATCAGCTTATAAATAAATAAATTGTTGCTATTTCAGCTCTGACTCATAATTTCAGACATGCACTAGAAAAGAGTTCACATGCACTTCAGACAGGATGCAGTTACATGTGAATGAGAACTAAACAAGGCAATGTTATTCTGTCCATCTGCTGAACACTTTCACATTAGGTTTTCTGTGCTTAATGAAATAACAAGTTTCAATGAAGGTTCAGAATCAGGTTTGGATTGTGTCCATCTTTTCTAGTCTAACCAGACATTTTTGAGAAAAGAGTCTAAATCCCATTACCCCAGATTACACTGTCTGTGTAAGCCTGATCAACTCCATTCAAATAAACATCAAAACTTTTATACAGAATAAATATTTAAAAAATAAAAAGACAGAAGTGTTAATAGAATCATATACCAAATCTTACTATATGTGGCAATACATTTTTTGTGAAGAAGGGACGAGGTATGAAGATGTGGAAATCTGATGTAATAGACTCAATAGCCTGCGCAAATTTAATTTACTTTATTAAATGGACTGTGTCCACCAGCCACTTTGTCACTTCAAAACATTATTTTTCAATATCTTATAAAAATCAGATGAATATACTTTATGAAGATGTATCTTCTTTTCTTTATTGTTTTGGAATACTACAAAGAGCATTTTGCAGCACTTAAAAAGAAGAATGAAACTCAGTATGGGCAGGGTTTAATTAATAAAATGACTGCCAGAAAAGGATTTCTTTTCTCTCCATTTGATCCCTTCATTACTGCATAAAATTGCAGCTATTACCACAGATGAAACAGAAGGCCATTCCACTGCAAGGCTGTCTTCAGGATTTGGTATATCAGGCCAGCAAACCTTTTTAAGCCTATAATTGAGAAAGGACTTTTAGCCACATTATGAAAAAAATAGATTATTGAAAATAAAATTTTAAAATAACCAGAAATTCCAGATACTGGTAAAGTATCAAACTTTCACAAAGGAGGTCTTTTCTATATCAACACAATGCTTTTCAATAAAATTGTTTCCCCATACGTGGATTTTTATTACAAAAGATATCAAAGAGCTTGCTTGAGTTAGAGAGACATTACAGGAAAACTACTAATTCATAAAAGCCTTTTTTTATTATATTATGTGCTATGTATTATTATATAATATTTCTCAATTAAATAGCATATGAAATAAGAGCATGCCAAAATAAGACTGTATTCAAATTCTGTTGAGATAGTGTTTCAGGGTGTTTCTTCAGTGAAAAGCCACCTCAGGTGACCTTTGTTCAAGGAAATTGTCCCTAGCATCACACCACACTAGACCCACGCTGAGTTCCTAAATTAACAGCAGTTAATGATGCTCACTCATTGAAGCACTCACTGACACTGGGTAGAGATGTAAGGGAAGGAAAACCAGTCCTTAGCTTGACTTTTCACATGGCAATTTGATCTACACAGGAAAAAACATTCTACTGCATCTCAAAGTATTCTTCAGAATCAAAAAATAGTTTTTACTACTGTAAACGTTCAGAAAGCTCAACACAGATGAAGATGTAAAAGGGATGGAAATTATTGCTTCAGCTGTACTTATTAGCTGATGCTTCACTTGACAACCATACTGCTTTCAATAGCTTAGAATGCCCCAAAATAGTTCAGCTTTTTAACCTTCTCATCAGCCAAACAACCCAGTCACTTTTTTTCACTTGTGGGAAAAAAAAGCGTATTTATAACCTTAAAAAAAAACCTCACTGTCATCTGTGGGATGTTACTAGATCCCCATGCTCAGAGAAAGCAACTTAAAACCTGTCAGGAGACATCTGTGACAGCAGAAGAAAGGATTATGAATCATGTACAGATATGGATCCATACTCAAGGATCAAGCATCCAAACGTTTTCATACAATGTAATTTCTAGGTTTTATCATTTCTCCTTTGCAGCTCACGGGCCACATCACAAACTAACAAGAGTCATATTATTATGGGTAAGATAAGCAATAGGGACTATGTGAAATATGTCCTAGTAACATCCTAGTTTAATAAAAGTGTATAGAAAGTTTTATTACTTAGCATTATTAATATTCAGAAACCGGCTTGAAAGTTAAATGACCTCACTTAAGTGACCATGGAACTAAAATAGTATGTGTGCAGCATTTTACATAAAACTATGTAGGTGATATGTAAATCTGTTTCTCTTATTTATTTTGTTCTAATTTACTAAATTTTCTAAAATTAACATTTATTTTTGGGCTATGGCACATAGACTGCAGTTAAAGTATAACGTGTACACTTGTATTTGTTACTCCAATTGCTTGGTTTCTATTTTGACACTGGTTTTGACATTGACAACAAAAGCATTTATAAAATAATTTAAAACTCCCATTTTACCAGATAATTTTACGTGGTTGAATTGAGTTTTAGACAGCAGAAAATGTACTCACGCATGTTTTTTCAAAATGCACGTTATCCAAAGGCCTAACAGACACAACGTGATTATCCCAACAGGTATAGCAATAAAAAAGGCATCTTCTTTATCTTTAGACAAAAACAAACAAAACCAAAACAGCAATCAGTCCACAGGTAGTTGTCATTTCTTCAGGTATTCCCTTAAGACAGCTAATTTTTAACATTCAAGTCACTTCATTAGCACAATTCTAAAGAGCTCTGTCAAAACTAGCCAAAATTACAAGAATACTTCAGGATATCCATTGTATGATGAGTCAAAAGATGAGTATTTTGAACCCAACAAGTCACAGTTACTGAGCCAGAAAACCAGGTCACAATGAGACTTTCCAGGATGTTTCAGGGACAGATCTATTGCATTTTAAAATTTCCTTTACTTAACAGAATTACACAGTAATTTAGATTGGCGGGGATATCTGCAGATCACGTCATGCAACCTTTAAATTAGATCAGGCTGCTTAGGGTCCATGCCAGCCTTTCAAAGCAGCTTAGGATGAAAACTCTACCACCTCTTGGTCACCTGTTATTTCACATTCACCTGAATCTGCTGGTCAGTGACACTTCTACCAGTTACAAAAAGATAAATAGCACATTAAGTGAAGGAGATAGATTTTAAATCACAAAAAAATACAGTTACTCTCACTGAAACACTGCACAAATTTCTGAGCTAGCTTCCATGTACCAGAGTACAAGAGGCACTTAGGAATGTACTGAGAACATTCTTCCAGAAATTGAAATGGGGAAACGTCTGAACTTCTGATCTGCTGCCATTATCCCAACCTCCTTGTCAAATCTGGCTAAAATAAATAGTAAGAGATAGGAAAAGGTATTTCCCTGCACACTCACTGGCCACAGTCTCTGCGCTCATTTATCAGTTAAGTTTATAGAGCAGAATAGATGCAACACAATGTGTGGTTATTGTAAATCTCTCAGATGGAAAAGTCTACTTTTTAATGAACTGTTAGGCATCCATCCCATAGCTGATACCATACACACTGCTGCTTCCACAATCACAGTACTCCACAGCTTTACCGACAAGGAAATAAAGATTTTTGGGCTTGACTTCTAATTCTGAGCTTTTTCTTTCGCCTGTGAGAAGGTCAGTGAAATTAAGTTAAATTCAATTACTGTTGCCAGTTCTTCCTTGTTTTGTTCAACACTACTTAAAAAAAACAATAGAAGTTAACAAATGCCTAAACAAAAATGTCTTATTTCCAAAATTCTTATTCCCAAACCCATTTTTTAAAATAGTAATCACTAGCCTGGATTATTATTTACCCAGTTTCAAAGTCTTGAAGGTTTTTGGCCCTCCAATGGTTCCACCAGCTCTGTTGCTTGCCATGATATTAACAGTATAGTGTGTATCAGCCTGTAAGGACTTCAGTCTGTACTGCAGAACATCAGAGTTCACTGTTTCATCTTTTTAAGAGAAGATTTATGTCAGTCAACACACAAAAGTAATTTTATATCAGGGAACTATGCACTTATTTAGCAACTTCTACAATAATAGATCACAAACTATTCTAAAGGTAACTTGAAATACAAAGCAATCTTACCAGCCCTTTTACGGAGAAAAAGTAAATCACTAAACTATCAGTACTACTTAAAAGTTTGAGGCAAAAACCTGAACCATTATGTATTTACTTTTAAAAATAAATACAAATATTTTTGCTAGTATTAAAGATAGGTGAATTATGATCTTCTGCAGTTAATCACTGAAAACAGTGCTTTGAAAACTTTAATTCCTCAAAAAGAAATCAGGGCTCTTCTGTAGCTTGTGAAATTCAATTATATTTCTACTACACGCAGTTAGTTAGACACATATCATCCAAAAGAATGACATCTATCAGCACTGAGATACCACCCCAATAAAGTCAAGGAAAGACAAAATCAACAGGAATTTTTTTTTTCCAAGTTTCAAAACACCTTTATGAACAGAACTCAGTGTTTCCAACATATTATCCAGTATTGAAATTAGTGTAATGTGCTTCACCTTTAAATTTTTTTAAGCAGGGCACATATCCTATCATCCTATGTCTACTAACAATACCAAGTGCACTTTCAGATTAGAAATTACAGTCACTAAAACATTTTCTGGTGCATAAAGTCAAAGTCAACTCCTTTCATCAGTCAGCTCAGTCAAGAAACACCCAGGAAATAGTTATGCTGCAGTATGCCCCAAGTTAAAATAACTGGATTTCTCTTAAGGGTGGGAAAGTGAAGTTCTGGTGTTAAAAGGCCATGAGTGAAGTCACCTTGGCACACATCCCACGTTCTACTCTCATCAACAACATGACATCAGAGGAGCCCCAAAAAACATCAGTACAACACGTTTTCCATTTAAATTTAACTCCCTTGCGTTGGTATTCACAACTAATTTTCTGAAGAACATAATCTGAAGCCCTAAAAAGGGCACAGCCTGCTTTACATTACAAACAATATGGAGAAAATACAGGTCTGCAACATGAGTCTCCATCTCACGGACGACCCTGCACAAAGCACTCAGCATTAAATTACTCAGAAACCAACATGGTAGGAAAAAATGCATGCAGAAGACTAAATCTGACAGAAATAATCAGCTTTCTCTTTCACTTTTAAAAATTACCAGGAAAGCTCTTGCTCTGGGCTGAATGGATATCCATAAGAAACAAAGCATCACAAGATTTGTAAGGTATCAGACTTTGAAAAGAGATTGTATTAGGTGCCTGATAACAATGATGTCCAAAAAAGGGAGGAAAAAAACTAATTCTGATGCACTGAACGATCCAACAGCATTCTTCATAAACTATACAGGAAGAAAAGTTTAGGTCACCATAACACTTTTCATGAAAGCTTCTGCTGAGATTTACACTAAATAAGTTTTGAACAGATACCGTTACAATGCCAGATTGTTTGGACACTGTTCCTGCGGTAGATATTAGGAATATGCTCAAATTTATGCTATCAGCCTCCAGACCAGAAAAGCAGTGGGGCAAGCACAGAAAATCAAACACATCTGAAGAAAATGATCTAAAAACTGTGTCCAAAGAAACTGTTTCTTGGCAGCTTATTTTACTGTTATTTCCTATTTCCTTTTACTATAAAATTGACAGTAAAATTATTTTAACAGAAAATTTCCACCATACTTTTCCAGAAGCTGAAGGCAAATCCTTCCAAGGACGTGCATGAAACTTATAAATTTACTGAACCATCACGATCTATGAATTTACACAGAATCTATGACTCTCCAATATACTTTAGCTCCTCTTCTCATGTCATGACTTTTTCCGTTAACTTCAAAGGTGTGTCAAGATGGAAGGGAAATTGAAAATTTCATAACCCTGTTGAAAGCATTGTTGCTTAATGTATACTTACTCCATTTTTTTCCATCTTCGGCTTTATAAAATATCGTATAGTTAGTGATAAATCCATTTCTTTTATCCTTTGGAATTTCATTCCACTTTATTGTAGCTTCATTTTTCCCCACAATGCCTGTATCAGCCACAGGTCCTTCTGATGGCTCTACAGAGAAGCATTATAAAATAGCAAAAGTAGTAAAATAGTCAGTGTACCACAACATTATCTGCCCCTGTTATTCCACACATACCAGTAACATTAGGGGAAACATATGCATGAGAAAATATGTAACCTCAGTGCTATGACATGGTCCCTAACTTTTCTCACCCTCTTTAGTGTGGGAATTCCTCTGATTAAACTTCCCCCACCTATTCTGACATTTACACAGTTCTAGGTGTTACTGTATTAAAATACCTTGAGATCATTAAAAGGCTCTATTGTTACAACATCAGAGAGAGACCAACAGGGAAGGTATCCTTTGAGCACTCCTGGGGGGACTCGTGCAAGGCCACTGCTGGTGCAGGAGGTCTCTGGCTGAGCTGGGAGTCAAGTGGCATCTCCAGCACCCCCAGCATCCTCAGCCTTGCCCGTCACACTAAACAAAGCCTTTCTACTGGCACAATACCACCTCACATGAATTGCACATCACTTTGAAGAGTTCTTTGTGTTTCAGTTTAAAAAAAAACTTCCTTCCCATTCTCTAACAACTTTGAGTGTTGCCACAGCTACCTAAAAACAGGAAAGCACTCAAAACACAGTTCTAACTGTGCTAGTAATTATTACTCAAACATAAAACACTCCATGGCCTCCCCCAGTAATTAATGCTCTTAAGTGGTGCACTGTACTATGTGTGCGTGCACATTTACACAGACCTACTTATGCACACACAAAAATCAACATTTTTACATGGAATCTTAAAATTACTGGTGAGCTACATTCTTGTAGCTGACTGTATAAATCATTGAATTCGCATTAAACATCTACAAAAAAAGAAATTTTACCCCTTCTCCTGCAAAACACTACTTCATCCACAGTTTCTCTCCAATTAAAAATGTAATGTCTTCTTACCCTTTTTTATGTGCAGGACTGCAAATATTTTACTACATTATAAAATACAACAAAAAAGTATAAAAAATGTTAGCTTTTCAAACCACACATTTTATTTTATGAGTAGAATTTTCTCATATATTAAGACTGACACATGTAGTCAAGCATTAAAATCAAGTATATTTGTATATTTAAATGAGCTGTAACATTGAAGAGATAGCTAGTTTAAAAAACTCTTCCATGTTTGGAGTTATACTCTTTCCAAGTACTTTGTATACAATATGTAAACTTCACAAAACAGTTAGTGAAAGGAAGCAGCAATGTACCTGTATCACAAGATGAATACTCTCTTATAGACCAGTTCTGTGGCTGAACACAACAGAAATCAGAAACCCTGAAACCAGGGCGTTTTTCCACCATCTTAATCTCACTTTCAAATAATGATAGTACCAAATCACCCAAAGATAATACACCTTAAGAAACAGACTACAACACACCTTTCACAATAGGATTACTTTAAAATACCTACCTTTTTCTTGAGCATAGAATTGTGCAGAAGATGGAGCTGCTACATTACTTCCATGAAGAGGATACACTGAGATGTTATAGCATACAAATGGTTTAAAGTTTTCTGAGAAGGAAAGAAAAGAATATTTACATACAATCTCTGTGTGATGTTAATACAATGAAAATAGACTAAATCTTAAGGGAATTCTAAATATACGGTTACCAACTCTTTTCTTCAACTCTTTAGCAACCATAGTATGACTTGAACACTCGCTACTGCCTTTAACACATTTTGTTAATAGCAGTATTTGTAAGACCACATGGTTTCTGACTCATTTTTCACTAGAAATACTTTGAATGGGTAATTATACTACAGCTTCACACAACTTCTCCATATGAATCCACTTACTCATCTCAAAACAGCCTATGGTTTTGGAGGAAGTCTCCACTTTCAAGTAACCAGCATGAAATTACACTTAAAGGTAGTATTGTTGATTTCACGTATCTTTATGCTTACTGCTCTGCAGGAGACAGCACTGTCTCATGCATCAAACAGATTAAAAAGCAGTGGGGTCCCAGTTCTTGACACTTAGGACCTGAGGGAATGGCAAGTACTTGTGTCAGGGGAGGTTTGGGTTGGATATCAGGAGAAGGTTCTTCCCCCAGAGGGTGGTTGGGCACTGGAACAGGCTCCCAGGGGAAGTGGTCACAGCACCAGTCTGACAGAGTTCAAGAATTGTTTGAACAATGCTCTCAGACACATGGTGTGACTCTTGGGGCATCAAGTGCAGGGCCAGGAGTTGGACTTCAGTGATTCTTCTGGGCCACTTCTGGGACACTCAGATATTTCATTCCATTATTCTATTATTTCTACATTGATTTTCCAGTTACGCCAACTTCAGATCCACTTTTAACCAGCCTGACTCAAGGGTACAGTTGTCCCAAGTGAGATCTCTCCAGTAGAATTTTATGTTTCAAGATGTAGCTCAAGCTTCTGGAAACGACATTTTGAACTCTGAACAACCCAGGGGCCAAGTAATCAGAAGGGTGAAGGGTGTACCCACAACTTACAACAGCTCTCATCAACTCTGAGAGAACATATCTGTAGCTTTACATCCCCTGGAAGGAAACTGGCTTCCTAGGTCATTCCTCTCAAGCTCTGCAGCTTGCTCAGCAAGAATAATGGCTATCAACAGATCCCTGCATTGTATCAGCTTTCTGCTGCTCTTTTCAGTCTCTTACACCTATTGCAGTGCAGCAAGAGTTATGATGGCTCTCATATACACATAACCCCATCTGTTTTTTGCTGGGGTAGTTAAATTTCCTCCCAGTGGCTGCTGTGGGGCTGTGTTTTGGGTCTGTGCTGAACACAGGGTTAATAATACAAAGATGTTTTCGTCATTGCTGAGCAGGGCTCACACAGAGCCAAGGCCTCTTCTGCTTCTCATAGTGCCATGCTGGTGAGGGGGCTGGGGGTGCCTGGGAGGAGACACAGCCAGCACAGGTGACCCCAACTGACCACAGGGATGTTCCAGACCCTGTGACATCATGCTCAGTGTAATAAAATGGGGGAAGAAGAGGGAATGGGGGGACATTTGGAGTGATGGTGTTGGTCTTCCCAAGCCACTGTTACATGTGATGGGGCCCTGCTCTCCTGGAGATGGCTGAACACCTGTCTACCCATGGGAAGCAGTGAATTAATTCTTGTCTGCTTTGCCTGTGTGCAGGGCTTTTGCTTTCCCAATTACACTGTCTGTACCTCAACCCACGAGTTCTCCTGCTGATTCTCTCCTTGATCTCACTGGCGGGGCAGTAAGCAAGCAGCTGCCTGGGCTTGGCTGCCATCTGGGGTTAAACCACCACCACCCTTTTTGGGGAGCCAGGCTGGAGCTGAACCACTGAGACGATGACAGATTTGACTGGTATGTACCAGACTGAACTCACAGCTGTTAGTGCTGCTCTGCTAGTGTGAAGCAGGTTCCTGTGCTTGCTGTGGGGCTCACTGCCTGACTGGCTATTAGAGTCTAGTGCTAGTTCGTGGCTGCTTTTTGCTTTTGCTGTAGTCATGCACTGCTTAACAGATTTGTGCCTGAGAACATTGTGGTAACAGCCATGGGGATGTGCCTGGGCTGTCCAGGGCAGTGCTGCTGTCTCTGTGCTGATGTACTGGGCAGGCTGGAACTCCAGTGTGAACTTGAGTTGAAGGGACTGTGATGTGTGAATGAGTCCACAATGGAGCATCCACCCGCAGCCTGTGGAGGACCCCACACTGGAGCATGTGGATATCTGTAGAAGAATGTGACCTCACGGGGGAGCCACACTGGAGCAGTTTGTGAATAACTGCAGCCATGCTGGAGAAATTCAATGAGAAATCCTCCTGTGGGTAGGAGCCCATGCTGAAACAGGGGATGCAAAGATTCCTTTGCCACCTGTAGTGAAGATCATGGTCAAGCAGGCCATCCCCCTGCCACCCAGGGAGGACTAGGATGCTCTCTCTCTCTACAACACATGAAGGAGCATGACCTTCTCCCATATTCAAATTCTTTTTGGTTTTAGTTCTAGATTTCTCTGCTAAAAGAGTCACATCAGTGACCTCATCCCTACCGGCATAAGATCAAGCCACGGAACTGCTTTAGCACAGAATCAGTACCCTAAACTTACATGGGAGCAAACTTTACCTTGCATATTGCATGAAAATTTGGAAGATTAAAAAATGCTATTACATTATCTGAAGAGATTTCAGTAAAACATGTAATAATAGTGTTATGTTTAAAATGGTCTGAGGAAAGCTGCATGAGTTCATCCTTGCTTGTTCTTTCCAATCTATCTATAAATACATGTATATCTGTATATACTGTATTGATATATTGTTAAACATACTTTTGTTATTTTTCCACTTGGTAGAATTCGATACATATTGCCATGATCTACCAAAAGGGTCCATCTCCAATTCCTCATACCACTCAACCACATATTTGGTTGGTTCTGGTTCAGAGGCTGTCCACTGCACAACCACTTCTTCATTTGTTGTAGAGGTCGTTACTGTTTCAATCGTCTGAAAGGCTAAAAATTTAACAGAAAGTATCAGCAATTCTATCTTCATAAAAACCTGAAAAACATATACAGAATTCAAGAACCAGTCTCTCTTTTAGAATCCAAATTTCACAGTATGTAAAATTTTATAAACCTAGCTACTACCAATCTTACAGGTAGCTCATAAGCAATTTTGATTGAGATGGCAAATGCAATACGAGAACAGTAAAGCAAGTCAGTATGGTCATGAATGACACTGAAGCAAAGGTGAACCATCAGCCTGCAGAACAGAGGTAATGAAAGTATGAGTGAAAACCCAACTGGCAAAGCAGAGGCAAAAAAGACCTGACAAAGCAGAGAAAAAAAGAAATGTATCTGGTGGGGGGAAAGCACATCACAACATGCAAAAATCAGAAAAACCTTTATGGTAGGATACAAAAGTGGATAGGGAAGTAGCAAGCAACCTCTACGACAAAATTACATCAAATCTATGCATCCAGTTTTCTGATGAGAAATTTAATTTGATTGAGCAGTTCCAGGGCAACACTTGCACTTACATCATGAACAACTGGTGTAGAAGTGATTCAAGTGTGTCAAGTAGTCTCTCTGCCAGATCATGGCAGGTAGCAGAATGTTGCAACACAAGGCTCAAAGCAGTATCAGAATTAAACCAAAGAGCCAAAGAGCAACTTTTGTGCTAGAGCAGACAGGCTTCCTAACCCTGGCAATGGGTGGGATGGGTACTCTGGGAATGCATATGAAATAAGATTAAACACAAGGCTTCTCTCTCTGCTTCCACTAACACAACTTAGAGACTTCTATTTATCATATTTTTGAGTGATGTTGTTAAATACTCTGCAATAGTGCCCTGTGGTAACCAGGTGTTATGAGCTAACAAAGGGAGCATTCCATAAATTTATTTGGGAGGTGCAAAGTTAGAAAAAAACTAAACCAACCAAAAAAAAACCTTCAGAAAGTAATACAATAAAAATGCAATAACACATCATAAAGTATTCATATCTTAACAATTGTATCTCAAAAAAAAAACCCCAACAACAACTGTCTATAGCAGACACATGACACGATGGCAAAATATGACAAGGTATACATAGATACATATCACAGAAGTCCTTGGCACAATTTTGCTTCCACTATATCAGAACTTAAACAGATGCTGTGAAAACCACTTTTTCATTAATGAGAAAAATATGACATTGAGAAGTCTTACTTTTTTCATCAGTGGATGGAATCCTCAAAATGGCTTCAGGAGACTCTCCAGCAGAGTAATAGGCAGTGACAGATATTATATGTGCCTCTTCATTTAAAAGTAAAGTGATTTTCTTTTCCGTAGTGTTGTTTGTCTTTTTAAGAGCAGTCTCCTTTTCTGGAAAATACTGTATTTTGTAGCCTCGAATTCTCCCAGGAGGCAGAAAGCTATTTAACGGCTGTTAAAAAAAATATACAGTAGTGTTTCCCATTGTCCTTTGCACAAGCCAAAATATATGCTGCAAACTACAAAACTATTATACTGTATTTAGAAAAGCAAGGTATTTTCTTCAGGCCCATCTTTAGGACAGACAGCCACGACAATTTCCTTGACAGATTTGACAAGTCAAATACTGAGATTTGAAACGTAAAAAACCTTTGGACACTCTACTAGAAGATTAAAGTGAATTTAAACATAGCTTTGGTAAAGTGGATTAATTAAATGCAGTTAAAGGACTTTCAGTGAGATTTTCCAGTGATCTGAACACAATTAAATGCTCCCTTTCCACACAGATTACAAAACTCCATTCATCAACCATTCAGTAAACAAAAGCCTTTTCAATTCTAATTTAGTACAGTGAGGATTTTTTCCTGATAAGAGCAAATGCCTCTGACAGTTATGTGTCCTACACTAAAATACTTAATATCAGCTACAGGACACCAATATGATTATCAAATCACAAGAAGTGTATATACCTTCCACATAAGATGTACAGCTCTATTCCTAGATGAGTGTAAAGGCTCAATTACTCTCCACAAATCCACCTTTCCTGAAGAAGCTATTGAAAGGCAAAAACAAATAACTTGTAATTTGTTGCTATATTAAAAAGACAGTCTAATACGGTGAAAACAAATGTTTCAAACATAGCATCTAAGGGAAACTTAGTAAAAGTAAGCTTTCTCTTCTGTAGTGTTATGCCTTTTTTTCCCTAATTCCTGACTATTATTTTCATAAGTTTCCTGCTGCTTGCTTTTATTTGTTAAGTCCTAGAGTCTCCTAGAAGAGAATTTCTGGTCTTGTTTTATAACTGACGTTTTGTCTACGTATAATTTATTTAAGTGAACATACATGCTGCAGTACTTTTCTGCTATTATCTTACTTTTCGTTGTTAAATCTCCACCTACACTTTTAATTTTCCCTCTCTTCACTATCTATTCATGTTTTCTTCCTTAGCCCTATGCTGCTTGAATCACTTTTCAAATGTCCTCCACTGCTTGCTCATCTTTCAGTTTGTATTTAAACAAAATACACATGGTCTGTTTAAGCAACAGGATTCTAAATTCAACAGATTGATAATATGCTGAAACACAGTTTTTTTCCTACTAAATCCTAATGCCTCAAAGTGTAACAGAAGAAAACTATTACTGGTAGGTAGCTTACGATTTTCTTCTGTGCTTCCATTTTTCTCTTCACTCCATCCACTCCAAAATGCTGACTCATTTTTGATACACCGAATGGCAACTGAATAGTCTGTGGAGTCCCACAGACCTGTGAGATTACATGATCCTATTCTGTCTTCGTGATTCAGTGAGACATTGACAGATTCCTGAAAACGGGTACAGGAACAAAAAAATATTTGATATAAAATTGCATGCAGATATATGACTTATTTTCTTTAAAAAAGCATAAAAGATGCAATTTTTGTGTATCCCACCTCACCCCTCTGAAACTCAAGATTGCTTGTTTTATACTTCATTTTTCTAAGTAGCACCTTTCTTCTTCCTGTAAAACTCCAGGGTTTGAAAAACTTGATCCCAAACTAGGCCTGTACTGACTGACCTGTGGCTTGAACAGTGTGCAGCTCACATGTGATTCCAGAGCAGCTGTGCACAGGAGGAGGAATGCAGTTCCCACTGGTGGGAAGCAACTGGTTATTGCTAAAGCCATTACCACAACAATGTCCCACAACAGCATCCTGGGGGAAGCAGTGATTCCCCCACAGCTTGTGAGTCAGCTGGGTATTTGTTTCCTGTCTTGTTTATCTTTTCAGGGCTTTCTAGCTCTTAGCATGGGCTTTCCCAAAGATTACCAGCATAGGATTAAAATGAAAAGGCAAATGAAAAGACAAAAAATTCTGGTACCAAGAGGTAAAAAATAATATGAAGCCTGTAAGTGGTGAAGGAAAACAGGAGTATGAAAAATAAATGATGCAGTATCTTTTCAGAAAAGTAATGACAATGTGAGTGATTTCTTTTCTTAAAAGGAACCTCACTCACTTCAACACTTACAACAACAGTGCTAAAATACAGTGAAGAAATTCTTGGCTTCTACCAGTTGAAACTTCCAGTGAGAAGTGAATCAGTCTATAACAATACAAAACACAGACACCCACTCGTATGAACACCATAATGGGAAGTGCACTGCCTAATGTAACTGAAGATTTTAGTCTGCTCTGATCTCAAGAAACTCACTGTCAAAAAATACCTGCTTCTATGAATGAATTCAGGGCTCTCCAGACCATTGCAGGCGACAGACTCTGCAACAAACCTACAACAAAAAGGGCTCCAAAACTATTATCAGCCTCTGGCAGAACCTGACATAGAACTGGGGACACCTCATACTAAGTTTTAGTCATTTGACAAAGGGCTGTTACCAATACTGCATTATAATTAGAAACTTAGCACATGCAAGTGCAAAAACAGGTCACATCTTTTTCACTCAGTAAAAACAGTTCACACCAAACTATTTAGACTGGTTTAGACTGGTCAGATGACTTTAAAGGCCAAGAAAATATTTGTCATTTGATCAAATATTTTTTAGTTAGGCTTTTTTGGGGATTGATTTTGGGGTTTTGTTTTGCATATATGTGGTGACAGAGAAACAGCACCTATGTTTTTATAAATCATGGATAGCTACTGTTTTTTCCGGAATGTCTGTGAGAAAATGCAGGTGCGATCTGAGGAAGCAAATGGACATAGACTGTATTTGATAGCAAAAAAACCAGACAGGTAATTTCCAATGCAGGGGCTGAAAAATAGACACAATACACAACAAAGCTGTAGCCCTAAATGAACATGAATGTTTTCAACATTTGGAAAGGACCTCATAGCATGTGCCACAAGGACACCAATGCATTGACTCCAAAGGCACAAACATCTCAAACAGATCTTTTAAACAATTAGTAGTTCCATTTCTAATACCCCAATTGGACGTGAGTCATCCTGCCCATACACTCATCTTGGAAATTATGCCTTGAGTCCAAGAACTAGTATGTCATATCTACGGTAATGATACTTGAGGACGTGAGAAGGAGGGTAGTCAGAAACATCTTTAGTATTAGAAACTTTTTTAAAGCTCTGAAGACTACCTTGATGAATCTTTCTCTCCAAAAATTATACATGTAGCGCATAAAATAGTAACATCGAGGTAGACATCTCAGTTCAATAAATTTAAAAAGACAATCCAAGAAACTTGGCCAATTCTTTAATTTGGAAGAAGAAACAGTAAAACCATAAACACAATCCCTTCCACACTGAGAACCATAGGAACAGATCATCTGAAATATGTAAATACTGGGGATTTTTACAAATGTTCCATTTAAGTGTCAGAAAGACAAACTAAGATAAAGAACTTCACTTATTTTCCATCTTGCAAAATTTGTATTTTCATCCACTTTAAAATAAATGTAACATTTTTCCATCTTAATCAGATTCAAATACTATGATTCTGAATGAGTGCTGTTTTCAACACCAGAACACCAGAATACAAAAATAAAATATTGTGACTGACTGCCTGTGTAATCCCTTGGTCTTGGGTCATCCCTCATCTTTTCACAGAATAATATTTAGAAGCATGGTATGTACCAAAATCGATATTGACCAAAAGAAAGAGGACAATTAACCCTAGAAAACCAAACAGTGTTCTTAAGATCATGCACCCCTGATAACATTCCACTAAAAAAATAGCAAGGTTATAATCATTATCTCAAACAACTTGTTGCCTTTTTTCTACTTTAATTCTTATAATATTAAGAAGTAAGACACAAATAAACTGGCATTCAGAAGAAAAATTATGTAACTTACTGTAAAGTTTGAATACAAGTTTCTGTACTGAACCTGGCATATTAAACGTTTTAAAGGGAAAATCTTCTCAGGCATTTTCCAGGTTACCGTAAGTAACTGCTTTATACCAGGGATTTTTTCAACTGAAAGTATTTCAGGAGGGGCAAATTTCTCTAGAATGAAGAAACAAAATCATTAAGACAGGAATATGCTTCTATAAAAGTTCAGAATTTCTCAGAATGTGTATTCCAAAAAGTTAAATCCTTATCCCAATAATACTCCCTATCATAGTATTCATGTGATGGTTTATTTTATAGCCATAATTCTACATATGGGAAGTTATCTGTAAGAGAAATTGCATACATAATTGATTTAATTACATGGGACTTTGAGCAACCTGGTCTAGGGGAAGGTGTCCCTGCCCACCCAAGCTTTTCTATGATTCTGTGATTCTGCTCACAAACCTGCTCTCAAATATATGTGCAGATGTCATTCATTTGTATCAGGACTGAAAAACAGTACCCAGAGACAAGAGCAAAGAAACAAATGAAGCAGAGCTGGGATACCAAAGGCAAGACTGAACTGCAAATGAGGAAAGAATACAGCTGAAAAGGATCTGAGGGGGAGAGAAGTGTAAAGGAGATGATGGGAAAGGAATGGACTAGCAATGAGAAAAGACATGTCTGGCACAGAGAATGTGGAGAGCAGTGAGGAATCACAGCAGGTCTGAACACAGGACTAAAGGACATGACTGATGACAAGTGCTGCAGCAAAAAGTAGTCAGTTGATAAGGGTTATTGATTAACTACACCACCAAAATTAACAGAGTTGAAAAGCACAGGACAGAGAGAGAAGAGGTAGTCAAAATATTATTACTGCTCCTGTGTGCAATTATTATTGTACATTAGAACAGGTGGGGTTTTTTAACATCTCTAACCAGAATGTAGAACAGCAGCGTAAATGATGGGTAGACCTTGAAAAATTATAATATCACCATTCATTTACAGCCAGGTGTTGTATTGATACTTGGTAGCACTCAGAAATAGTAAAATACAGTCTGAGTACCAATTACGTTGACAAAAGGTTTTAATATATGGCCTTTAGCTTAAAATAATACTGTTGCAGTTAGATGTTTCATAGCATGAAAACAACACCCTGTCATTTTTAACCACCTCGGAGAAGATCAAGAAACTGCTGAAAATTACTGCTGTAACTGCAACCAGTTTGAAGAATTTTACATGGAAAGGTCATAAATTAAATATTTATCAACTCTTTTTTAATTACCTATTTCACTCAAAGGTATATGAACGCAGTCTGATGAGGAGTTACCCAAAACATTTTTAGCTTTTACTTGAAAACAAAAATTGTTACTATACACAGTATATGGATGAAAAAATGAACACAATGCTGTGGTATTTTTACAGGACTTGACTTTATCTGGAGAAATCATCCTAAAAAAGAGAAAAATAGAAATAGTTAGAAACAAGAGGATTTTCTTAGAATAATTCAAACAAATTGTTAGGGTATTATTTATATATCTTTGAGGTTGCAAGATTTTTTACCAGTAAACATCTTTAGACCACATGTTTGTGCAAATGAATACTTTTTCCTAATTTCCCTGCTCCCTTGTACCAGTGCTTTTGTAGTCACATGCCAAACTTAGCTAGGGAGACATCTGAATTGAAACTAATGTTTAGATTTGGCTGGCAACAGTTCTGCAATCCAATTCACTCTGTGGTTAATTAAAAGTTTATGCTTATACAGGAAAGAATAATACTGAACATACTTTCAATGGCTGTTTTAGCTCTTGGCTTCACAAACTCAGCTAAGTTATAAAATATAGAAACATCAGAAATAGTAAGAAAGTTCCACATAAAAAAGGTGGAACCCTAAAATGTCAAAGCTGGAATGGAGATAAAACTAGAGAGGTTTTCCTACCCTACAACTTAAATAAAAAATACAGTATACACTAGTACAATATGAAAATGTACCCTCCAGAGTCTGAATTCCTTCCCAATCTCAAGAACAGCTTCAGGCATTTTAGAAATCTCTTCATGAAACAATATTACCTGGAGTCTTGGTTAGGCAGAAAAAGAGCACTACTAGAAGCAGCACTATGAAGGACAGACTGACAAGTGCATCTGGGACAAATCTGTGCTATCACCTTCAAAATCCTATCTGAGATCTGCCTTGGAACAACACTGATTTCACCATTTTCACAGTCACTTACAAAAAAGCAAGCTCTTAGCCAATATTTAAACTCTAAAAAATTGAAAGAACCAACTATCTGTGTTTCTCTACTGAAAAGCATGAGACCATATAATTTGTATTTGTAAATAAAAATCCAAAAGAAAAACTCCAGATTCTTTCACTAAAACCTTATGACTCCAAGGATCCCTAGGCTAAATGCTACTGGAACCAAGCAGAATACTGCAGTAAATCAGTGGCTTAATGAATTTTGACAGGGATTTTTTTAAAGCAGATGAGGAAGCAATCTTTCATACCCAAAATGAGGATAGTTCATTACATAGAAAGTTTATGGGAAACTCACCTATAAAATGCCTCAATTTTCCATTTGTGTGTATGGTCACTCAACTTCCAATTTTATTAGTAATGTTACTTCAAGGAAACAAGTGAGTATCAGCTCTGACATAAATATTTCTCTACTGAATATTGGGTTAAGAAAACTTATTTCCTTTATACAGCATACAAAAAACATAACACATTACATTTTTTTCACCAATTACCAACCCTGAATGAATCAATATTTACAGAGAAATGCCAAGACTTCAATCTCCATGATGATTTCAAGTTTCATTTAAACATAAGCCAGGATGAGAGAGGAAGAGAGCTGGTTGTCACACCCCAGCAACCCAGTTCCCAGTACCTCTTGTACTTACGGTATTTGGTCAAGAATATAGTTCGTTGTTAAACCTGTTTCTCTTCCTGCGTTCCAGGTACAGGTAAGGTTAGCTTCATAGAAATAAATGCAGGAAATATTTTCTGGCCTGTCTGGACGAACTACAATGACAAATGTTTAAAAAAAAAAATCCAGTATGAATAAGTAATTTTAACATACACCTGATTTTGTTGGTCAAAAAGCAGATTCTGGCAAACTTCATTCAGTGTCATTATAGCACTTCATTTTATCATTCTTAACTGCCCTCAGAACTTCCCACAAAACCAAAATGAAAACCACTCTTTCTCTACCCCGAGGAGGCATTGAGATTTTCTCCAACTACTTCTCAGAAATACTTTACTAAGTGTGCCTAAAGGCAGTAACTCTTTAACTATTACATATCAAACCACTGCATACACTGTCTTGAACAACTGAGTACAACCACACAGAGCCTACTCCCTGCAGCACACCTGTAGTGTAAGGTGAGTCCAGAAAGTAAGAGGAAAACAAAGAAACAGCAAAAGCATCCCCCCCAGAAAAGGCATTCTCTGACAGATAAAACTCCTTTTGGTTCTCTCCCAGAATATCTAACTGTTTACCCTATGAAAAATCCAACTCTGAGAAAACAGTGCAACCTCAAGAGTGCAGAAGACAAGTTCCTGGGAAACAGATCCATGTGACCTCTAAGAGATCCCTAATTCTGGGCTCTCTTTATTTTATAAGCAAGATATCACAAAGGAAACAATCTACTGCAATCTCTGTAGTCTGAAGTCATCCATAGAAATGTTACACCCTGAAAGACTTTTTTGTTACAGCTCAATTTCATCACTGGTTGGAAGAAATTGGAATAGAAAGCAAGAGAACTGTGCCCAGTGAAATAAAGTTGTTGAAAAAGTCCTCTTTTCAAAACAGTATTTTTCTGTCCCATCTAATAGAATTCTCAAAAGATCTTTCTTTATTCAACAAGCTTACAGCACATTAAACTTTGCAGACAAGCAAGACCTTTTGCTGGATTTTTTTCTATAGATGTCTCACTTTTATTGCTTCTTTAGTAGAATGGGACCCCCAGGTATACATTAGTATAATCTGGACTTAATCTGTTCAGTAAATTAAAGAATTCATATACATATTTTAATGTTCTCCATAGAACAGTGTGATAATAATTTCTTTAGAAGAGTGGATTAGAGAGGAAATCCTCTCTGGAGAAAGCTAAAGCTGTCTATGATAAAAAGAAGATAAAACCAACAGGACAGACCCAGCACCTTTGGATCTCAACAGAAAACTTCAGCTGGGCAAAAGTCAGGGTCAGAGAGGTTACAGACCTGTGTCTGTAAAAAATGCTGGTAATTTCACACTTTATTTCAGAAAAAAAACATTGCACTTGAATATGGGTGTTTTTAATGCCACAACCAAAAGTACCTGTTTTAAAAGTAAAATTATTACAGTAAATTATTAAAAAGTGTTAAGATTATTTTTTCTACTTACAGCCAGATTTAACTTCTGTGTGAACCAAAAGCTGTTCCTTGTCCAAATTCATTAAACATTTCACATAAGCTGAGCTGTAAGTGAAATTATGGATGATTACACTAGATACAGTCTCATTCACAATGTCATAGTTTTCTGGAGCAATCAATTCATTGTTCAGTTTCCAGATGATGTGGCTTGCATTCCTCTGAGGTGGGTAGTTCTTTCTAAGAACACAGAAGAGTTTCAGGGGGGATCCTCTTTCGATTTCAGGAGATGAAGGAAAAATGTCAGCATCTGGGATAGAGTTTTCATCTAGAAACAAAATCAAAGACATCGCATAGCCAAACTCCTCTTAAAATACTAGTAGAAAATAGGTAAGTTGTTTTGTTGTCTACAGATAATTTAATTAATTTTTTTTCACACAGAATTCAAATGAAATGCCCAGTTAGTCACTCAAATCAGATACTGCTGTTCGAAAATTCAGTTCACATTAATTACTATATTACAATACATATTACATTAGAGTAATGTTTCAACAAATTCACACAAATAATGAGGAAGTTTCTATTCAGATACTTTTTTAATAGCCCTAAATGAAGAAAAGGAATTCTTGTATTTCAAGCTTTTTATAAAACATTCCTATATGTAAAAGATATGCATGTAATTTATATGCATTTATCATTACTACTTAATATGCAAACATACATTAAACCAGTACGGCTAAAATTTACAATTAAGCTGCAATATATTTCAGTATCTCATTAGTGTTTGCATACCTCTTAGAATTTATATTCCCAGATAGAGTGCAGATACAAAATACATGTAAAAGAAGAACACATAAGTGGGCTGAATAAATGAATTGAATACAAAGTTACCAGTGCAAGAATCACCCATTAGAATCCTGGAAGGAACAAACTGCTTCAGTCAGGAGGTTTTTGCTGCTATTTATTTCTTGAAGCCAAATTTCATTAATTTAAAATTATTAAATAAATTTAATAAATAAATCTGTCAACAAGAGGACATCAAGACTACCATAAATTAATTTTTATATATACACTGTACACTAAGTACACCAAGTACACCTACTGACTTCTACTTTTAAAATATACTTTTTCCGCTTTCAGAACGCTTCAAAACTTCATTTGGAGAATGTTACCTTTTAAAAAAATTTATTATATCAAGACAGGTGCTAATAATCCAGAAGCATACCTGCTACAGAGCTGCAGAGCAGGACAAATATCCCAATCAATTTGCTGAGCATCTCCCTCTCAGTAAGTACAGGCAGAAAGTGCTGTCATAAAACAAAAATAAAAATAACATACTTCAAGTAAAGATGCCCTTTCAATACTTCGTTAGCACTTGTGTAAGAGTTAATAATGTTATTCAGCTTTTTTCTCCTGTATAAATGAAGTATTTCTTTGTCTAAGTGTTACTTTCCTGAACAATGGAGAAATTCGATGCAGTTTTTTCTAAGTTGCATACATTTCCTGTCACCAAGAGAAAGATAAGTTTACCTAAAATACTGCTAAGGGCAATGCAATCCACACAAGGGTTTTACCTTCCAAGGATCATGTAAATAAGGGGTAAGAAATGTATCTCCATTCACTTGACATGCAGCCTGCCTAGTCTTTTCTAAGTAGGTTCATAAAGTGAATTCTTCTGAAAATTAAGACTTGCAGGAGAAGGAATGATCTGCCTATCCTGTGCATCACCACCTAATAAAGAAATTGTTCAGGAAGTGGACAACAGTGCAGGTCACCTTTCACCCAAAAGAAGATGAATTCATATTGGGTTTATCCTGGTTAAATGTACCTGACAACCGACCTGAGTACACTCTGCAAAGACAAAGGAAGGCAGCTCTCTTTGAAGAAAAGAACTACTGAACTACTGTGCAACCGAAAAACTTCTAACTCTATGTTAAGAATGAGGAAAGCAAAGTAGTAGACTGATCTCTTCCAAAAGGACAACTGAATCTATGGTTCCATGAGAAAAAATTACAAAACTCAAACACTCGCCTTGAGTGCTGCTGTCAGCTGTTACAGAATCACAGAATGTTTGTTTGGAAGGGTCCCCTACAGACCATGTGATCCAAACTCCCTGCTTACACAGGGATCAGATGGTCTGTAGGGAATCCTTCCAGCTCCTCAGGATCATGTCCAGTTAGTTTTTGAAGATCTCCTTTGATAGAGACTCCACAAACTCTCTGGGTAACCTGCTGGGTAACTCATTCACTCTCACAGCAAAAAAGTATTCCCTGATGTTCAGAGGGAACCTCCCGTGTTTCAGTTTGTGCCCACTGCCTCTGGTCGTATCACTGGAAAGATCCTGCTCTCTTTGCACCCTCCCCTCAGGTACTGATGAGATCTCCTCTGAGCTTTCTCTTCTACAGGCTGAATAGCTTCAGCTCCCATATGACAGATGCTCCAGTACATTAATTATCATTTTGGCTATTCCCTGAACTCTCTCTGGTATGCCCATGTCTCTCTTGATATCAGGAGTCCAGTCCCCTGGACAAAATACTCCAAGCGTGGGCTCAGCAGTGCTGAACAGAGGGGCAGGATCACCTCCCTTCACCTGCTGGTTGCAGTCCTAACACAGCCCAGGAAATCAGCATTCTTTGTCACAGGGCACACTGCTGGCTCATCTTCTGCCCTCCACCTGGCCAGGTCCCTCTACTACTGTCTGGGGTTTTACCTCCCCAGATGAAGGATTTGAAAAATTCTAGTTTCACACGCACACCAGAAAGCTTAAATAGTCAAAGATCCCATCCACACCCAGGGGATGCTCCTCATCCTGTATCCATCCTGTACCTTTTCCCCCTCTTCTCGTCCTTCTCTAGTACTCAACCACACAGTAAGTCACTTCCACTTGCCAAAAAAGCAGAAACCAAAGGACAAAAGTATTTGTAATACATTGGCAAATGTAAGCAACTTGCTACATGATCAGACAGGCATCTGAGTTGGTGAAATAGAGAACTGGGGAGAGAGACCTCCATGACTTTTCCCAGATGTGAGCTGTTAATTTCGTTCAGTCCTGCTGCTTTCACTTTCTCCGGTATCACTTGGCAGACATTAATCTAACATACCAGATGCTAGTTACTACATTCCAGAAACCAAGATAGTGACTCAGCAGGTTACAATGCCACTCAAATCTCATGTGCTTGTCAGGACACTGATACATGATACGTGACAAACAGATTTTTGGCTGTTTACTGAAGAGGTTGTACATGTAAAAGTGATGAAAGAACATGCCTGAGTGCCTTACACCATATATTCACAAGCATTTAATTTAAACATGCCTATAAAAGCTAAATTCTGACGACTAAACAAATATGAACAGAACTGTCTTCTTCAACTGATAAAAAAAATGATTCATCAAATCCACATTTATTGTAGGAAGATGCAATCTCAGTAAGGGTCACATTAAATTAATTAATTAATTAATTTAAATAAATAAAACATATGTAACATAATTGATGAATAACGTCTTAATACGTCTGATTAAATTACAGTGTTTGGAAAAGCTAGAATTTAAAAATTTTCAAGTCAGAGGAAAAGATTACCCAAAGTAACTTTTCCCCATATTGTATTTAAGACCACTTAATAACTGCCCTTCTCTCCCATTTCAGGACATGAAACCACTTTCCATTCAGATTCAATTCTAAGATTGTTTTCAACTACACAGACACACACCTCTGCATACAGTGTAGATGTTACACCAAGAATAAAGAACATGCCACATCTATAAATGTAAAGACAGCATGTCATGGAGTAATTGAATCACAGAATGTTAAGGGTTGGAAGGGATCTTAAAGACCATCTAATACTAACCCTCCCTTCCATGTTCAGGGACACTTCCCAGTAGACCAGGTTGCCCAAGATCTTATCCAACCTGGCCTCAAACACTTCCAGGGATGGGGTATCCACAAGCTCCCTGAGCAACTTGTTCCAGTGTCTCATCACCCTCACAATAAAGAATTTCCTGATAATACCCAATATAAATTCCACCTCTTTCACTGTGTACCCATTACTCCTTGCCCTGCCACTCCAGTTCCTGTCAGAGAGTCCCCCTCCAGCTTCCCTGCAGGTCCCTTCAGATACTGGAAGGTGTCTGTGAGGTCCCTACACAACCTTCTCTGCTCCAGGCTGAACAGCCCCGACTTTCTCAGCCTATCCTCATAGCAGGGGGTGCTCCAGTCCTCTCATCAGCCTCCTGGCCCTCCTCTGCACTCGCTCTAACAACTCCTTGTCATTATGCTGGGGACACCAGGGATGGACACAGTGCTCCAGGTGGGGTCTCAGCAGAGCAGAGCAGCAGAATCCCCTCCCTTGCCCTGCTGGCCACGCTCCTTTGGATGCAGCCCAGGATTCCCTTGGCTTTCTGGGCTGTGAGCACTCACTGCTGCCTCATGGTGAGTTTTTCATCAGCCATCAGTCCCAAGTCCTTCCCCACAGGGCTGCTTTCAATCACTTCTCTGCCCAGCCTGTGGGTGTGTCTGGCATTGCTCCAGGGCAGGTGTAGGACCTTGCACTTGGCCCTGCTGAACTCCAGGAGGTTTGCATGGTCCCACCTCCCAGGCCTGTCCAGGTCCCTGTGGATGCCATCCCTTCCCTCCCATCTCAACTGCCCCACACAGCTCAGTGTCATCAGCAAACTCACTGAGGGTGCCCTCGATCCCACTGTGCATGTCACTGACAGAGGTGTGGAACAGTATTGGCCCCAGGACTGACCCCTGAGGGACACCACTTGTCCCTGGTCTCCATGTGGACAATGAGCTGTTGATCACAACTTTTTATGTGTGGCCATCCAGCCAGTTCTTTATCCAGAGTGGTCCATCCATCAAATCCATGTCTCTCCAATACAGAAACAAGCATGGCAAGTGGAGCGGTGTCAAATTCTTTGCATAAATCCAGGTGGACTTGGAGTTGTTCTGCCCTTGTCCACCAAAGCTGAAACCCCATCACAGAGGACTACCAAACTTGTTGGGCATGGTTTGCCCTTAGTAAAGCCATGTTGGTTGTCACCAATCACCTCTTTGTTTTCTATGTGCCTTAGCATAGTTTCCAGGAGAATCTGCTCCATGATCTTTCCTGGCACAGAGGAGAGACTGACTGTAGACTACTGGTCTGTAGTTCCTCAGGGCTTCTGCATTCCCCCTTTTTAAAACGGGTTATAGTTCACTTTTTTCAGTCATCAGGGACTTTATTTGACTGGTACAATTTTTCAAAAATAATGTATAGTGGCTTAGCAGCTTCTTCTGCCACCTCCCTCAGGAGCTGCAGATGAATCTAATTGGATCCCGCGGACTTGTACACTTTTGGGTTCCTTGGATGGTCTCAGACTTGATCCTTTCCTACAGTGGGTTTACGGTCCTCATTCTCCCAGTCCCTGCATTGGCCTTTCTCAACTTGACTGACATGGCTGGAACACTTGCTGTTGAAGACTGAGGCACAGAGGCTGTTGAGAACCTCAGCCTTCTCTTTGCCCAGGAAATGTCTCCCATTTCCTTCTGAAGAGGGCCCACATTTATCCCTAACCTTGTCTTCCTTCAACACAGCTGTGGATTCAAGGTGTGCAGTGCCCAGTACAGGGGACAATCCCTGCCCTGCTCCTGCTGGCCACTCCATTGCTGATCCAGGCCAGGATGCCCTTGGCCTTCTTGGCCACCTGGGCACACCCTGGCTCACGTTCAGCTGCTGTCACCAGCACCCCCAGCTCCTTTCCAGCCCCTCTGTCCCAGCCTGTGGCGCTGCCTGGGGTTGTTGTGAGCCAAGGGCAGGACCCAGCACTGGGCCTGGTTGAACCTCACACCACGGGCCTCAGCCCATGGACCCAGCCTGGCCAGACCCTCTGCAGAGCCTTCCTGCCCTGCAGCAGATCAACACTCCTGCCCAGCTTGGTGTCATCTGCAAACTGACTGAGGGTGTACTCGATCCCCTTCTGAGGATCAGCAATAAAGATACTCCACAGTGAGCCCAGGAGAACCTCATCAGCAACCAGCTGCCAAATGGATGTGGCACCACTCAGCACCATTCTTTGTTCCAGTCATCTTCAAGGATTTTTAAAACCTTTGGTGGAAGGTGACAGGAAATTCTTTACTAGACACTCATCTATCAACTATAAAGGAAGAAAGAAGCTGAACTCTGATTTAGCCTTTACTATCCATTGCTGTAGCTCTCCCACAATAGCTGCCATATGGAGAGACAGACTTTGCTCTATACACAGCCAGAAAATGATGAAAGCCAGGAGCCTACGCCTCTACTCTGACCCACTGGGCCAACCAGCTGCAATGTTCTGCAAAATGTACCAGGAAAAGCAACAACCATCAATTTTAAGAACTCCAAGATTCAAACCCATCAGCATTTACACAAATACTAGAGGAAAAAGGACATTTCAGGTAAATGATTCAAACATGTACTTCAGCATCCTTTTTAGATAACAGGGTGCATCAGATTCATGATCGGTCAGAATTGCACCAAAGGTGAGCACCAGAAGAGGAAAATGGAGGGTTTTCTACATTGTCAGAGAAGACAATTACATATAAACATAATGGAAGAAGCAGTAAATCCGAGGGACAGCTAATGGGTTTTCTCAACTCTTTAATCCCTTTGACTGAAGCACAGACAAGCCCATCCATGGGGAAACATGTGATGAAATGGGAAACATGGAGACACTGTGATGAAAGATCCTGTGCACACTGATTTCACAATACACAGTCTTACACCGAGCTAAAAATAGTCAATTGAACCTCAGACCGGGATGAACAGGATTTAAAACATTTACCTTTAAATAGAACTTGATTTAAACAGGTATTAGGTGCACTTTCTTCTGGAAAATATCCTATATGTATTTCAAAAACTAAGTCTACTAACTAATAGTCTACTAACTAATAATCTGCTAACACCACTTAAAGGAAATAAAATCAAACAATACATATCTCTTGAGCAAACTACTAAGCTTACAGACACATCTGAAGGAGCCACATGGTGAGGCTCTCAAAATGCTGCATCAAATGTTGACCACAGAAACTTGTTCTAAAAACACCGTAACTTATAAAAAAAGAGAAGTCATTGCGTAAACAAGTTGTTAATTCAAAAACTTCAAATCAACTGGAAACTGCAAAAGCAGGAAAGTCATTTTTCCTCTTTCAGTCTCTAAATAGAAAATGTAAGCACAAAAGGATAAGATACTTTTGTTCTAAAATTCTGAAGGACATAGTGACCAAAAAAAGTCAGTTTTGCTAATAACTGCTGTTAACAGTTATTTTGCTTAGTATATCCTGCAGTTCAGATTCAAAACATTATATTTTGATAAACCCTTTGTTTTCTTATGAAACGGCACATTGAATAATAATTCACTATAATATAAAATGCTGTTACATTGGAATTTAAATCAAATTTTTAACTATATGAGCTTGATACTAATAGGGAAAAATAGAATATAACTCATTATTCTCTGAACAAGCATAACAAACAAGCCTCTATATAAATCTTAATGCACAAAATGCTCAGATAAAAAAAGCTGTAAAATAGATTTTTTTTAAACTAGTTAATATATTGGACCTCATAAACAAAATTTTTATGGAAAAAGTTTAAAATTACAAACACAAAACAAGATTTACTTTCTTTATCTTTACATATGGGTCACTTCTTTTATTTTAACCACATGATCGTATCAAATTTTATAGTGCTCACTAGAGGAAAGATCAGGTCATCACTAAAACTAAATGTTGGTTACAATACCAGACAGTGCCACTCTGAAAGAAGCATTCTGTCATTCCCTGTTCTTTTTTCAGTGAGAAAGAAAAAAAAACAGACATGCTACAGTTTAAAGAGGGTTAACGTATATGTCTGGTCTTGAAGCAAGCCTCCTTCTTAGGCTCATTATCTGAGTGACTACAAAGTCTATCTAAACTGCAAGGGTCTACTTTGAGAGATGATTTTGCATCAGACATTTTCAGTAAGGCGTTATTAGGCAATGGCTGCCTTCGTGCTCCTTCATGTTGGTGGAGAACAAGTTGTCTCTTGTGTGGCAAGCAACTAAGTGAGCAAAATGGAAGGGCAGAGTGGGAGGATGCATGCACTGAACTCCAGAGAAATGTAGAGCTCTCACTGAAAAGTGGCTAGCCAGATCAAAATCTTTTACATTTGTCTGATTTGGGCGGCTTCAATCTGAAGTTTGTACAGAATACACACCTGTCCGAAAATCAGAAGGAAGATTCTGTCTACTGCTTCAGAGTATTAGCTCACCTTCTCCAGTCTTGTCTCTCAACCTAAGACTGGACCTAGATGTAAAACACACATCTACTTAAATAATGTTAACAAAATATGTTTTGGAAGAAAGCAAATAAAAACTTTCCTGGACTGCTATGGAATCAGCTACAGCCCCAAAATGTAGAATGTAGTTAATAATCCTTGTACTGCTGCAGTGCTGCAAGCAGAAGAACACAGAACACAGTGCAGGTAATACCATGCTCCCACAGACACAAGAAGGAAAGAGAACAAAATGAGCACAAAACTTCACTTTTGTACTTTCTCCACACTCAAAAAAAAGATGACCATGACCCTGAAACTTATATGTTTTACATATATGTAAACTTATATGAATTACAAATTCAGACTCATTGCAGTATCATAAACCTGCTGCTTCAAATCAAATCATAAAGGTTATCTATCCTGCTATCCATTACTATCTATCCTAGTAAATTTTACTAACAATAATTTTGTATCTTAGCCAAAACAGCAAGGCAAACATGGCATAGTAGTGAGAAATCAGGCTCCATGGGACCTATTAAACAGAGTTATGTTTTGACATCTCCTAGTATGGCATTTTTTAACTGAAAATGCCCTCTACAAGCACCAAATCATGCAAAAATTTCCCACGTTTAAATGATTAGCATAGAAAAATCAAAATTTTTAATCTTCAATACTGCAACTTCTATGATACAATCCCAAAGCTTCTTTCTCCCCTTTTTATCCCCTTTGAGACCTGTTTTGTGTACAGATTAGCCTCTCACAAAAATCTGAACTGACCTCTCCATTCTTTTGCCTAATACACAAAGCTTCCTTCAAGCATGAAAACATTATCTTGCCCAATCACTGTCATAATTCACAGAGAGAGTATAGAAGTTGGATTTCAACTACTTTAGACAATCATAAAACCATTTTGGTTCAAGAAGACCATCAAGTGCAACCATTAACCCAAGACAATGCATTCCTTGTCCGCTGCTAACCCATGTTCCCAAGTGTCACATCTACATGCCTTTTAAATACCCCCAGGGACAATGACTCCACCACTTTTCCAGGCGGCCTATTCCAGTGCTTGACAACCTTTTCCGACAAGGAAGTTTTCCTAATATCCAATCTAATTCTTCCCTGGTGCAACTTGTGGCAATGTCCTCATCCATTGCTTATAACCTGGGAGAAGAGATTGACCCTCACCTTACCACAACCTTTCAGGCAGCTGTAGAGAGAAGTAAGGTCACCCCTGAGCCTCCTTTCCTCCAGGATAAACACCCTCAGCTCCTTCAGCTGCTCTTCACAGGACATAGGCTCCAGACCCTCCACTTTCAAAAGAAAAAGCATACAGTCCATTACAGGTGAGAAGGCAAGTGACACTTCCCAATCCAAGCATGAATATGTGAATATGATAGTCATGATGGATACGTACATAAACACATAACAAAAATATTTTTCCTCAGAGGGCAGAAATTGCAAATATTGAAGAAACCTGGACCCAGTTCATTAAAATCTGATACATGACTTCCAGAAAATTTGAGTGATTACAAATTAATCAGAGGGCAAGTAATTAAGTGTTTTTACTTCCTTTGATGATTGCATACATTGCAAACATTTCGAGTATTGACTTAACCATTACACACACAAGGAGATCCACTGCCAAGCATCTGTACTGCATTCTTTAGAAAATTAGATGAATGCAATGAGCAATCCAGAAAGTTTCAGTTCTTACTGTCTCATGGACTTGGAAAAAAGAAACCAAAAGTATCTTTTTGGCCTGATGAGACACAGAAACATGTCCTACCCCAAGTCTGGGACAAACGCTTGGAGAGATGCAATTTCAAGTAAACTTCACTGCTAGAGACCCACGCGAGTAACAGCCCGGGGCAGTTTCACACTCCCCAACACTTCACATAAACGAAAATCAGCAGAGGGACCTCTGCTAAAAACATCTTTTCCACTTACCTCAGCTGCAGAACGGCCGCTTGGTTTAATGGGAGCCTCTACCTCCTCTCCACGGCGAAGGGACGGACAAAATAGGAAGTCGCCCGGCTAAGCACAAGTAACTCTTTTTCCTGTAATTCTGAAGGCCAGCAACCCCACCCGCGGCTCCGGACGAGCGGTGTCGGACTCGAGCAGCCCCAGCTGCCCCGCACGGCGCCGGCCGCCCGCGGGAGGATGCTCTGCCCGGCCCGGAGCCGCTACAGGCGCCCGCCCCCGGAGCCGCCCGCCGGCCCCTGCCGCCCTCTGACCGTCCCTGCGGCCACCCCACTTGCCGGGACGGGGCGGAGCGGGGACACGGCCCTGCCGCAGCACGGGCTAAGGGCGCGCCCGCACCAGCCTCGTCGCTTTTTCAAAGGGAGGCAATCAGCCGGACGTGCGGGGGTGTACGCAGCGGAGTTTGAATGCAGATCAATCAAATCTAAAGTGTCTTCAAATAGTATAAACACGCGCAGCGAAGCAAGCATAGTGGGTAATAGCCACAACAGAGGAGCACTCCCACACGTAAGCACCTCATACATCATTTAGGGCAAAGGCGAGGGAGTAATTCAAGTGGTGATCCGTTTTAAAACTAACAAATGTATTCCACTTAATAGCTTGGAAGAAGACTGCAGCCCATCAGCAACATAAAAAGGAATAATGGGACTAAAAATCAGACGGAACGTTGCAATTAAGATGCTGTGATATTAGTAAATGGAAATACAAAGTCCTTAGTAGTGTGCCTCCTATTAAGCACGGAAAGTCCTTGCTAAGCAGAGATTCTCCAAGAACATACATTGAATTTTAATAATGCAATCAGTACATCAAGAAGTCTTGGCCCCAATTCAGGAAGAGATCCATTACAGACAACAGTTTATCCTGCATTAGTGTCACATTCAAAGGAAGCTGTAGATTGACTCATTTCAACTTCCATGAATTGTGCAGGTCAGGTTTTTTCATTTTAACACACAAGCTCAACACCCACTCCAACTTCCAGATCACTCATTAGCCTTCACCCTCCTTAGCTAATCATCAGATTCAGCCAAGTAGCCCATTTGCTTCCCTTTTTATTTTTGAATGATGCTGCCATCTCCCCATCATCCATAATTTCAGCGTGAGGCTGCACTGTAAACTGCTTTAATGTTTCTAAATTGCCCTTGCTATTTAGAAGTATACATTAGCATGCACAGTGATATTTTGAAACTTGCATTTGTTTCACTATGAGGTAACATAACACATAAATGTGGTTCAAAAGAAGCAGATGTAAACCGTAACCAAAGTATTCTTTTGTATAACAGATTATTTTGTCTTTAGTGAGAATAAAAGAGCAGGACCAGATCCTTAATTATGTTTAATTATTGAACTTCTATTCTATGCTTAGTCTGATTAATTGCCCATTCTCACAGATTAATACACTGTTTTTACAGATACACTGAAAGTTGACTGCTCAATCTTTCAAAATGATGAAAAGTTGCATCAGACCTAACATACTACTTAAACATTTGTTTAAGTTTCAAAAACCTGAAGTCATCCCTCTGCCTCCCTCAGGGCTAGGTACATGCTTAGATTCAAGCTTCCACAATCTTAAATGTTTAAATGTTTGCATGTGCACTGGGCAGTAGCACTTAGGAGATTCCAGGATGCAGAGGGCACTAAATGATAGCATCAGTAACTGTTTCAGCTACTACCATTTGTAACAAGTTAATAGTAAAGAGAAAAACATCTTAACAGAAGTGATGTCATTTACCAAAAGTCATTTGCCACAGAAGACAGGAAACTTTAGAGTACAATAGAAATCCTGCCAAAAAATGTGTTCCATATCCACACTCAGAGACACTTTTATCCACTTTGCACACAAATGCTCAAGAAGAACTAGCTCTTCTGTCCTGAAGGTGGGAGCAAAGAGAAGCTACTGTTCCTGAAACACAAGGAAGAAAGTGCCTTCCACAGAAAAGACTCAACTGTTTTCATTGCTGGTGCCTCTCTACCAGTATTGTTTGGGCTGCTGATTCAGGGGTAACTGCTCCAGGGATTGGTTGATCCCAGATGGTACCCCTTCTTAAAGGGAAGCATGTCCACTGTCTGTTGGCAGGGTGAGACAGAAGACTGCAGAACTACTGCTAAAAATCTGACCCTTACTGCAAATCCATTTGTTATCTGTAGAAGTTCACTTTCAAAAAATATTTATCTTCTGTATTATGTATGACCACACCCTATAAAGTTACAGATCACTGTATAATTACAGTGAGCCTGTATTAATTAACACTGACACAGAATAGAGAATTTTGTAGTTTGGTGGAAAAATAAGGTGCATTTTCATTGACCAGTCTGCAAATTGACCTTGAAGCATTTCACTGTGTGGTCTTAGCAAAAGCAGGTTTGATGGAAAGTATATACTGAATTTTACCTCAGGAAGTTGCAGAGTTGGTTTTAACCAAGAATTTCATTAGCCCGATTTCTACCTATGCCAATGACTTGAACCACTTAATTCCTCTAAATATAAGGAGGAAGACATGAGAACAGACTTTCATTGACTTATGCCATTGCAAGACACAAATAAAAACCATGAGTGTTCTTCTATTCCCTACTGTTTTCATTTGTGGGGAAGAACAATCCAGTGAAACTAGTCTGATTTTGATTTCAATTTCTGAGCATGCATAACTCCCTTTTTCAGTAAGTAGCTTGTCATTAGAAGTCTACTAGTATCAACCTCCACACAAGGCTGCATTTAATAAGCAAAAAAATTAACTATGCCGTTCTTAAATTTCACTTTAGAGTAACATAAAAATTCAATAGCAGCAGTATCCTCAAAACCATGCTCTTAAATTACTGGTTTATGACTACAGCCTTAGTTTAAATGAAACACACTGTCCATGCTTATGACTAATGTATCACTGAATAAGTAACAATGGGTGTGACAATCAACTCTTAAGGGGAAGGAAGCACCTAAGATTTGTAAATGCTCACTGGTCAAAAGGAATGAGTCAAAGGGTCTGCAATCAATCAGAAAGTTTTATTAGTAAATTACACACTTGGCATGGAAATTGGTGTTTGTCCCTGACCTACTATAGAAGCACACAGCTGTGGGTTTTTGATAAAAGGGGTAGGGGGAAAGAGAAAGGACCACCACAATCCATCATGTGCCTGAAGTCAGCTTCCCTACAACAGGCAACACCTATATGACTCTAATTTGACATAGCTTTAGAGGCAGACCCTACAAACTGTTCAAATCTAACAAAAGGCGTAAGAAATGTACCGATTACTATGTTCTGCAGTGTGCAACTACCAACATTTAATACACACTGAAAGGTTTTAATGCCTAAGTGCAATTATTTGTGAATCTTTTTAATATGTGTTCTAGGGAAGATTAACTCCTCAAGAAAAGAATCAGGTGTTTTGCTAAGAAAGCCACAAAGTTGTAATCAGTTTCAGAATAGAGAATTATGCAATTCTTCATTCCTGTCATATCTTCCTTCACAGCATTGCAACATCTCAACAGCTGTAATTGCAATCTGTTAAAGGCCAGATAATGTTAACCTGCTGGCAAAGAAGGGATGTTTTATTCCCAGAGTAATGTCTCAGAGGTTTATTACAGAATTTTTTACATGTTTTCATCCTATGCCAACTTAAGATTCCCAAGGCTTTTACTACAATTGCAAAAGCAGAGAAACATAATTAAACCCATTTGTATAAACAGGCTAAAGGAATTACTGAAAATCCCATGTGGCTTTAATAGCAGGACTACAAAGCACCATTTCTTGTAATTTTCCACCCCAAGATCACAGTGAGCAGGCTCTTTATGACAACTATAACCAGCACAAGTGACTCCTGGCAGAGAGTCACTATGAAGGGAGAGCAGCAGCAGTTTGTAGTAACTACCTGCAATGAAGCAAGTGTCTCATGTACACTTCTAAAAAGAACACAAGAAAAGAGGCTACATAGATGAGAACAGCTTATCATATGAATATCCTTCTCTTACACCTACCACTGCCTACTAAATCATATCACAAATGCCATGCTGACTCATTTTTTTGAACAATCCCAACTCTACCACCAGTCTGGGGATCCAGACCCAATGCTTAACAACTCTTTCCGTAAGCTTTTCCTAATTTCCAATATAAACCTCCCCTGGTGCAACCTGATGCCATTTCCACTTGTCATAGAACCACAGAATCATTAAGTTTGGAAAAGACCTCCAAGATCATGAAGTACAACCTTTGATAAAACACCACCCTGTCAACTAAACCACAGCAGTAAGGGCCAAGTCCAGGTGTTTTCTGAAATCCTCCAGGTGTGGTGACTCCATCATCTCCCTCAGCAGTCCATTCCAATGCCTAATCATCCTTTCTGTGAAGAATTTCTACTTGATACTCAGACTGAACATTCCCTGGTGCAGCCTAACCATTTCCTCTCATCCTGTCACTGGCTGCCTGGGAGAAGAGACCGACCCCTACCTGGATATAACCTCCTTCTGGGCGACTCCGAGCCTCCTCCTCAGCTCCCTCAGCTGCTCCTCACAGTTCTTGTGCTCCAGACCCTTCCCCAGCTCCTTTCTCTGGGCTGACTCCAGCCCCTCAGTGTCTTCCTTGCAGTGAGGGGCCCAGAACTGGACACAGCACTCGAGGTGTGGCCTCACCAGTGCCCAGTACAGGGGACAATCCCTGCCCTGCTCCTGCTGGCCACACCATTGCTGATCCAGGCCAGGATGCCCTTGGCCTTCTTGGCCACCTGGGCACACCCTGGCTTACGTTCAGCTGCTGTCACCAGCACCCCCAGCTCCTTTCCAGCCCCTCTGTCCCAGCCTGTGGCGCTGCCTGGGGTTGTTGTGAGCCAAGGGCAGGACCCAGCACTTGGCCTGGTTGAACCTCACACCACTGGCCTCAGCCCATGGACCCAGCCTGGCCAGACCCTCTGCAGAGCCTTCCTGCCCTGCAACAGATCAACACTCCCATACAATTTAGTTTCACCTGTGAACTGACTGAGGGTGCACTCAATTCCCTCATCCAGATCATTGATAAAGATATTAAACAGAAGTGCCCCCAGGACTGAGCCCAGGGGAACCCCACCCATGACCAGCCACCAGATGGATGTAGCTCCACTGACCACCACACCCAAAGTCTGGACATCCAGGCAGTTTTTACCAAATGAACAGTGCACCCGTCCAAGCCATGAGCTGTCAGCTTTTCCATGAGAATGCTGTGGGAAACTGTGTCAAAGGCTTTATTAAGGTCAGATGACACTAAGTACTCGGTGAAACTGTTCAGAGCAGAAAACCATTAAGAGGTAAAACAGTTTACTAACACGCCTCTAACCTGTAAATCTGAGGTAAATCTTGGTGACTGAAGAATACACTATGGAAGTACAACTGCTTTTTATAAAATGAAACATCTATTGCTTGGAGAGGAGTTACAGTACAAAGCATGACCAACATGAATTTGAGACAGCACAGGTACGGGCTAAGGCACCACATTTCTGGAACGGGACCAACAGTTTATGAAATGTCTCAGACATTACTTGTTTCCAAGTCTCTGAAATTCCCATAAAGGATTCATAGAATGATTTGAGGTCCTCTCTTTCCTACCTGGCCACCTACAACTGTACTTTCCAATGAGTCAAGACGCCAAGTCTTCACTTGGTAAGGCTGGGTGTTTTTACTGCTGTGGGCTGAGGTCAGGTTTTTCCTCATGATTTGTCAGATTAGCATTTAATCAAGCATTTCCTCATGATTTGTACATTAGCATTTAATCAGGACTAACACGCTACCAGTTATCCATGCCTTCTAATAAATCACTGCTTTATATTCTTAAATTGTATGTATTGTACTTGCACTCTACATGCACAAAAATTCCCAAAGTGGTTCAGAGAGGGTGGATTATATATTCACCAGGCTAGACAGTGAATGTGAATAAAGTACATTAATTTCTAGAAGTGATTGCTAGATGAGCTAATCAACTACTACAAAAAATTTTATATTGCAAGCTCAGAAATTCATTTGGCCTGGTGAAGAATGTTCCTTTGCTTAGTACATTTGTGTATACTGCATATGACCTTATAATGCAGAATCTCTTAAAGAAACGTAGGTCTTCAAAATATTTTGACTGGCATGTTTAGACCAGGAGGCCCACAAAATACTGCTGCAGGGATAGCTTCACAGTTTCAGGTGCTACAGGATAATGATCCTAAAGGAAGAAATCCAGCATATTTTTAAGCAGTGGGAGTGGAAGGGCAAGCGCAAAGTTGATGAAGACAGAAGAATTATTGAGGAAGAATTACTGAGAAGTCATCTGCTTGTTTTCATCTCCCTGCTACTAGTGGTAAAGGCAAAGGCACTAAGAGGTCAAAGTTGAGTCAACTTCTTTCAGTACAAACCTCATGCATCTTTCCAGAACAAAAAATCTTTGTAAACAACCATCCCATCTCCTGTAACCATGCATATTTCATTTTGAAGAGTGGAGGATGAGCAAAGAACAGCATTCTTCAAAGCTGGGAGGTATTTAAGGCTTGGGTATTGCAAACTGTTTTAGCTGACTTGGTTACAGAAGGAGGGAAAAGACAACAGTGCAAGGAAATCCTGCTTGACAGTATTGCACTGCAGGAAGAATGACAAGCTCATGTAACACTAAAATGAGCTGACTGCAGCCACTGTCCATAGTTTCCTTAGCAGTATCAAAAGGCAACATGTACATTCACAGTGTGAAAATATTATTCCTACTTATATATGGATATCAGGCTCTGAAATGTAAATCAGATTTATTTAGAAGCATAAAGAGGAAGACATTTTCAGCAGTCTGGCTCACGAATAATTTGTCTAGTCTACTCTGAACAATACACTGATTATCCAGTCTTGAATACAAAGTAGTTCCTCTAAATGTCCTTTCTCAGAGTATTTTTTCTGCTTAATAAAAAGAAGTAAAAGTCAAACTCATTACAAGTGCCAAAGACTGTACCATAGTTACTTTGAAGGAAATAAACAGCATAAAATAAAAAACCTTTAATATTTATATTTCAAGCACTACTGAACTATAGTCTAGAATTAGTTCTACTAGATTTCAACATTTTCCTCAAGCTAGCTAGAAAAAATACACGTATCAGATAAATTTGAAGAGAATGTGTTTAAATCTAAGATTCCCAGATCTTTAGTCCAGACTCCATAACCTAATGATTGCATCTACTGTTGCTTATCAGTTAATGGAGTCAAGACATGGAAACAGTCATACCATAAAAATCCCAGGCAACTGAGGGTTTGTAAGAAATGTTATTAATAAAGACTGACACTAATCACACACAATGGTAGTCACGCAAAAAAGTAAAATCTGCAACAACAGAATGGTATTTTTACCTCTTACAGTCTCTGAAGTACAGGACATGTAGAGACATCCGCATTTGACCAAGACCCATAAATTTATGGTGTCACTGAAGACAAAGTTGTGACAGATGTTAAATATCCCCCTCTTGTTTCACCAGGGAATTCCCTGGAACTGCTGAACGGCACATTCAAATTACTAAACTTGGCTAACAGAAAAAAAAAAACCCCACAGAAAACCCAACCCTTATTATTACCTAACATTGAAGCTTTACACTTTGTCTTAAAAAGGAATACAGAATTTGCATAAACCCAGCTAACACACTAAAAATATTCAGCAAGACTGCTTTTTGTTCCTGGCCCATTAACTGAGGTCAATGAAGAGAGACTGGTCTATTCTTTGGCATTTTTAAAGCTAATCTGTAGGAGAATGCAAAGTCCCACAAGTATTATCAACAAAGAGAAGTTTTCGGATTAGACTGTTTATGTCTTCAGCACACTACAGTCTGCTTTCCTATCTGCCAAAACAATCTGATGATTTTAATCAACCTGGTATTAGTTTTGCAGACTTTGGTTTCTGTTTTTCAGAACTCTTGTTCACAGTTCTTCAATTCTTACATCTATAATTTTTGAGTTGAGATGCAGCCCTTAATCAGAAAAGTCAAGCATACTCTGAAAACTTTGCTTTATTCAGCTACTACCTGAAGATTCCTTACAACTTGTCCATAGCACATGAAAAGCTCCAGATCAAAGGCTGTAAATGACTAATTTATGTTTTCCTTTAGTGACAAGAATTGGTCATAATGTGTGCTCAAACTGGCATAAAAAGAAAACATGCTGTCAGTGTTGTTTTATACACAGCATAAAAATTAAATTTAACTTCAAAAAATCCATGTTCATTATTCAGTTAAAGGTTTGATGTCATTTCTCAAAACTAGTCTGTCAAGAACCTTCAACTTAATCTTGAACTAAAGATCCAATACAAATATCAATCTTTACAAAAACATGGAAGTAAAAGATAGGGGAAAAACATTCAGTTTCCAGAGTTTAGCACAAACTACAGGTAGTAGAATCACAGGTACATGGTTATGTCATTCTCAGCTTTGAATCTGTTCAGTAAAAGCTTTTAAGAACACTTACCCTGACTCACCACCAGAAGGACAACAGAATTCCCTTTAATAAAGAAGGTATTGACATGGTATTTTCCAGTAAGTTTTTCAACATGTTCTCCATGTAAGATTACTTGAGTGCAAAAATAAACAGGCAGCTGACAGTGCACTTAATTCCCCACCCCAACTTCCCTTGTCAGCATTTTCCTCCAGCTGAAAAATCACACTGAAATATTTTCCTGCAGATTAAATATTTAAAGACTCACAGATCTTAAACCAAAACCGAGTATTTTATCTTTCTGCAAATATTCAAGTTTATATTTCTCTTAATTCTATTTCTCCTTCATGGCAGACTTGGCCCTTCCACCTCTCTCACCCTCTCATAAAAAGTAGCAAACATGACTTTTCAGCTGAATTATTTCAGTAGCATTCTACAGACTGGTTTGTTGGTTCTGGCTTTTTAAGGAGAGCTTGCAGCTCTATGCTAGAACAGCCGCCACTTTTTTTGGTCACCTTTCTGTGCAAATGATTATGAAGGATGGGGCCAGAACAGCTGTTTTATAGAAAATGTAACAATTGCAGAACTCCCTCTGTTGCCTGACCACAACTCACAAGTCGTAAGATGAGAGACAAAGCAAAAAAACACCCAGTATCTAAGTGGTCCTTCAAACAATGCTAAGCCAGGTTCCCCTCAAAAGTTTACTCTAGGTTACAAGTGACTCTTTCCTTCAACTTCTCTTCACAGAAACAGACAAGTTTTATCAGCTCACAGCTTCTTCCAACAGTTACAGTTCACTTGCACTTAACTGCAGCCAGCCATCAAAAGCACCCTCAATTTACCTGAAATTCAGAATGGATACAAAAAGCTTCAAGGATACTTCTCAGGAACAGTACTGCCCATGGTATTTTACTCTGAATTATTAACATCATGCTTAAATACATCCACTGCTTATGAGTTGCAATTTAAGTATACTGTCCTTCCAGCTCACTTCCAAGTACACAATTAAGACTTTACTCTTTCTGCATAATATATAGCAGTAAAATTACAGTCTACAAAAATAACAGTATTTCTCTAAGTAGATATTTAAGTAGTTTTGAAAAGATATTCATACAAAGAATGACAGCTCACTCTAGCACAGTAACTAGATTCAATGACATTTACAAGTCCCTTCCAACCCAAACTATTCTATGATTCTATGAAATATCCCTAACAAATATGCCTAAAAACCTGCAATGATAGATTCCCTAATACTGCCCACCCAGTCAGTTCTGGTTCTCACTAACCTGGGTACTAAACCTTCAGTCCTGTAAGCAGAGGTTAGAAGCATCATTTCCCTGGACTGAGTGGGAAGACTGTACAAGAAATAGTGCTCAGCAGTGCATGCTAAATAGAAGCTTGTAAGCTTGTTCAGCTATGCAAGATACTACAAAATACAATGACTTTGCCCTTTTCCTTTGGGATCCAATGATATGCATCTTTGTAGCACAGTGTATTGATAAGGCAAAAAAAAACTTATAAGAAAAAGCAACTTTACAGAAATCTAAAACTATTAATGACTACTTTCCTCCTATAGCTTCTGCAAGCCTGGGAAAACTTTTGGATATAAGGCACTAAGCTTGTTTTAATGCAAACTTTTCCACAAGAGATAGCAAAAGCATATTTATGTCAGTCAGAGCTAAAAATACTCTACTAGATGCAATAGAGGGTTCCATCCTTCTCTGAAGACAGCTCTGTAAAAAATAGGTATTTTCACTAAGTTGTGGATGTAGCCACTGGCCTTTAGTTCCATATGCAGATGCAAATGTTCTATGCATGTCAAAGTAATACCAGTCCATGAAACTGTAATGACATACAGCTGATACAGAGGCAACAATCAAAGTGCATTTCTCCAACTTTTATTAACTGCTTAAGAGCTGTTTAACATATCCTTAAATCGTCATAACACAAGATTTGAACTTTTTAACTGACATGTTACAAAAAAAGGAACAAGGTTTAGATAAACCCTTACATAAAGCTCTTTCCCGAACTAGGCCTTCACAAAATTCTCTTCTCACACAACATTTCACTTACAGCACAACAAAATACAAACTAGTTTGGTATAAAGTAGTTTAATCCCATGACTCAATTTCTCTTGAAGAACAGTCCATCTTTACTTCTCCTGCGTTCATGTTGCCTCTGCCTCTGTAATTCTAGGAAACACAACACGTCCTAGTTTAGAATTATTAACACTTTCAATCATTTAATCGTAAGTCACCACAAAACAATTTTAGCTTTCTGCATGCATCTCAATGTAATCACAACATACTTTTAAATAAAGAGAAAGTTTTCATCATTAACCTGCTGTACACAAGAACTTTTGACCCTGTTATAGAATTACTGCAGCTTAATCAACCTTAGATTTTAACAAGTGTTGGAAAAACACTTCCCACAGTTCACATGCCACCTTTTCTTACCTAACACAAATCAGTTCATATAATCGTGGGGGAAAAAAACCCTTTATTCTCCACTACATATTTAAGACTGACTGCATTACCTTCCCAGGAAAATACTTTTCCTTTGGAAAAAGAATAAAATTCAGTCATCTCTAAGACTGCCTCAAAATAATCAAGTAAGATCCTCCAAAGACTTCTCTTTCAAAATCATCATTTGATTATCAAACGGCCTTTTCATAAAAAACTGGGCTGACTACAAAGGCAGAGTTTGTCAGACTGACATGAGAAAGTCTCATTAAGAATTAGAACCTCGTGATCTCCAGCTCAAAAGAGTTGGTGCACTACATGTATGTGATATTAAGGACAGTATTCCCAATGCAAGCAGACATTTCACCTGAAAATCTATTCTATCCTGAACAAAGAGTCACAGTCAGATTTGGCAACACAGAGTTTGTAAAGGACATGGACGGACTTGGACCTATAAATGACGGATTTTGTGAAATGCTGGGAGACACCACACAAAGACTGGAGATGTGCATTTGGAAGCAATCTAATGAGATCCACCTTAGAAAGCAATCTAATAAAAAAGCAAAAGAAAGCATCCTTGAACTGGAACATAAATGAAAGATCCAGTGAGTCAACAATTACTCTGGAAGAAAAGGTTCATGCAAACATACACAACAACTGTAATGTGAGGATACAAGTGCGAGAAGGAAGCAATATTTGTGTGACTGAAATCTCAAGAAAAACCCCCCCACGAAGAAAATGATTCAGATCTAATAAGAGAACTACCTAGCCAGGTAGAAAAACCCAAACCACTCAATGCTCAGTAATTATGGTATGGGAAAAGATAAATAACAAAAGGGAAGTCAGAGCTTGAACTGAAACTTCCAGACATCATGTAAGCAGTCAGAGCAATTATTTCTACTATAGTCTCAAAGAAAGTGCATTTATAACATTTGAAAGCAACTGAGATGTGATAAAGTTGTTAGAGAATGACATGAAGGAAGGACATGCTTTCAAACAGAAGTACACACAGAATTTAAATCCTAAAATTAGCAACACTAAGAGACTAGACAGCTTCTCCCTGTCACACACATTAGGAATAATTTTGACACAGACCAGATCTGGGCATTTATTCAGCTGTAATTAGCTGATGTTTTCAGTTAAATGAGTTATATGAGTGGGTGATTCATAACAAGCAGTAATGGTATGACCAGCAACTATTTGCTCCCATCCAACATGTGCAGTAGAGAAATTTCTGAGCTACAGCTTTTGTGTACATTTACATGAATGTTTTCTTCCAGAATAACCCTGGTTTTATAGATCAAGAGTAAGGCAGCTAGTAAAAAGCCACACTGTAAGAGCCCAAGTCAAGCAACTTGTCTGAAATTAGTTCCAGTAATACCAAGTTCTTTGAAGATGCACAAATAAGAAAAGGGACACAATTACAGTCACAACAGTTTCAGAGGCATTACTCTGGATATATACAACTGAAGACACTTTAAACTCAGATGAAGTTCTAATAGTCAAGACTCTTTAATTTCCAGACCTACCTTTTGGGTATTAACTGGGAGTCGTCCTCCTTCAGCCTCAAAAGCAACTTCTGTCAACCACACAGGAACTTCTTGCTGAGCCTATGCAATTAGGAAAATCAGTTCAGAGACTTTGACTGCTTCACCAATTCAGATTAAGAGCTCTGTAACTGTACTAAAGATGTAACAGTTGCTCAGTACATTCAAGTGAAGTGTTAAAAGAACAGAAAAAGTAATGCACTAAGATTTGAAACTTACATCTGAAAGCACTTTAACTAGAGGTTGTGCAAGATGACCATCTGAATTGTTATCAAAGAAGCCAACTGCTTTCCCTGTATTTCCACAACGACCAGTTCGCCCAATTCGGTGTACATACTCTTCAATGGTGGAAGGAAGATCAAAATTAATAACGTGCTGAACGCTTTCAATGTCCAGACCTCTTGCTGCCACTGAGGTTGCCACAAGAACCGGACATTTTCCAGAACGAAAATCCCGAAGAGCTATTTCTCTCTCTCTCTGTTCTCTATCTCTACAAAGAAAGCAAGGGTTAGAATGGAAAAAAAAAATCTACAAAAAATCTACAGCACTATTTAAGATACAATTTAAATGCTATGTTTCATGGACAGAAGCTCTTGGGGGGCACAAAAACAAAACAAAACAAGACCAAAACAACTCACATGCTGCCAGTTTAGGTTTTCTGCATTTTTAACTGAGGAGCAGCAACTGTTTTAACTTAAGTCTCTAGAGATACTGAGGGTATTTAAAAGAATTGGAGTTAATTATGCATCAAACTCACTGTCTCTCTAAGAAAATCCACTTGCTTAATTGATTACAAGTGCTTTTCCTACAGCTTTGTAGCAAGGAGCCAGAATAGCAAACACAAAGTCTACCTAGACTCCTGCACAGGCCATTTTTCAGATATACTAAAAAGTGTGGCCAGTCAACAGTACAGAAATTGTCTTTTTGCTTATCATCATGACAAGAAAACTAGATTTGCTCTGGCATTTGCATGTTTAAAGAATATTTACTTATTATCTAGTATTTAACTACAGTGGGTCATAATTTAACTCACGTTCTTTATTGTCCAAATATAAAAATAAATTAGAAAGCTCAGCAGTGCTCTTTAGGATCTCAATGTGAGATATATAGTGAAGCCTGATATGACCACTACTCCAGAGAAGAGTAACCATCCTAACTTCAACTTGAAAAGGTAAAGGGAATCAGAAACCAGTAACATTCATGACAGTTTAACAGCTTCCACTGAACCACTTATTCTCTATATAAGTATACTTCAACTCACAGTATAGTAATTCTACAGAAATGTTTTAAGGACCTCCTCCCACAAAAGGGAGCTGTGGGTTAGCAATACAGACTTGCCAGGAGTGGAAGATCTGATCTTCTCAAAAGCTGTGTGGCTTTCACACACCTACAATTCCAACAGCCACAGGATACACACAAATATCCTGCATCTGCATGCTAGGACAATTTTAGCCCTTCTTCAACCTTGATATTATCATGTCAGTCAGAACACATGGCAAGCTAAACTACACAGATATGGCCAAATGTTGAGATTTCAATAAAAGCTTCTTACAAGACACAGTGTTAGGTGACTTTCACTTTAAAAATACTTACCCATGGATACTAGTGGCTGGTATGTTTTCTTGACAAAGAAAGCATGCGATGAAGTCTGCTTTTTTCTTTGTGTCCACAAAGACCAGGGTTCGTTCATTACCTGTGGTGGAGACAAGTTTAAAGCCACTCCAGTTTGAAACATGATGCATTTGCACCCCTTAGAGTTGCACTTATCTATGGATATCAACACATAATACAGGCAGACATTTTGAATAAAGTCTTCAAAGTAAGACTGTAATTTCTTGCCTATTCTGAGCTAATTACATCCAATCCATTCATTTCTAGATCAATATTGAAACTAAGTGAAGACACATTCATTCTGTTTTTCTCAATAAAAGGACAAAACATTGTTCTCTGTGACAAGCGTGCATTCCCTTTCTACAGAATGTATCTAAAAGCAGCAGATGATCCTGAGCACTGAACGGCAAGATTCCACAGAATTTTTTAATTCCAAACTCACATTCAGTCTTCAGCACTACAACTTAAGACATACAGAATAAAAATGGAAAAATCACAGACACTAATAAAATACAGGCCCAAACATTCGCACAATAATTTTAATATACCTTTTATCTTGAGATAATATCCCCAGATGCTGAAGTATTGTAACCAACCATACAAAGTTCCATCCAGGAAGGTTGCCTGCTAGTACTAGAGATGAGTCACTGACAAATACTGGGCATTAGACTAGATTCAGTGATAGTTACAAGTCCCTTCCAACCCAAACTATCCTATGATTCTATGAAATATCCATAAGCAAATATGCCTAAAAACCTGCAATGTCCCAAGTTCCGCTTTCAAGATTCATCAATAGTCTTTTAAGGTACGTAACACACAATAAAATCATAGAACTGTGACCTTTTAAACACAAGTTTAAAACCAAGCAATTCTGACTTTTCTGGTAAACAACTGGCATTAAGGAAAGTTACCTATGCTGTGTAGAATTTCTATTAATTTATCCCTCTTGAAATACTGAGAAACTTGAAGAATATTTTGCTGAACATCACTGCATGCTCCACCCACATGTCCGACAACAACAAATAAAAAATCAGTTTTCAAAAATTCAGCAGCTAGCCTGAAAAAGAGACAAAATTGAGCAACATGATACATATTATGTAGTTGTTTTTGCTTTAAAATCACATGTCTACATTTATGTTTAAGCAACACTTGTAACAAATAATTTCATCCTTCATCTTGTGAGAAACAGTACAAGTAGTCTTATGCACATTTTTCAAAAAGCCAGGAGAGTCTGCATTGTTTTGGTCCAGAACACAAACCATGTCCTGGGCTGCATGACACATGACCAGCAGGTCAAGGGACTCTACCTCTGACTTTGGAAGACCCCAGCTGGAATACTGCATCCAGCTGTGTCATCTTAAGCCCAAGACAGACATGCCAGAGAGGCCACAACAACGATCAGAGGGGCTGGAAGCCCTCTCCTTTGAGGACAAGCTATGAGAGCTGAGGAGTGGGGGCCATTCAGCCTGGAATGACCTTATTGCAGCCTTCCAGTACCTAAAGGGGCTTTATAAAAAAGAGGGAGAGAAACCTTTTACACAGGCTGATAAGACAGGACAAGTACAGGTCGGACAGAGAATGGATCAAGATTAGATGTGGAGGGAAAGACTTGGGGGTGCTGGTGGATGAGAGGCTGAACATGACCCAGCAAGGTGCACTTGAAGCCCAAAAAGCCAGTTGTGCCCCTGGGCTGCACTAAGAGCAGTGTGGCCAGCAGGCCAAGGGAGGGGATTCTGGCCCTCTATTCTGATACCATGTGTTCAGCTCTAGGGTCTCCAGAATAAGAAAGATGTGGACCTCCAGGAATGAGTTCATGGAGGCCATTAACTCGGTAATAGGGCTGCAGCACTTCTCCTATGAAGACAGGCTGACAAGAGGTGCAGCTGTTCAGCCTGGGGAAGGGAGGCCTCCAGGGAGACTTTGCAGTAAGCCTTCCAGGGTGAGCAGCTGTACAGTACTTAGTTGCCAGCTCGGATTACTCACAGCCTTTTCGAGGCAGATACAAAGCATCAAACGCTAAACCGAAGTTCTCCAGTCAATAAGGAAAATGCATGGTTCTCTCAACTCACATATACAGAAAGATTCAACTATCAGGTCAAAGGTCTGTATAAGAGCAGAAACAAATTCAGGTATAAAACCAAGCACAGTGTTAAAACTAAACCTGATTATATTCATAGAATAGAAGTGCAGGATGATCTGAACCCAACAGGTTCAAAAAAAGCACCTTGTCCAATACCTCCAAAATAATATACTGTTTAAAGCTCTCCTGGTAGCAGAGTATGGGAAAATCATTCCCTTTCCTGACTTCAGCACCAGAAAAGCATTAAATCCAGTAATGAACTGACTCCAGAAAAGAGTTTTCACACTCTAAAACGCAAACACTTCCTTCAGGCATTTAAGTTTTAAAAGGTTACAAGAATGACAAGGGCAGAAAAAAACAGTCTCAAAATGGCACCAGGGGAAGCTTAGACTGGCTATTAGGAAAAAAATCTTCACTGAAAGAGCTGTTAAGCATTGGACCAGGCTGGCCTGGAAAGCAATGGAGTCACCACCCCAGAAGGTATTTAAAAGATGTGCAGATGTGGCACTTGGGGCACTGGTTTAGTGGCTGACTTGCTGGTGCTGGGTTAACGGTTAGACTTAATCACCTTAAGGATCTTTTCCAACCTAAATGCTTCTATGACGGTAATGTTATTATGCACTTCCAAACTATGATGTAAGCACACATGTTTTTGAAGTCTTCCACCAGCACTTGTAAATCCTGCAGGACTGACAGCAGAAAGGCACATCTTTTTTCATTAAACAGAAGCAGACTGTAAATGTCTTTCACAGTTAAGGCTCTCCTCCTTTCAGATGCTGGTAGTTAGACTACACTCGATTCATCCCAATGAACGCAAAAAAAGTGTGTAACGAAAGCCTAGGCAAAACCACAATGAGAAAAACAGACCTACACATCAAGGGACCCAGATTCTTCTTTCAAACCTAAAACCTGAGCAAAAATCAGAGCACTCTGTGTATCTTACAGGGAGATACACAAGCCTGGTCTCTTCCCAAGATACACTGAGAAGTGAGACCACATTCCTGAAGAAACAAGTAAACACATGGAATGAACATAAACTATACTTGGCAACAGTATCATTTGAATTTTTGATTCCCAGCTGAGCAAGCAAGGTCATTATTAGTTCACTGCAGGATTTTTTTTCCACAGAAAGAACCCTATGAAAAAAGTCTTGACAAGGAACCAAAGCCACAACAGGTGAATCCTGCTTTAAGAAAGGTGATACGTTTCCACATCAGTGGTAAGCACTACTTGACTGAAGGGGAGAAAACAGCCCATTCCCCTCTTTCATTCAGGACAGTCAACTACAGAACAGTATTTTCTCCCTGCCTCAAAAAATATCTTTCAGACTTTTTGAACACCAAAGTAAGGTGTCGGTATTTGACTCACTGAAGTACCAACACACTTCGTAACAGTAACTCTACAACAAGAGTCACCAAAATTATTTGCACTGCTCCAAGTGAAGTTTACACTGATTTAACAATGAGTATTCAGATGCCAGTGTCTTGAAAAGCAGAAAAAATACTAAATAATTTCGATCCGCACGCTGTGAATTAGTTGTTTTGTTCTGTTACTCAGCAACTGCACTACCATCTGTTGAAGACTTCCCTTAAGAAAGAGGAACTTTAAAGGTACCGAGTAGTAAATACGTAAAATGGATTGTAAACCCATACCTGGACACTTTAAAACTACTGAAAATAAATACCAATTATCCATGTAAGTAAGAATTGAGTATCAGAAACACTGGTAAGTTGAGCAATAATTGGTATGTCTTGTTAACCAATAACAGTGTTACCAGTGTTTCACAGTGGTGAAACAGCAACATCACTGGTTTTCAGCTTGCACAGATGTGATGGGGGAGCAAGAAACCAAAAAGGGGAACATGAGGACTTCTGCAGAAGTGGAATTTAAAAGCCTTCAGAAAACTTTCTAAATTACTTTGGAGTTCTCACCTAAATTAAGCAGTTAATGTTTTAGAGTCCCTGCTTCAGTCAAGCAAGGAATGTTAATAATCATAGTCTTCAGTATCTTCAAGCAATATTATAAGCTTTTAAAAATAAGGTGTTCTTAACTCTCCAGATATTTAGTTCCGTACAAGTACATCTTCAGATACATTTCTTTTTTTGTTCTACTCACCTCTGAACTTCTTCAGGAAAAGTGGCACTGAACATTAGTGTTTGGCGTTTGTCTTTTTGTGGCATGTCTGGGAAAGATACCAGCTTCCTCATATCTGCGCCAAAACCCATATCAAGCATACGGTCTGCTTCATCCAGCACCAAGTATTTCACATTACGCAAGCCAATCTGCAAGTATTTCAGTCAAACAAAAATACTACTGGGTCACTGACAGTATACACTTAGAATGGCCAAAATCCATCTTTTACTTATTTCTTTCAAGTTAATAAAAAATGGAAGTGTTATGATTTGTTTACATCTCAACCTCTTCTTAACCTTTTAATCTGCACTAATTCTAGCAGTAGGCATACACTGTGGTGCTTCAGAACTTGGTTCAGCAATGTAGACACATAGAGCCTAGAGATCAACCATAATTCAGCACAAATTTTGGAATTATGCCTTGAGTTTTAGAAAGGTTCTCTCATATAACCCTTTAACATGCTCAAAACTTTTTTTTTCCTGAAAAACAGTTATGACAGAAAGCATTATTAAGACTATTACAACTTCACTGTTGCTATCACTTTGACTAAAAGCCTGACAACTGCAGAAAACTAATCTCCAGTTTATTATCAAGAAGTGTTTTTCCAAAACTCGTTTGTTCAGTGAACATCACTGAGTCACCACTGTAACATGCAGCAATTTCAATATGAATTTACAGTGACTTGGAAAATTAAAATTCAAATACAGTATTATATAATTTTTTTATTTTCAATCAGTATGAAAATACAGTTCCAGACAGATAAAAAGCCATTGCAGCAAAATAAACAGGACATCAAGTGAATATCTACTATGGAATACGCGAAAAGAACTAAGAGAAGCTGTTCCACATATTTAAGCTATAAAATTTTATTGCCATGACCACTGCAAGCCACTTTGACTTAAACTGCTATGTTCCACCTGGCTCTGAAAGGAATGGAAGGGATCTAGACTCAGGCTACTCCTTCAAAAACCTCATAGAACTTAGATAGAAGAAAACCTCACTTGTATTTAAGTGCCTGTACACAGGCAGCATACTGATACAGCCACTGAAAACCAATCTCTACTGATTTTTAAAAAATGAAAAAAAGTATTTTATCTTTTAGGTAAGAGTATTTAGGGAATTCAGATGAAGTGTTAAGATCTCACCTTTCCTCTTCCAATGATGTCTAGAAGCCTTCCTGGAGTGGCACATAGTATATTACAGCCTAGCTTTACCTGACGAATCGAATAGTCTGTTTGTGTACCTCCATAGATCACAACAGGCCTTATACAAGTTCTATTATGTAGAAAAAAGTTTGGATTAATTGTGTTAAGTATGCAAACAGTACTGTTACATGAAAAGTTTTAAAAAAATAATTAGAGCTACCACAAATCAGTTTAAGAGTGGTTTAACTCCTTCAGGTTACCGTTTGGTCTAAAAAGAATGCTCAAAACCAGAAACTCACTCAAAGTAAGCTTAAATTTCACACTCACTCTACATAACAGAGACTGCCCAAGTGGCTTGCTAGGAACAAACACTTGATTTCACCTGCATTCTCCCCTCTCCTTTCAACTGAGACCTACTAACACTAACAGCCAAAAGGGCATTAAGACTTTGTCCCCTTTTATACAACATACTCAGAAAAAGCAGAATCACCACTACATATGCTGCTAGAGCTTCAGAAGTAAACTTTTTGATTAGATCTACTGAGTAGAGTTATATCAGATACTCTTCTGCAGAAAACCATTTCTCTAAGCAAGAACTACCTTATGCAGCTCTGAAGCATGTTTACAAGCTCATCTTTACAAGCTTCTGCTAAGATTTTAACATACACGTATATAAGTATTTTCACACCCAAAATCAAATGGTCTTTTCCTGAAGATACTAATTCAGCTCCATCTGCAACGATGGTGATCAGATAAGACTAGTAAATTTTTACCAAAGTTAATCATAACTTTTCAGAAAGCTTTGGTCAAGAATAGAAATTCCCTCTGGAATCCTACAATTTCCATATTTATGCACTATTAATAAATATTTCATATTCCTAACTGCAAATTTAAGATTCTAAGATCATAAATCTGAACTGATCAATATGCATACTATTCTTTAGACACTACAGCTTCACATCCTAATACTATTTAGTTCTCATTTTTACTACAGACCAGCTGTAGCAGAAACTTCTAGACTGAAACATTATTTTAAGGTGAAATCATCTGTATCTAGTTTAAAATAGCACAATGAACAGAATCAGCTACAAAGTTGTAACAGATTAGAGATTAATAAGCTGTTCTTAATAACATCCTTAATTACTGATCACTCAGTAATAACATGATCACTCCTCCTCAGGACAGACAACATCCAGTGTAAGTTGCTTGAACAAAAGCAAGTATGATTTATCCCACCAGATTTTGCAGCAATTATGTTTTGCATTCCACTGCCAAACAGTAACAAACTAGTTACATACAATAGATTTACTTCTCTTCTGCACACTGGTAAAACCTATTACTTAGTAGTGAAAAGATTAATGACAAATCTAGTACAAATGTACTCTCCCACAATATTCAAGGACTTAATAACAAGTTGAAACCTTTTGTTGTTCTGTTTCAAAAGCTCAAAGATTTTCTTTGAGCTGTGATGTGTTTCTCCAAGACCAGAAACACAGGGAAGCAAGAGTTATTAGAAACCATCACTGAAAGTTAACTAAAACCCATAACACCCACCTCCATTTTGCCAAGATGAAAGTAAAGCAAGTATAAATTGTGTAAGACAAGCCACTAAGCCTCTTCATATTGAATACATTTAGTGCAGGTAGCTCAGTGTGCAGCTGCAGTGCAAGCTGCAGACTGACCTCTGGGTGGCAGGAAATGGCTGGAGCCCAGGCAAAAGACCATGAACTGGTGCTGACCCTTTGCTTAAGAAAGGGAACAGGGACCTGCATCACTAGCTAGGTGACCCAACACTCAGATTCTGCAGGAGCAAATAACTCAGTAAAAAGACCTCAGAATATTAAGTACATAAACTGTGACTACATAAAAGTCCAGTGATTCTGTTGTTCAGGGGTCCCTTCAAGAGACATCCTGCTTGAGCTGCTACAAGCTGCTGTGCAACAAGTAAATTACTGAAGGAAACAGGTCTGAGATTCTGCTAAGGGAAGCCTGGGGTCGAGTCAGTGAGGAAACCCGGTCTCACTCTCTGAGGGGTGTGTGTAAGAAGTCAAGTATGGCAGCCAGCAGCTCACTAGAGCCACCTGCTGCAAAGGGACTTCAGTCCCAGCAGTTTAAGTCCATGATGGTGTCAGAATGACTGCCAGACTGATTCCTGGATGGCCACACAGGAAAATGTTCTTACCACTTCTTTTAAGAAATTTCACTTGTCTCATCAGTGACAAGCTGAACACTTATCTCCACTTCAAGATGGAGTAAGCCTTCCATTCACCCACCCCAGTATCAGGAAGATGAGTCACTTAAATCCTTAGTCATATAGTACGGAACCCACTAACCAGTATTATAATCTGAACTCATTATAATCTAAACCCAAATGTTTATAATTTGATTGGCACAAAAAATATTTGTAAGTATTTATGAAAAAAAAAAAGCACTGCTGATTCAAGCAAAGTAATAATCAGTACCAGGCAACAGTATAAAACTTACCCATACACAAATTTTCTTGCTTCTAGGAAGATCTGATTTACCAGCTCTCTAGTTGGGGCAGTAATAATACATTCCGGTTCTTGCTGCTCTTTAAAGCTACTGGCGGTTACACCATCCCTCATCATTTGGGCCACAACTGGTACAAGAAAGGCTGCCTGGGGGAAAAAAAACCCACCACAGTAGTATTTGTGCTGTTTGGTCTTAAAAGCTTTCATCAGCCACATTAAAACCTGTGTATCAACCTTAAAGCTTTAATGCCAGTGCACACAACGATGAAGGAACTCAAGACTGCAAAAGGATTGACCCGAACTTACAACACAACATTTAAGCTTATTTCTCCTTGTTACATAGTATGAAAGTATCTCTCCGGATCTTAACAGTCTAGTAACACAGGAACACAATCATGCAGTGACTATTACTAAGGTTCCTTACACTGATGACATACCCTGGTAATTAAGTAACCCAAGATCCAAACCATTATTAATATGTACTTAAAAAGCCACAGGTTATCATCAGTAGCTCTGTAAAGCAACCATGTACTAACATTCTCCAGACTATTAGAATGGCAGGTCAGTTTGCAACACAGCTGCACCACACCAGCACACTTGCTTCAAGTAAGGCTAGTTACCCACAAAACCTCATCTGCACAGCAGTCCCAAAAGCATTCAGAGTAAGTATTTAGAGCATAGGCTTTGGATACTTGCCTTTCTGCAAACAGAAGAGGTCTTTCAAAATAAGTAACTAGTAAGCTACATTAAAACAAAATCAGGGTTCCACACTAAACTGAACAGCAAAAAGCTACACTTCATAACTAAATATTCCCATCCACCAGCTGTCAGTGGTTAGGTTTGGGTCCATTAGACAATTTAAAAAATTGAGACAATTTTCAACTTAGTATCAATTCTCAACCCTGTTCCATGATGAAAAACAAATCACCTAAAATCAAGTCTGTTGCAGGTCAGACTTCATCAAACCAAGTACGACAAACCTGCACAACAATTACAATCTGGTATAAGTTCGAAAAAAAACCTAAAACCACACATAACTCATACACAAATAAGAAAAATAATAAAAAAAACCCCAAAAGAAAAAAAAGGCTCCAACACAACAAAAAACAACCCACCAAACAAAAAAAAAAAACCAAAACAAAACAAACCCCAACCAACCAAACGAAAAACCCACTAAAAAAATCCCCACAACAGAAAAATCCCTACTTTCAACTGCTGAGTCTTCTCACCAGCAGTTTCTAGGGCTACCTGCCTATACTTCTGCATCCACAGCTATAGCTCTGAAGGCTGGCCTGCTGTATCAACATACTAGTTTACTGAAATAAAGAATAAAGCCCAAAATGTGACAACCCTATCATCATCCCTACCTGTGCCTAGTACCTGCCATTGCTGTGCAAGCGAAATTATCAGACAACAAGCAGTCATGTATCTGACATGCGGAAGAGCAAGGCATCCCCCCGAATGCTGCCAGTTACACACTTTCAGTAGAATGAATACTGCACAAAATGCTTACAGTTTTTCCTGATCCTGTCTGGGCACATGCCATTAAATCCCGTCCTGCCAGTATAATAGGAATGCTGTACTTCTGCACTGGAGTAGGTTTAGAGTATCCAGCTTTAGCAATGTTCACAGTTAAAGTATGACAGATGTTAGTGTCTGCAAAACTCTGTAAGTGAAAAAATGAACAGTTATTACACAATCACAGAAGGTCTAAGTTTAAAATCCAAAATGCTTACTGTAGGATACAGACATCCAAATACTAAAGAGTGTTAACTTTAGAGGCAGTCTCACCAGTCATTTAGATTGCCAAGGCTCCTGCAGGTAAAACTCCCAAAGGCCTCCAAAATCTGCTAATGCCATTCAAATAACACTGTTTGTAGGACAGTGAATGGTTTCAGCTGGCCTTACTAGTCTTACAAGAAAATTGGTCAGAAGCCATACACCTGGATTCAAGCTTGTAAACTCACACAGCATGATATGAAAGAACCCTGACACTCAAAGGTTTCATTTCGCATCGGAGCAACACTGGTCTTCTGTGCTAAAACCAGTAAGGGTAGCTAAAACAACATTCCTAGCCAGGACAAAAAACAACGCAGGTGACAATAATCAGTTTTACTTCAGTGAGAACACCTCTCAGAAGATGGATGGGGAGAACACCACTGCATCTCACTCTTTCAACACAGGTACAACTAACCCTCTCTGCACTTCTCTCCTCATTCTTTTCCCTAAAAAGAGCTTTTTTCTTCTTAAACATTGGCCAATGAGTATAGAGAAAAACCAAAATTATATGTTAAACTATGAACTCCAGCCACAGAGAACAGGGCTACAAAATATTTTAAAACAACCCTCTGTCCAAACAAATACCACCCCAAAAAGTGTTCATTTACTAAATTTTTGAAGATCCCCCAGCAACTGACTTCAATAAGATAACTACACCAGTCCACCCAGAAACTGCAGCCAAAAATCTTTCTTTCAATATCTAAACTGGTATTCTTCTGCAATTTGATGACTATTCTTCCTATATATCCAGTACTACTTTCTCTGGACCATTTATGCATTTTGTTAGTTCACTCTGAATTCAAATTTTTATCTTTCAAATGGGGAGCACCTCCTTCCACCATTACACTGTCTGCAAGATTCAGTATTTTTTATTAATATTTTCATTAGCTGCAAATGTTGAACCCACTACACACCATTGTAAATCATGCTTCACATAAACTGTGAGATTAATCAATTCACTAACCATTAATGCTGCTGGAGGGTCCAGTCCTGACACTTCAACAACATTTTCATCATACTTGTCAAAATTCATTCCTGTCTGATAACGGGCAAATATGGCTTGTTCATCATCAGGTGGAGGAGGGGGCACATAAGTCACCTTTGGACCTTAAGAACACAAACACTTAGAAGTTAACAAGCAATATAAAGAGAAATTAAAATAAACTATTTTAAGCATGGAGCTATTGAAGTTCAGTAAGATATCATTTGGATTTCCTTCCCCTTTTCAGGAAGGCACAAAATTCCACGTATAAGAACTTAATTTTATACTACGAGACCTAAAATTTACCTACATATGAGGTATTTACAAGTCAGGCTTGTAAAGCATTCATGTCTCACATTCGCTCAAGGACCTCACTTTCAAGAGCCACTCACCAAATTTAAATTAGGCTTCTTCATCATCCAGACAGATGCACACTCTGATGACACAAGGACATGCGTCCCATGCCAACAAATTACTCTTTCTGAAGAATTCTCTTCCAACATGAAATTCTATACAGATAGGTGCAATTGTTGCATACCAATATCCAGAACAGTTTTTTAATAACACACTAATAATTTACACTATGGTCATGAAAAAGGAATTACTACTCTGTGTGAAGGATACAGTTATGTCCACTATGAGCATTAGCATGTTGCCTCTATAAACACTTAAATTCCTAAAAATCCTTATTTGAACTAAAAATCTGAAAAATTTGAGCTGAACTAAGTCAAATAGAGGCAAACCAACTGTTCTTCAGATAATATGGGTCACTTCTGAAAATACATACTATCACTGGATCACAGAATCGCTTGAGCTGGAAGGAACCTTGAAGATCATCCAACCCTCATGCCACAGGATGGACACCTTCCACTAGACCACACTGCTCAAAGCTCCTATGAATGTGGCCTTGAACACTTCCAGTGATGAGGTATCCACAAGCTCTCTGGTGAGCCCATTCCAGTGTTTCACTGCAACCCACACTGAGTAAAGAGCCATTTAGCCAACTTATCTCCAATGAAAAATTTTACAATGATTATCACATAAGATGTGCTTACATGGGGAATATTAGCCATCCACTGACCACTACACTGTTTTAATCCCACTCCTAATTTGAATTATGGTACTTTTGTGAATAATATATTACTATGGTCTATGTAAGACAATGTACAGAGGCATCAGTGGCAAAAGAATACAGCAGGACTGTGGGCAAAAAAGCCCCAGCAGATAATAACCACCCCCCTCCCCAAAAAAATAAAGTTAAATCAGGAATAAGTGATCTGTCACAGTTATACACCTTACTTGTCAGCACTGACAAACATAAAATACTTCTGCTTACAGAGGGCAGAAAAAGGGCAAAATCTAGATCAACTCCTTTAAAAGATGGCAAGTTCTTTTCAAGTACTTTCAATTTTGTGGTTACCACCTCTGCTTCACCGTGCATTAACTGAACCAGTACCAGCAAGACAAAGAAAAAAAATTACATAACCAACAGCACTGAAAATTAAGTAACTAAAATTCAAATGAGTTACAAACATGTCTTTTGCAGGCATATAACCAAGATACTTAACATTTGCAAAAGGTTCTTAACAGGGAGAAAAATATTTGGCAGAATTAGGAAGGAACTGCTTTGTCGTTAAGTCACCAATGCAGAAATCTGTACGGTTTAATCCTGCTACTAAAAAGTCTCACCTGCACCATCTGCAAGAGCTCCTCTTTCTCTAGAGCCAGGAGTTCCAGACTGAGGTATATCCCTTTGCTCACCTTTAGTACCTGTAAATAACATACGTGTAGCACATATAAGGTATAAAATTAGTATCATGAAATACTACAACTAAGGCCAGTGCTATTTACTCCAACATATCTGCAGGGCGACAGTCCCAACAACTTCTTTATTAACTCCAACCTATACTGTACTATACCCAGTAACACTCGTTTTTTAAAGAGACCATTCATATTCCACAATACAGCTGAAGAACAGAACTAGTAGTAGGAGTTCTCAGTTCTCCATGGTAGTTCTCAGGGACCAAGCAAATCCAGGAAGATTTACTAAACATATGCTGTACTCATACAAACCACTCAGTATGAAAAAAAACAACCACCAAACTTACTCTCACCTTGTCCAAAGCCACCACGAAATCCTTTAAACCCTCTGCTTTGTGTACTAGCACCATCTACAGCGTTTCTTTCTTGAAAACCTGCAATACAGCACAGCACACAGTAACTAAGGTTGCCCACTACAGCATGAGCAGATCAAGTGCTTTTTATCTGGTTGAAGAACAAAAGCCATTTCAAAGCTTTCACTCTCGACTGCTAGTTCTCAGGGAACGAGCAAAGCCACAAGAACGACTAGTGTATGCTGCCATCATACAAACAAGTCAGTATTAAAAACTTACTCTCACGCTGTCCAAAGCCAGCACGAAATCCTTTAAACCCTCTGTTTCGTGTAACAGCATCTTCTCCATTGCCATCTTGAAAACCTGCAGTACAGCACAGCACACAGTAACTGAAGTTTGCCCAATTTTGATGTGCAGGTCAAGCACCTTATATCTGGTAACTATTATTCCCAGTCCTTATTTTATTCATACAGAAAGTACAATATAACTAAGTGATTTTCCTAAATATATGAAAAAAACAAAGACAAGAAATTTTTTTTTCCAGAAAGCATTCAGCTGTTCTTTCATGTTGTAACAACAAAGACCATCATCTGTTCATGACACCTTTAAGTTCTCCCTGCACACCATCTCTGGCTTCCTCTCCACCAACACTTGGGGCACACCAGTACGTGTATACCAGTTTGTCAGTCAGTTTCCTTTTTCCACATGAATTAAACAAATAAAAACTACATCTTAAAAGACAGTATCCTAAGTATATGTAAATACAACAGATCTTAAATACATCTTGCAAGTTACTTCAAAATTGCTGCTGTAGAGTCTATAGCAAAACTGCTTGTCAACAGTGCCCTGCATCAAAGTGATGCTTGCCTTGCCTTGTTAAGCTTGTCTTGCTTAGTCAGACAAGCCTAGCATTCCCCTACCATAATGGTATTCAGTCCAAAAGGCAGGAAAATGGTGTTAATATTTTTGAAAGAATAAAAAATATGCTGGTTTTGTAAAAAAGCAACTTGTTTTTTAACAGAAGAGAATTACTATAATGTATTAAGAATGCAGTTAATGTCCTCTATGAGTATTAGCATGATGCCTCTGTAAAAGTAAAAACCATTATTTGAACTGAAAATCTAAAAAAATAAGTTGATCTAGGTCCAATAGAGTCAAATCAATTGCTCTTCAGATATCAAGGAGCACTTCTGAAAATGCTTAGTAATCACAGAATAGTTTGCGTCGGAAGGGACCTTACAGGTCACAAGTTACAATCTCCCTGCTGTGCGGAGGGATGCCACCCACTAGACCAGGTTGTCCAAGTCCCATCCAAGCTAACAAGGAACTACTTTGCCACAACTCACCAATGAGGAAATCTGTACGGTTCGCCCCTGCTACTACAAAGTCTCACCTGCACCATCTGTGAGTGCTCCTCTTTCTCTAAAACCTAGAGCTCCAGACTGAGGTATATCCCTTTGCCCACTTTTAGTACCTGCAACAGACAGCGTAGGGCACACAGGGAATAAAATTACAGAATCAACTAGGTTGGAAAAGACCTTTAAGATCAAGTTTAACCTTGACCAAACACCACCTCATCAACTAGATCATGGCTGTAAGAACAACATCCAGTCTCTTCTTAAACGCCTCCAAGGACAGTGACTCCACCACCTCCCTGGGCATCCCATTCCAATGTCTAATCATCCTTTCTGTGAAGAACTTCTTCCTCATGTCCAGCCTAAACTTCCTCTGGAGCAGCTTAAGACTGTGTCCTCTTTTCCAGTCACTGGTTGCCTGGGAGAATCCACCTGGCCACAAACTCCTTTCAGGCAGCTGATGTGATGGGGTCTCCCTTAAGCCTCCTTTTCTCCAGGCTAAACAGCTCCACCTCCCTCAAACACTCTTCACAGTTCTTGTGCTCCAGACCCTTCCCCAGCTCCACTGCCCTTCTCTGGGCTCACTCCAGCCCCTCAGTGTCTTCCTTGCAGTGAGGGGCCCAGAACTGGACACAGCACTCGAGGTGTGGCCTCACCAGTGCCCAGTACAGGGGACAATCCCTGCCCTGCTCCTGCTGGCCACACCACTGCTGATCCACGCCAGGATGCCCTTGGCCTTCTTGGCCACCTGGGCACACCCTGGCTCATGTTCAGTTGGCTGTCAATCATTACCCCCAAATCCCTTTCTGCCTGCTCTCCAGCCACTTTGCGCCAGCCTGTAGTGCTGCAGGGCACCGCTGTGACCCAAGGGCAGGACCCAGTACTGGACCTGTTAAACCTTTTATCCCTGGACTCAGCCCATCAATCCAACTTGTCTGGGTCCCTCTGCAGAGCCTTCCTGCACTCCAGCAGATCAACACACATCCCCAGCTTAGAGTCATCTGCAAGTTTGCTAATGGCAGACTTAATCCCCTCACCCACATCATCAATAAAGATATTAAACAGGACTGAGCCAAACACAGATCCCTGGGGGACACCAAAAATGACTGGTCACCAACTGGATGCAGCACCATTCATCATTCTCTGGGTCCAGCTGTCCAGCCAGTTCTTAACCCAACACATAGTCCAAGCCATAGACTGACAGCTCTTCCAGCTATGGAAAATGTCAAAGGCTTTGCTGAAGTCCAGGTAGACAATATCCACATCCTTCCCCACATGCACCAGGTGGGTCACCTGGTCCTAAAAAGAGATGACCTTGGTCAGGCAGGACATGCTCCACCAAAATCCATGCTGGCTGGGTCTGATTCCTTGGCCATCCTGTATGTGCCATGTGACCACACTCAAGACGATATGTACCATAACCTTGCTGGGCACCAAGATCAGGCTGACAGGCCTGCAGTTCCCTAGATAAGACAAGCTGTCCTCCGTACACTCCAACAACCTCCTAGACTGCATCTTCTCCACTGTGTTGAGTTCCCACCAGATTATTTGGTAGGTTAAAGTCTCCGAAAAGAATAAGGGCTAGTATCTTGAAACATTCTCCACCCAACTTACAGAATTCATCCACCTCTTCATCCTGTTTAGGTGGTCTGTAAGACTTCCACCAGGATGTCAGCCTTGTTGGCCCTTCCCTGACTCCCATCCATGGGTACTCAACCTTATCTTAAGTTATCTCAACTTAAGTTCTACAGTGTTGAGAGCCTCTCTAATAAACAAAGCAACCCCTTCACCTCTTCTCCTTTGCCTGCCCCTTCTGAAGAGCAAGCAGAGGTCTACTGCAGCACTCCACTTATGTGAGCCATCCCGCCATATTTCCATGACGGCTACTGTATCACAGTTTTCTTTCCCTATAAGGGCTTCCTGCTCCTCTTGTTTTGTTACCCATGCTGCATGCATTTGTGTGCATGCACTTCAGAGGGGCTGGTTTCACCCCTGACTCTAGCTTACCACCCCCTTAGCCTCCTCTCTGGAAAGCCTGGTTTCATCCCCTTCCCCCTTTCAAAGCTATTTCAAAGACCTCTCAATCAGCCCTGCCAACTCTGGGCTATAATCCTTTTGCCCTCGTTAGACGGAGCCTATCTGACTTAAACAGGCCTGCTGCTGTGAAAATTGCCCCATGATCAGAAAAACCAAATTTGCTGATGGCACTAGCCCTTAAGCCATTTATTGATAACATGGGTTCTCCTGTTCATGATTCATTTCTGCTACTGGAGGAACTGAGCAGATAACCTGCATTCCTGTCCCATGAACTAACTGACCCAGAGCCTTGAAGTCCTTTCTAATTGACCTGGTGCTCTTCTTGTCAACCTCATCACTGCAAACGTGGACAACCAGCAGTGGGTAATAATCAGAGGGATGAACTAGTTTGGGTAGCCTCCTGGTGATATCCTGTACCTGGGACCCAGGGAGACAGCAGACTTCCCTCTGGGGTGGGTCCAGTCAACACACAGGGCCTTCAGTTCCCCTGAGAAGGCAGTCACCTACTATAACTACCCCTCCTTTCTTCTTAATACCTGAGGCTGTAATCCATCTGACAAAGTAAGTGCAACTGGGAGACCCCACAGACATATTTTTTTTCTTTAGTATAATCTACCTGGCCCTCTGGATCCAGGGCCTCATAGCTATTCTGAAGGGCACCTGGGAAGGCAATGGGGATTGGGAGGGAATTTTTTTTACCTCCCCAAGGGACCTCTTTCCATCCCCCCTATCTACTAGGTCTCCTCCTCCTGCCTGACAGCAGGAGGGGCAGGGCCCCTCTGACATCTGCTGAGCTTCTCTAAAGGTTGGAAGGACATTAATTCTCCCAGTCTATTTCTCTTTCGTTTCCCTCACGTGCCCTAGCTTTTCCAACTCTTCTTTAAGCTCTGCCCCCACGAAGAGCAAATCACTCACCTGTTTACACCACAGGCTTATTTTGCACCATCCTCTGGTACTAACACCAGGCTCAGACACTCCCTGCAGCCAGTGACCTGGACAACTGCTTCCTTCTTGGGGGAATGCTGTCTGGGTTAGCACACTACTGCTGGCAGCAGCAGCAATGGATTTTGACCATTTGTAAATCAGTGCTAGACCTAGTAAACTTGGGGGGGCTGGGGGGGGGACAAAACCAACAACAGCAAAAACCCCAGCCAAAATATCACACCCACCTACTACACAACCCTTCACCATGAGGGTGGCTGTGCCCCATCTACACAAAATGCCACACAAATTGACATGCCACAGTCCCTGTCACGCCACACCCTCACAGCCCTACCATGCCGATTTGCCCACTCCTGTTACTTGCCACGCCACACCCTCACTGAGGGGCTGCACCTGAGTTTGCACACTCCTTGTCACTAGCACTTCCAGAACATTTTAAGCTGCATGCAAATGGCCCAATGACTGCCCCTTGCTCTCCTGAGTGGCTGGCAAGAGGGCGGGAGCAGCCTGATCAGCCCTTCTAAACCATATGCACATTAGTATCATGAAATACTACAACTAAGGCCAGTGCTATTTACTCCAACATATCTGCAGGGCGACAGTCCCAACAACTTCTTCGTTAACGCTAACCTATACTGTATTATACTACATATAATTATATTATATATACTATTACTATATATTATACTGTATTATTTATAATTTTTGCATATAAAAAACACTCGTTTTTTAAAGAGACCATTCATATTCCACAATACAGCTGAAGAACAGAACTAGTAGTAGGAGTTCTCAGTTCTCCATGGTAGTTCTCAGGGACCAAGCAAATCCAGGAAGATTTACTAAACATATGCTGTACTCATACAAACCACTCAGTATGAAAAAAAACAACCACCAAACTTACTCTCACCTTGTCCAAAGCCACCACGAAATCCTTTAAACCCTCTGCTTTGTGTACTAGCACCATCTACAGCGTTTCTTTCTTGAAAACCTGCAATACAGCACAGCACACAGTAACTAAGGTTGCCCACTACAGCATGAGCAGATCAAGTGCTTTTTATCTGGTTGAAGAACAAAAGCCATTTCAAAGCTTTCACTCTTGACTGCTAGTTCTCAGGGAACGAGCAAAGCCACAAGAACGACTAGTGTATGCTGCCATCATACAAACAAGTCAGTATTAAAAACTTACTCTCACGCTGTCCAAAGCCAGCACGAAATCCTTTAAACCCTCTGTTTTGTGTAATAGCATCTTCTCCATTGCCGTCTTGAAAACCTGCAGTACAACATAACACAAATTAACCTAGTTTGCTCAGTTTTGCATGTGCAAATCAAATGCCATTTATCTGGCTAAAGAACAGAAGCCATTTCATGGCTTTCCCCCTTGTACTGGTAGTTCTCAGGGACAAGCAAATCCAGGAAGATTTACTTAACATATGCTGTACTCATACAAACCACTCAGTATGAAAAAAAACAACCACCAAACTTACTCTCACCTTGTCCAAAGCCACCACGAAATCCTTTAAACCCTCTGCTTTGTGTACTAGCACCATCTACAGCGTTTCTTTCTTGAAAACCTGCAATACAGCACACAGTAACTAAGGTTGCCCACTACAGCATGAGCAGATCAAGTGCTTTTTATCTGGTTGAAGAACTAAAGCCATTTCAAAGCTTTCACTCTTGACTGCTAGCTCTCAGGGAACAAGCAAAGCCACAAAGAACGACTGGTGTATGCTGCCATCATACAAACCAGTCGGTATAAAAAACTTACTCTCATGTTGTCCAAATTCTTTAAACCCTCTGTTTTGTGTAATGGCATCTTCTCCATTGCCTTCTTGAAAACCTGCAGTACACCACAGCACACAGTAATTGAAGTTTGCATAATTTTGATGTGCAGGTCAAATATCTTATACCTGGTAATTATTCTTCTCACTCCTTGTTTTATGACTTCACATAAAAGTTCAATATAGCTAAGTGATTTGCCTAAACATATGAAAAAATGAAGACAGGAAGTACTTTTTGCCAAGAAGTCTGACAGGAAACTGTACTGTCAGAAAACTGTCTGACAGAAAATTGTACAGTACTGCTCTCCTGTACAATTTCAAGAAGTAAATCACACATCAGGTCTTTAGTATTTGACTTTACAAGTGTATACGCTAATCAATCCAGAAACACCAACTCTTCAGTAAGGATGCAGATCGATTCAGACTTCTGGCTTGAGGGCAACTGACAGCATTTGTCCCTCCACGGTTTTCTTAACTGGTACTGTAGAATAAGGTGGCAATGCCAGTTGCTGCCTGCTATGAAGTGAGGACTTGAAAATACATCTTTCAGATCTAACAAGTTCTATTTTTTTTTTATTCAGAACTGCTTATTCAGTTGGCAGTGACAAGTATCTACTGTATTTTTATTTCTAATTCCTTTCCTTAGTCCCTCTCCTGATGGGAAGAGAAAAGAAATAACAGTCATATGCATAAACAAAGTATTCCTCATTTCAGACTGTTAAGTTTTAGGTGTTGTCTAAGTTCCAAACAACCAGCTTAGGTAATTATTTACTCTTTAGTTCTCATTTTTCAGCTGAACACCTGCTCTAACATATTCCAACAACAAAGAACATCATCTGGCACAGTACACCTTTAAGTTCTCCTAGCACAGCATCTGCGGCTTCTTCTCCACCAATGCCTGGTCTGTATACCAGTATGTCAGTCAGTTTGATTTTTCCACATCAGTTCCAGAGACATACAAAAATTACATATTAAAGGCTCACATACAAATGACAGTATCCTAAGTATGCATAAATACAACAGGTCTTAAATACAACTTTCAAGTTACTTGCCAATCACTGCTGGAAAGTCTACCGTGAAACTGCTTGTCATCAGTGCCCTGCATCAAACAAATCTAGCATTTCCCCATCAGTGGGGTTCAACCCAAAGGATGAAGAAATGGTATAGATTTTTTTCAAAGAATAAACTGTGCTGTGTTTGACTGGGGTAGTCAATTTCCTTCATAGCAGCTGGCATGGAGCTGTACTTTGGGCTTGCTGGAAACAGTATTTATAATACAGGGATGTTTGTAGTTACTGCTGAGTGGTGCTCACACTGAGCTGGGACCTTTTTCACTCCTCACCCCATCTCACCAGCAAGGGGAAAGAGGGAGCACAACACAGGATAAGACAGAGCCAAGAAAGCTGATCCCATCCCATGTAATATCAGGCTCAGTATATAAAGCCAGGGAAAGAAGAAGGAAGAGGAGGACATTCGGAGTGACGGTGTCTGACTTCCCAAGCCATGGTCCCATGCATGACAGAGTTCTACTATCATGGAGCTGAAGCTGCTTGCTAATTGAAACCGGTGAATAGCAAAATTTTAATGTATCATAATCAACTATCCATTAGTTACCTCTGGCTGCAAAATTCCTTCCTCTACCAAAACTACTCACTGGTTGACACTGTGTGTTCACAAACTCATCATTACCTGTAATTAAAAGAAAAAGAAGTAAGTTAAAATCTTTAACTCATTTGAAGTTCTATGTTATTACATAATTGCAGTAAATAAATAGCTGACAGTCAAAAGGAAAGCCTATTCATTGTGCCCTCTATATAAATTGATGCTGCTATTCCATGGAGGTCACATGAAAATAGCACAATAATACTGTATTTTCCTTTAATCCTGTACAAGGCCCAAGGGATCAACTCTTCCAAACATCAGTCAAGTCCATAGTGCCCTTCCCATACCAAATGAGTCTGCACTTGGAGTGAAGACAGATGTGGGGTCATTTGGTCTCTCAAGCAAGCTAACCTGCAGAAAGAAAAAAGGTACATCATCACGATGATTTCAGGCCTAGCAAAATAAGTAAATACAAACACAGCTACTAAGTCATGCACTTGAAAGAAGCTGCCTTCTGCACTTTCTGAAATACAAACTCTCACACCCTGCTGTTCACTCCAATTTACTGCATTTCAGTATACTAAACGGCATACTCTTTGCATCTGAATGCTACCAAAAATCACATTATAAACACATAACATGTCAAGATTACTTAAGCAAAAACGAGAACTAACATCTTAACAAAAACCAGCAGCACACAAACTACTAGTGCAGAGAAAAATTCCTCTTCAGTAACAGTGAACTCCTATGGCTGCCTACCATATTTGCAAAAATCACATTACAGGAGACACCACTGACCAACATCCACACAGGCTGCAGGGACACGGGTTGGAAGAAGGAAAGGGAAAAGCAAACATCACCACAGCTGCTCCCCTCCTGCCCCCCGCCCCGCACGCTCCCTACCTTCTCAAGGGATGGGAGTAACGCCTCGTCCCCTATCTCCGCATTCCAGTCTTCTTCAATCATGCTGCGCCCTGCCAGACCTACTTGTAGGAGACAGAACACATCAGCACCCGTCCCCCGCCAGGCTCCGCAAGGTCCAGCAAAAGCACAGAAAATGGCGCCCCGCACCGAGGCTCGCCGACACGATGAGCCCCCGATGCCTGCGGGCGGGGGCGCGTGCGCCCGGCCCGGGCGCTGCGCCAGTGGAGATGGAAGAGATGCGGGTCCTCCCGCTGAAAAACATCCCGCTTCCCACAGGACAGCACCCTGCCCGTCTCCTACCTCCTTCCCACGCTCCACAAAACTCCGACCCGAAAGAAGATGGCGCCTGCCGCCCACACCCCTCAACGCGGTCACACGTGCAGCTGCCGGCGCGCCGTCACGTGCCGCGCACGGCAGCCANGGCGCCGGAAACGCCCGGCGGGGCGGGGCGGGAGCCGCCCCGGCGCAGCTGGCACAGCGAGCGCTTCACCGCGCGCACCTTGGTCAGGTCTTGGCCTAATGATAACGGGACTGTTTGTGCTTTTGCTGGAATTTAAAAAAAGAAAAAAAAATAGTTACATTGTGTTAAACCAGTTATATGTTTTAAAACCAAAACGAAACAGATTTAACGACCCCGGACAACTCAAAGAATGACATCTCTTTGATGCTCAGACATGTTAGAGATAAGAAAGATAGCTGAATTCCTAGCTCAGAACATTAGGCTGGAGTGGAGGAGAAGATGGATTGCACTCCTATCTGTTCAATGCATCTACTAAAATTAGTAGCAAGTAGTCTGGCACTCCAGCTTGGCTTTCTGAGCTACCAGTGCAGTGTGTGTCTTCTCTGTACCTCTTTTCATGCTGTGAGATAACACAGCAAAGCTTATTCATAAAAACCATTGAGGAATGTCCTATGTCATTTCATAAACATGGTAAAACTCATCAGCCTGCTGCACTATGTTCAACAGATTTTCCTCATCAGAAAAATAAATTGAAAACTTGTGTGTCTGTTCAAGAATTTTAATGCTTTCTATTGCAGAGAGGTGATAGAGGATCTGTATTTCTGCAGTGAATGTCTAGCAGGGGCTTTGGCATCAAGGCAAATTCCTGCAGCAGCAAGACAATTTTGGAAAGTGGTCTTTGAGCTTATGCTTTTGTTATTTTCTTATTAGCCATCATCAGTTAAGCCCTACCCTTTGTAGCTGCTCATTTTTCAGGAGCATCAAGACAGAGCTGAGGTTAGAGTGCAAAGCAGGTAAGAGATATAACCAGCTTCTCTGTCTCACAGTGAGGTTAAAACTGCACCACTAGATTTTATATATATATGTGTGTGTGTGTGAATGCGTGATGTACTTAGTGCTGGGAGTTACCAGCTTTCAGTAAGTATTCAGTCAGACCCATAATGTCCAAGGATGAAGAATCTGCAGTGGGAGCATCTCTGTGGGAAGTGTATTAAACTGTTTACGAGTTCCCAAAGCAGCACCTGAAACTAGCAGGGAAGCTCACGAGTTAAATTTCACCCACAGTGGTAACCATTTTACTTTTTGTCTAAAAAAGGAAACAAAGCAAGCTGCTTTGTGAGCCAAAATGGCTTCTGTTTACATTGCACTGGAGCTCTGTTTTGGATGACCATAATGAAAAACAGCAGTGTATCTGTTCTCCTGAGAAATTTACAGTTAGTGGCAGATGTGCTACTCTGACACATTTGAGCCAAATTGAAAGCATTCAAATTGTTCCCCCTTCTTTCCAGGACCTGGTTACCATTCCCTCAGCCTTGCCAGTGTAACTTCATGTTCGGCACTCAATACTTAAGTTAATAATTTTAATGGTAGATGTGGACAGCTACTATGAATACAGTCAAAGTAGCAGATTTGTACTCACTGGTGGGTAATCTCAGATCATTTTAACTATAATCAGATGTCACAGCCTCTAACTAGGAGAGAGACTTGGAGGGTTATTTTCTTTCCTTGATTCTGCTCTTTGTAGGACACTCCCTACTGCCTCCAAATTACTTTCCACTACACCAGGAGATGCCAAACTATGCAATTTTGTGAATGGCAAGAAATTACATGGTAATTCTAATGAACTTTTTTCAACTCAGAGGATTGTTTGGAGAGCTATTTTTTTTTCTCCCTAAGGCTACTAACAATTCAATGTAAACCATGGTGGCAGTGTACAAATTGCACAAGATGTTTACAGACTACCCTCAAGGTAATTTTACCCAACCAGTCCCACTGAAGCAGAGTCACCTAGAGCAAAAACAGAATACAGTTTTATCTAACATATGTAAACAGTATCTCATGTAGTACATTGAAACATAATATGGAGTTGCAACTAATGAGAAAAACATATAGAAGCATTTTATGAAAACTTATAAGAATTTACCCCAAGTCTAAGTGCAACACCTTAAAATGCGGAAGAAACCAGAAATGTAATCATCATACTCCTCTGAGAAATGGGCTCCAGATGCTGACAATCTGCTCTAATGTCCTCTCCTCTCACCACTGCCCAAGAATGAAATCACCAACCTTATCATCCACAGCAGCTGTAGAATGGTGAGCATAGCACCAAGAACAGGGGTAGGAAGAAAATGGGTGCACAAAAACCATTATTCTCTCTTTTTGTGTAACAGATCTGTACTAATAAAGATTGGACACATAGAATTTTGGTTACACTTTCAACAAATGATTGCCTTAATTAAATTGGAGGTACACTTTGCCAACAAACAAGATTTTGAGTGTAACATAGTTTCTTATATCTTAAATGCTATCCTGATGTCTTTTCAGTATTTTTCAGAAAGGAACCTGGAGTTTTCTCTAACAGAATGCAACATCCCTCTAAGTTTGTTAGCTATGTGACCATGCCCCTGTTTGCAACAATGGGGAAGGTTATTAATTCATCCACTAAAATGTTCTATAATGCCTCAGTTTTATGAATTTGTGCATATTACAATTATATATGCAAGTACAGAGTAAAGTATGTCTTAAGGCAGTGGAAAGAAGATTCAACACAGCATGAGATGGAAATTTCTTAAAGAGGTGGATTTAATACTCCTTTTGTCTTACAGATTTACCAAGAGCTTCAAAATTAGTTTAGGTTCCCATTTTTCTAGACACTGTCCAAGCATGTAGGAAGAAGACACTCTTTGCCCAGGAGCTAATGTGTCATCAGAAGCCAGGACACAAACACTGCAGGACAGAGACTGAACAGCCTTTTGTGAAGTCAGCTGTAGCAGCAGATTTCATGAGGGAGCAGGGGGAATCTCTACATTTCTGCTAGGCTTGTAGTTTTTACAATAAAACATTTTTCTTATGCATAACTTACGAACAGTAGTGGGTGACCAAGAATGCAATGAAATACAGATCAGCTACCTGTTACAGTAGTAATTTATGCTAATCTTTCACAGCATAGGACATAGAAGACAGGCTTGCAAGAGCAAGACTAGAAGTGTGCATGGTGAATAAAGTTCTTCACACATCTAGCTTTGTGAGTTTCAGTTTAATTTACTTTCATAGCACCAGCACATTATGCTAGCATTGCATTTCAGGTTTCTGTGATAGCAACTGGACAGACTTTTTGACTCATCAACCAAAATCTTCTAATGGCCAAAACCCACAACATACACTTAGATTCTGAGAGTGACTCAGAGGCAAAAGATGGTGGTGAATTTCCTGGGTACAGAAGCAAGAGTTTTGGTCCCAATGATCTTGTGTGCAGCTGAAATTCAGGATGATGAGTAGTGTTCAGTCTCTGCTGCCTTATTTCCGTCAGCAGTCTGAAATTGAATTACAAAGTAGTTTTCTTGCAGAACAGCCCTGCAGTTCTGCTTCTGGCTGTACATTCTGTTTTGGACTTCACTTGAATAGGAAGTGCAGGGGGTGATTTGTGTATAGCTTGTATTGTAATATTGTCACATGGGGAAGCTCTCTTGGCTGTCCTCCTTGCAATTCAGCAGTTTTTCCAAGTATGAACTATAAATGTCCCTAGATTCTGATATTAACCAGGGTTTCGCTATGAAAAGGATTATCTCAATTTGATTTAAGTAGTACCAAATTAAAACAAACAAACAAGCAGACAAAAAACTCAGAAACAACCAAACCAAACAAAAAAACCAAAACCAAAAACAAAACCAAAAAACAAACCCAAAAAACCCCAAAACAGCCCAGGATTAAAAATAGCGATTTTCTAAAACGTATTGGCTGGCAGATTGACTCCTGTTGTTTAGTCTGCTTAGTGTGCTTTGCTCAGCAAGTGTTTCATACCGCGCTGAGCAGGTCAGGAGGCCCACGGTACATCACTCCATAGCCAGTCACGCACAG